>WBNO01026510.1:5346-23212 GCA_013400575.1 Peucedramus taeniatus | reverse complement strand
AATGCATTTTAAGATTATATTATTTATATTACTGAAATAAATATAATATGTTTATAAGCTATACTGTGAAATAGGTGCTTATAGGCAGGCTTTAAATATTTTGGCTTGGCAAAGTGGCTTTAAAAAGCTACATATGTCAGGTAAGGTATAATAAATTTACACCTTGACCATATAATTCCATATACATTGTTTTAGGTGTACAAACTGTTGGGGGAATGTCTTAACCAGTGAAGTACAGAGTCACATAATTGCCTTGATCTTTTTTCAGTCTTTTACAATTTGGAGTCAGTTCCAAATTAACATCTGTTTTTCCTTCTGATATTTGATATTAATTACACATTTTGTAATTTCTGTATAAGTTGTGTGAGCTTTTATTACACAAACACTGCACTATTATCTTAGTGTAGAAAACTTGGAATGAAGTGATGGATAGCTTCAAATTTTGCATTCAAGTGTTAAAGAAAAAGCCAGCTTCTAGATAGTAAGTTAAAATAGACTGCTGCTGTAAAAAGTATTTTATATGCTTTGTTTGTTTCAATAAACTAGAGAAATGACCTAGCCATCACATTTGATTTCTTATTAACCTAATGCATAAGCTCTGAATAATACGAAGATCCCATAAAATACAATAATTAACTTCTTTACACATCACAGTTTTATAAAATGCTTATTTATATTATAAAAATTAGATAACCATTCTAGTAGGGACTGTCATAAATATGCTCAGCAAAATGTAAAATGGGCAATCCAAGAGAAAGGTGGTAAACAAGGAACCTACTGAGACTGGAGAAGATGGATCTGACAGTCAAAAGATGCATAGTTACATGAAGTGAGTGACATATTGTTACCATTTTTGATAGCAGACATCAAAATTACACCATATGCCCAAGGAAGAAAAAAATTTTTAATTAAAATTGTCATGATATTAGCAAGAAATGAGGTAATGTAAGATTACCAAGTCATTAGACAAATATTAAACAGAGATAAAAAGTTTGAAAACCTACAAAGTAAATATAAGACTTCTGGAAAACTTAACTGAAAAATAGAACCTCTCAATGGACAAAAAGTAGATATGATAGTAAGGGGAAATAAAGTTGCCAAATTAATGAAGCAAATGATGCAGCCTTCAAAGTTAATATTAAAAGTAACAGAAACATCAAAACCTTCATAGCTGGCAAAGCAAATGATCATTGCCACCAAAAGGAACAGGACAGTATGCTTACACTTGTGATTAATGCATAAAAGGGGTATTTTCTTCAAGGGATTCCCAAAAGACCAGGCTAATCTTCCAATTGCTGCCCAAATCTATTTCTCTGCAAAGAATGATGCATTACAAAGGTAACAGCAAATTCTACTCAGAAGCTGAATTAAGTTCAATAAGTGCAACAAATTTCTAAAGGTGACCAAAATATGACTGTATGCACCATTTCTGAAACAATGTTGAAAGGAAGAGAAAGTGGGAACTACAGTGGTTTGAAATGTATAACTGCTGAAGTAAAATACTTGCCAAACTGCAATTGCTGTCACAGCAGAGCTTTGCTGAAAGATCATTGTCTACAGTGGAAGAATACAAAGATAAGAAAAAAAATTAAAAATATGAAGTTTCAAAATGGGAAGATTATGTATTTTGAATCCTATAGAAAGCTTGGGAGTAAATGGCATTAGCACAGTCATTAGTACAGTCACTAGCTGTACTTTGATGCTTTGATGCAACTCACCAGAACATTTTATGGCAGGATAGTGGGCAAGTAGAGAAGGAAGTACAGATTGTTTTTATCAATATAAACAACAGCAGAGTGCTCACATGTTGTATGTGTTATTCCATGAATGACATGCAAAGGTTTTCCACATAAATTGTACCCTGGCTTGAAATAGCAATAGAGGATGAGGAGTAATGACAAGAGCACTCTTGCTACTGAGACCAGTGTTAGACTGACTGACAGAAGCAGAGAATCTGGGATTTGGAGTGACAATAAAAGGCCAAAGATCTGTGGACAGTTTATCTCCTCCCTCAGTTGTTATATACAGTATATACACAAAATCTTAAAAAGAAAGAAGACTGGCTATCTCCAATTGAAACAGAGATTTTGGAGTTCACTTGAAATAGCAATATAAATTGAGCATTTAAAGTTTAGTCTGTAGAACTCTGGGTTGAAGTTTAACCTTTTTACTTAAGAAACCCCTGCCATGGTACAAAGGGCATAGGAAAATGCAAATTTCTAAGGTTTCTTGCATAGAAAACAATATCAAGAGGAGATCAGGAGATACAAAAAGCCCAGATAAAGAAACCCCTCTGTCTCCATGCTCATTAAGACCACGGAGTACCCAGATAAGGACCGAGGGACCAAGAAGCGCATGCGAGAGGAGAAAAGGTTCAAAAGTTCATCCTCGAGGGAGACTACAAATCTTCAGCCTCAGAGACCACCAGAGACTCCCATGCAACCACCACAGCCAACAAGGCATGGCCAGGAGGGCGTGGACCTGATCACCATACGAGGCGAGGACAGGCGGGGCCAGGGGTTGAATATGCATAGGAAAGTTGTGCAATCTCTTACATATGGAATAGCTTTGTGAATAAAGCTGCGGGACAGCCCGAGGCTCGGGGCACAAGTCCTTATGAGAGCAATCTCACTTGTGTCAGGGGC
This sequence comes from Peucedramus taeniatus, assembly GCA_013400575.1. Lineage (NCBI taxonomy): Eukaryota > Metazoa > Chordata > Aves > Passeriformes > Fringillidae > Peucedramus > Peucedramus taeniatus. The sequence goes on along the minus strand of WBNO01026510.1, from coordinate 20,567 downwards.
TCCCATACACACCCACTGCATAACTAAACTTAGTTGTGGAGTCTATTTATTCCGCCTATTGCTTCACAATGACCAAGCATGAAGGGTTTCAAATTTAAAAATAATAAACAAACAAAAGCCCAAATATTCCTATTAGAGAAGCTAAACCAAAACAGATGATGAAACAAAGTTTGCAGGAAAAAGTATTAGATGGTATGAATGACAATTATTGATAAAGCTGAAATAAATTTAACAAGCTATTAGCAAATAAATCTTTATAAGTCTTTGTTCAGGTCAGTTAAATTATACAAATTATCTCTACCACTGTGTCATGATTGACCTGAAATGGAAGGATCTCTTCTGAATGGGAGAAACAACAGAAAATAGATTTTTCTCTTAAGTCTGAAGTTTTTAAAATATGGCAATAAATAAAATACGGCAGCAAGAACTGAAGTACAAATACATAATTTCATCAAACACTGAGAATTGCACAAAAGAATAGCAAAATAGCTTTTTTGCCTTGTGCTGGTGACAAATTTGGAGCAATGACATTCACTGGTGAGAAAACAGAATGCTGAAGATAGAGTTGGCTCCATTTATTCCAGTCACAAAAAAGCCACCGAGGATAACAGAGAAAAGCATAAACTGGGAAAGAGCAACTAAATTATGACAGTATGTCTTTAGCAAAGTTTTAAGAGTATTAATGATTATTTCACAAACACAGAAGAATGTTGGTTGGAATGATATTTTTGGTATTCATCCTAGGCCTTGTGATTCAGGGGAAAAAAAAAAAAATTATGAGGCCCATTTCAGTACAGATAGCCCACACAGTATCATAGAATTGTTAAAGCCCTGATCTCATAACATAAAGCTATGTCCCCCTCAAGGCTGTTTCCTTGACAACCAGGTGCAGTTTTGGCAACCATAATATAAAAAAGATATTAAGTCATTTCAGAGTGTCAAAATGAGGTTCACAAGGATGGTGAAGGACCTTGAGAGGAAGCTGTATGAGGAGCAGCTGAGGGCACTTGGTCTGTCCAGCCTAAAGGAGACCGAGGAGAGACCTCACTGCAGCCTTCAACATCCTCACAAGCAGAAGGGAGGGGCAAACACTGATCTCTTCACTCTCCCGACCAGGGACAGGACTCAAGAAAATGGCAGGAAGCTGAGCCAGGGGAGGTTTAGTTTGGAAGGCTGGATATTAAAAATTGTTCTTCCCCCAGAGTAGTTGGGCACAGGCTCCCAGGAGAAGCTGTTACAGCACCAAACCTGGCAGAGTTCAAGAAGTGTTTGGACAAGGCTCTCAATCACGTGGTATGACTCTTGGGGTGTCCTGCACTGGGCCAGGGGTTGTACTTGGTGATCCTGATGGTTCCCTTCTAACTCAGCATGTTCTGTGAATTTATTATTCTGTGATTCATCTTGACATAGTTTGCTTTAGAATGTGGAATAGGAACTGCTGAAGCATGAAAACTGATATTTAATTATTTTATTGTAAATTGTTCTTGCCTGCAAGTCATCTACAAAGGAAGCATGAAGCACAAACATGAAAAGAGGGAATGATCAGTTTGTCTTCCAAATGGTAATTTTACAAGCCAAAGAAACAACAAAGGAAAATGGGAAGACAGGAAAAGTAGTACACCAGTTCACTGGTTTATCATTAGACACTGTATTTTTTCTCAAGGACCCATGTGTACTTGATGACTAATGCAGAAGGACTAGGAGGTCCAGTTTGTGCCTCTAAGAAATTTAAGCTTGGGGGAAAAATAGTCTGTGATGTGGGTGCCATATTTAAGAAAATAATCTAGCAGGAACAACTTGAATAGATGCAGAGTGAGCTTTCAAGGAACTGGGCAAGTGGACTAAGCCAAGCTGGGGTTTGCACCCAACCCTTGAACATGCTGCATCTTCTGTGCTGATCACCTGCCTTGACAGATGGGTTCCAAGCCTTATAAACACCTAGGGGAGTGGTGGAAGCTCATGGAAGGGGGGAATAGTACCTATCTGTTAAGGGACAGGGGATAGTTGTTGATGAGAATCTGACACACCTCTGTGTGTCAGAGGTGCCTGGGGAAATCCTTCAGAATTCTGGGAGGTTAAATCCTGCTGAATACCTATCTTTAGGCAGTTAAATTCCATAGTAATGTAAAATTAAGTCTTAGGTCACACAACTGGATGGCCATAAACTCTTCAAAAGGGGTAGCAAGGAGAGAGGGATTGTGGGAGAGAATTAGGAAGTGTTTTAATCACCTTAATGGTGTTGAAGAATAGAGTTGAGTGTTTGTGGATAAGAACTAAGGCCAACAAAGTAGGTCCTACATGACCAGGAAGAGAAGGAGGTTGTAGTGAGATAGAGGTCAGACTCTTTTCCCATGTAACAAGTGACAGGATGAGAGGAAATGGCCACAAATTGCACCAGGGGAGGTTTCAATCAGATTTTAGGAAATATTTCTTCATTCCAAGGGTGGCAAAGCATTGGAACATGCCTACCCAGAGAAATTATTGAGTCTTGGTTCCTGGAAGCGTTCAAAAAATGTGTTGATTGGGCACTTAGGACATGGTTAAATGGTGAACATAGTGTTCATGCTGGATTGACAGTTGGACTTGATGACCTTAAAGATGTTTTCCAACCTTAGCAATTCTATGGTTCTATGTGGCACTTGAGGACATGGTTTAGTAGTAGATGTGGCAGTAACAGGTAAACTGTTGGACTCACTGATCTTAAAGGCCTTTTTCCAATCAAAATTATTCTATGATATCTTTATTTCATAAAGTTAACAGGTTTTGTTTTAATTTCATCTATAGCTTTTCTATATTTTTTTTCATTAGCAAAGCCAAATCCAGCTGTAATTAAGACTCAGTGTATCTGAAGCAATATGAAGACATATTTCAGTGGAAGCTGAAACAAGCTCTCTATTTTCTGTGATATCAGTCCAGCCCTTCAGACTGAATTTGTATGGATCTAACGGAGCTATCTTTTTTTGGAATGTTTCAACTCTCATAACTCAAGTGCTAAGCTTATAAGAGGAATTTTTTCAATCTCCACGTGCCTTTACAAATACATCTGTATTTGCAATATATATTCAACACAAGTCAGGAGCCATGTGGAACACTTAATTCTCTTTCTATGTACATTTGTGACAAGGAAGGGTCAAAAACATTATTCACTTCCCTTCTCAATTTTAAGAACAATTATGGGAATGATGACTGTAAAAAATAGATAACCAATATTTCCCCTCCATTCCATTAGTCAACATGCTCTTTTCCAGAATGAGTTTTAGCAGTCATTGAATATATTTTCTCAAATATAGCAATTTGTCTATTTCTCGCAGGCTGATTAAAGAAAATTATAAATATTTTACAAGTAACACTAATCCCTTTCAGATTTTTTTGAGATGTATTTGAGTAATTTAGTTTTATTTTAATAAATGTGCAACCATTGGTATATTGCAAAGGTCACCAATCTGTCATTCATGTGCTGAGCAATTTAAACACTTTTTTACATTTTGACATAGATGAAAACTTCTTTTTGGCTTGAGAAACTGCTTCTGAATACAGCAGTTGCTCTTTTTTTTTTTTTTTCATTTTAATTCTACCATGCTTTGTGTTGCAAGAAGGGAAAAAAAGCTGAAAAGGATTACAGGCCAAACTCAAGCTATAAAAATAATTGATCTATGAAGAATTTAAACTAGTTTCATTTGGAAAAATGTTCCTTTGTCTCCTTTGTATAAAACCACAGGCATACTTCCAAGATAGGCAGAGAAATATATGTAGTTCATTAGCAGGGGTTTTTTTCTTAACTAGCGTGAGAATTTAAATTAGTAAACTTATTTGGTTTTAATCCTTGAGTTCTAGATATGTAAATACTACTCAGAATATTTTTCATGAAAGGATAGTTAGGCATATTGGAATGAAGCAATTTTAGAAGTATAACAAAAGCACATATAGTTTATTGCTGGAAATATACTGTGAGGAGCTCAATAGGGAATAATGTTGCACTGCTCTGGGGAGGCAACATGGTGCTAAATGGCTTTTTCAGTGTTTCATTTCTTGGATGTAAGAATGCTGAAACAAACTGAGCTATTTAACTTATCTACCTACAAAACAAAACTGTGGGCAGATACAAGAAGATATATTTATGCTGTGCAATAGTGACTACTGCAAAACCTCACTGATTCACAGAAATTCAAAGGGGAGAGTCATGTAAGAACAGAGACAATTTCCAGCACTGAAAAGAGGGAATGATTTCAATGGGATTCAAAAGAGATTTAACAACTACAGCACTAGGATTTAAGCACCTTCTCTAATGTTGCAAGAGGGAACAGAGATTAATCTTCTTTCAGAAACATGAGATGGGGTTTGAGTCCCAGTAGGCTCAAGACAGGAATGAAGCAGCACCTCTGACATTCTTTTAATCACCAAGTATATCGGACAAAATATATCACCTTCATTCCAGTAATGTGTGTAGAGACTGTTAGGTATGGAAGCTCTAAGAACCTTTCTTCACTGAGTCTGTCAGCAGATTTGGGCAGAAAATGTATTGATGTTTGTAACTTGGAAGAGGTGGGCATGAAGCTGATGCACACCATCAAGAGAAAATAGCTTATGTTAAAGAAAATAGCTTCTATGCAAAATTCTGGAAACTGGAAAGCTTCTGCTGCTTCTAGAATTAAATGGTAACTGAAAATGAGTTTGTGAATCTAAATTATGGATACAGGGCTATAAAATGACAGCTGAAAAATTCAAGATAATGTTGTGAATCTAGTTTCCCAAACACTAATTTGATGGTGAACCCTAAATATTTTGAATTCCATTATTTTTATACAGTTCAAGATACTAAGAACAAACGAGTGCATCCTGACCAGAAAATTTTCTATAATGTCTTGTAAGAAGAACTAACTTCATTAAAATAAATTTAGACATTTTAATTTTGAACTGAATTCTGCCATTAAAGTCTAACACTGAACACAAGCGTAAAGGGCGGCATTCATATATCACCCTGCAGCTGATATCTTTTCCTTTTAAGAACAATGTTGCTACAACCCTTTGGGGCTTTTTCTCCTTGGCCTCTGAAGACTGTATTTATCCAGTGGAAGCTAGAACAGATGTATGAGACAAAAATATTAAGCATGAAGTTCAAAAGATATGTCTATGAAAAGAAGAAAACCACATTTAAAATGCCTGTGTTCATTTATGTCTGATGTAAGAATAAGAAGGAATAGTGAATGAAGTGATGATTCAGCTAAATTTAGTCCATATTTTTTACACCAGCATAAATTCTAAAAAGCATTCATTGACCTAAATGCATGTGAGCATATCAGTTATTCACTGGGGATTGTACTGCAGTCTTTTTTTCTGTCTATGAATCCTTAAGCACTGCATAAATTAAAAAAGAAAAGTGCTGAAGGATTTTTGAATTAAGACTCTTAAAAACAAGTTGATTGATTTGTCAGGCTTGCAAGATAAAATAAGACTGCCTTTCCATAGTAACCAAAGTTTGCTGTTATTGCATAATTAGTGTGTAAGGAAAAGAGAGCTTCAAGAGAATGTACAGCAGTCATAAGAAGACTGTTTTGATATATGACAGTCATTTATGCCGCTATCTTCTGCTTGACTGTCTAAATTCATACATTATTCCACCCTTTCATGTTGAAATTATGCAGTCACAGTCTTGCATTTTTATTGTATTTCATCAGACTTATGAAAATTTTTAAAAGGGGCATGAACAATTTTATTTTTTAACTTTTTGAAGCAATTAATTTTTATTCTATCATTCCATCTTCCTTGATAAAAAGGAGATATAAGTATTTTACAGATATAGATGCATTTAATGTTCATTTTAATTATAAAAGAAGTTATTCAGATAGGAAATTGTATTGATAAATAAAAGTAACATGAATTAAACTCAAAATAGAAAATGCATGAGTTTTACAAATTCTGAAGATTTTGAAGAGACCGCGAATGAAAGCTGTGATTATCAGAATACCTTCCTACATTGACACTTTCATATGGACAAGATTTTCAAAATATCTTCAACATTTTAAGACATAGAGTTCTTGGAAAATTGTGCATGGAAAGTGGTAAAAAGAATGTTCCTCAGGTGAATAACAACTTGGTTTTTTACCGTCTAATAAAACTTATATATTTTATATTTAAATGTATTTTTGTGATGATGGATGAGACCACCTGCTTTTGTTAGGTTATGTTTAAAAAGCTAAACACAGTGGAAACAAAGACTCAGCAAGCATCTAAGGAACAATAGAAGGCCAAAGCACCCAGGAAGTAACCTGATATGTGAATATGGAACACATCAAATCAGATATCTTAAGATTGTCAAAGATGAACAATTAGATCGTTATCCTTTGTCCCACCTGCCAGGACAACTCAAGGAAAGATTGTCTTCCTGGAATACCATACAAACCAAGGGGGATGATTTTCCAAAGGAGTACAGTACTTATTTTGAAATGCAGGCAGAAGAGGGTTTTGAGGGAGAATAGAGAGAATTTGAAGATGGTATAAAACTATGGGTTATCTACAAGAGGACTGTAAGGACATGTAAAACATTTACAGGAAGGAACAAAAGTAGGGGAAGAGATGGATCAAGCTGGGTCAGCAAGAAAAAACTGGAATAAAAAGGAAAAGTAAGCATAAGCCTGGTAAATCTGAGGATTGATTACCACAGCCCGTCATAACTTTGTATTAAACACATTCTCATTATTTTCTGTTTAGGTAACTCCCTGAGCCTCTGGGTGAAAGCTGCTCTTGAACTCCAGGTTAGACCAGTGTTAGGTAGGAAGAGATCCATCCGGGGAAATACCTAAGGCTGCAGTCCGTGTCTGGGAATGGGCTGGGGATACTGGATGCATTTAAAGTGTGTGTTAGGATTCAAGATGTGTGTTTGTGAATCCAGAGTGAGGGTGTGTATACACCCTGACTCCAATCCCAGCTGTCCTGGAAGAAGGAACAGGCAAGGCCATCTCTGCTCTTCATGTCAGTGTGAGTGCTGTGGGTGTTTGTGTGGGTGCTGACACCTCCCTCTGTGCTGCTCTGTGTGCTTGGCCATGCACTCGTGTGAGTGTGTGCAAATGCACCAGCAGGGAATGCGTGCTCAGCCCCACTGGGGCAGAGAGAACAAGGACCTGCAGCAGCTTCTTTTCTCTCTCACTGGGATGGGAGGGACCCTGCAATAATATAATCCTATAATTACAAAGTATGACTAAATACCATCTCTCACTAGTCTGCTTACACAAGGTGCAGATGCAGCTCCACAAGCTCATTCTTAAGTACAACATTTAAATCCTCCTAGTAAGGAAATGAAAGCATTAACTGAAAGCCTCAAACTGAAGGTATTATTCCTTTCCATTTCTAAGAAAAGTGTGATAAGAAACTTGGTGAATTAGTACATTTCATTGTCAAAAGTGAACTGGCAATGAACAGGCAATGAAGCAATGAGAAGTGGGTCACGTGGGTCTCATAATCACCCAGGGTGCCATTGTGTGTTTGTTTCTCAGATGAGTAGCACAATCTGTTGCACAGCAAAGGACCTGAGAGGCAGCTTAAGTAAGAGAATGAGTTTCCCTGCAGATATTTCTTGTGATGGCTCCCCACTTTATTTTTTAAATCATCCTTTTTCATGCTGCAAAGAGGTTGGGGATTAAAATGATGAGTGTGTTTCCATCATTGCATCTCTGAAACAAGATTGCAGAGGGATATTCTGTGCACAGAATGACCAGACAGAACAAAACCTGCTATTTCATTGCACATCTGTTACTGCCTCAAAAAAAAAGAATATCTAAGCAGCTCACACCACTGAGTTGAAGGTCCTAAATTCTTTATAAAAAGTCTGTCATTAAAGTCTGTCTTATACCATCCCTGCTTAACTGGGGGGACCAGATGGGATGATATATGTTTCAGATGACAGAATCACTAGGTTGGAAGAGACCTTTAAGATCATTGAGTCCAACCCATGCCCTAGCACCTCAACTAAACCATAGCACAGAGTGCCACATCCAATTTTTTTTTAAACACATTCAGGGATGGTGACTCCACCACCTCCCCGGGCAGACAAGCAAGATATTCCCAGCACGTGCAGTGCTGCCAGAATTAACAAGTGTGTGTCATTCCTGCAGTTACACTGTTGACAGAACACTGACACTCTTGCTAGTGACATAGCAGAAAGTGAACTTGGAATTAACTTAGTGACAGAAATCTATCAATTAAAAACAGCAACAGCAATGTGTCATAAAATGATGTGGTGCTGACAGTCTACTATTTGAGCTTTAATTGAGAGAAGAACTCCATAACGTTCTGTAGTGTACATACTTAGCCATGGAAAGCAATCCTATTCCTTTGATCTATTTATCTACTCATGTGCTTTCTGTTGTCTGGGAGCAGTTGCTGAGCTTCGTGTGAATTTCTTCTACTTCATCCCTCAAAAGTAAAGGCCACACTTTATTTATTTCCTCTCCTCAGAATTCATCTTCTCCACCCGGCTTTTAATATAACTCCTGCAAACCTGGAAATAAACTGTTGATCAATTCTGAGTTAACAGATTTTAGGTGGGTTATTAAACATTTACCAGTTGGGGGCTTTTTCCCAGATTTCAACACTCCATCAGATTCTTTCACCTCTATTTCCCAATTCATGAAAGTATGATTTTGAGAATCTTCAAAATGATGTTATCAGGCCTCTAATAGCCTACCCTGATTTGTCCTTTTATGTGCTTTCTTTCCTAATTTTTCTTGATTTGCAAGTTTCTTCTCTGGTTTCAATACTAGTGCAGCTATTGCTGCAGCAAAATTATGGAAAATAATTCTAAGGACACAGTTCTATATTCTCTAGGATCACATTAGCCTGGGGAAAACCTCAGTAGTTCACATGGTCCTAAGGATAATGCTTTAGTACAGGACTGAGCAAGGGGACAGGAAAATCATATGTGGGTTATAGATAATCAGGCATTTTGTTCATAAGCAGGAAATACCAGTGGTAGGTTTGTTTTCTGAATACAGTCACAGAATAGAGAGGCCATAAAAGCTGAGGGAGTAAGTAGAGGCACAGTTCCTTTAGGATCCTAAACCCTATTCATGAAGCACAAAGCAGCTGCAAGGCTGTGCTGGAAGTATGAACCACGTCCATCACTACACTACAAACCAAGACAGGATTTTTTTTCTTTCATTCCTATGCGTCCCTTGGCTATTTGGGTCACCAAGACAAACATCTGTGAGCCCAGTTGCAGATACCCATGAAGTCCTATGAAATGCAGTTGCTGAACAAAAGCTTCCGCAAGGAAGACAGAAGTCAGTGTTGAGAATACAGCACAGCACCAGAACAGAAGAATGAGGAATAGAAAGGAAAAATACCAGAGAATGCTCACTTACATTCAAGACACTTCCAAATAAATGAAGATTAAAAGCTGCACAGTAATTCACTGTGCACAGAATGAAAGATTTACATTTAAAAATAAAGCTGGTAATGCTCTCTGCAATAACTCCATGCCTCAGCATTTAATCTTGGAAATATGCTCATTCTCCCAGATAACAACAACGTAAATAATACCCTACAGTTGGTAGCAGCAAAGTGACTCTTTATCCTCTCAGGTCAGTGGGAGTCTCAATACTTTCATATAAACCTAAATCAGAATCTTGAGTGTTCTAGGACAAATTTGGTGCATTAGTGGGACCATTTATTAGTTTTTATAAAGAAAAATCTTTGGAAAAAAAAGAAAAGAAAAAGAAATCAAGTTTAAGTTAACCAAAAATTACTCTTTCTGTTACTAAAAATACAAATCCTGGTAGAATTTTGCATTATCATGAATTGCAACTTGCCAGGTTTAGGTGAAAAGTCCTATCCACCAGGAGTTTAAAAGGTAGAATATTAGACAATGTAGTTGAAAAACATATGCTCTTAGTTCTTCACTATTACAAAAATCTTTCAGGTTTCTGAGTTTGAAGACAGACAACAAATATCACTCCATCAAACATCCTTTACCTTCCTAATGCCTCCCACATGCAAATGAGAGATATCAGGGTAATATTTATCTGTCATTAATACATGCAATAAAAAGCTTAAATTCAGAATCTGAGCTACATTGTGGATACACTGGATGTTGAAAAACTACATCGCATTCTGTAAAAATATTCTTTGTATTTCACTACCCAAGTTTTACTGACTAACTAGAACAGATTGAACTCATCAGGATATTTAGGTGTGTGCATGCACATCTCTAGTTTTTGATCAAAAAGGTGGAGTGGGGAACAATCAATTATCAATACCTGGTAAAAGAGTCCACCCACAGAACAAGAAGTCAAGGAGTTTGGTGAATCATTGTGTTGATATGCAAGAGTCTTGGTAACTAAATAATGACTCACCTTCTCATCTCCCACATAGATTTGGATTTTCAAGCAATTTTCACTACAATAAGAGACAGTCAGAGAAAAAGTAAAAAAAGACAGAGAAAAGTAAGTCAGATCTCTCTAGAGGGAAGAAAACACTGAAACAGATCAAGAAAAATGCAACATTTTTCCCCCAAGCTTACTCTGAGGATATGTAAGACAGCTAAAACCTTTATCAACCTGCATTGACATTGCCAACTCCACAGCAGGATTTATAGCAGGTAACAATTCTGAAAGCCACAATGTGCATCCAAATTAAACACCCAGCACAGGGAAGAATGTCATCTTCCTCTGACGAAAAGTTCAATTTTCTGGAATAAAGCACACTTTCATCCACATTTCCTTTGCCTAGTGAGAGTAAGAGAGAAAAACAGATGACAAACAGCAGTTAGACTTCTTAAAGAACAACTGCCAGGAACTTAGATGCTGATAGTGAGAGCAGAACTAGAGGCAATACAGACATAGTAACAAAACTAATCCTCATTACATGGCCGAACCATGACAGGAAATGGGAAAAAGGGTGCTGTGAAAATTAATTTCATGATTAATGGGATTCAGTATCCATTCTTTTTTTGTTTTATTTGCCTTGATTAATGCTATCAGATCTTTCTCTTCAAACTGTGCCTAGATTCTCCTTGTGCACAGTTAAATCATAGAAGGACCAGGCTCACTTTGGTCCTGCATCTTGCAGCATGGTACAAAAAATAATGAAAATGCTGCTATAGGTTACTTCATTGGTATTTTAATTGCAGTAATAAACTTCTGCTGTCATAAAATTTTAGATACAATTTAAACTTGGTGGAACTGTGAGACATAAACTAGATAAAGGGGGAGATTTATAAGTAAAATCAGCCCTGAACTGGAGGATTAATGAAAAATGAAGCATTCTGGTTGCAACATTAGTCTCTGGAATGGCATTAATAACGTTATAGAGGAAAAATTATATTTTATATTATAATCAAAATTTCATTAGCATTTCAATAAACTGAAAGTCAGTGCTTAGAACACCAGCAAAACTAATCATTTTTAAAGTCCACAGTAGGTCTGCAGGCGACTTGGATCATTTATTCTAAATGTGCATTTTAATGGTCCATCTTGCCTTTGGAAAAACAAAAACTTTGACAATTTCAAGATTAATCTTTGCAATTGAGTGTGCTGTAAATATGGAAGAAAATGAAACAGCATAAAATGTCCATCTCCCTCTTCTTCTCCCTCCCCAGTCCCCCTGCCAGGAACTACACAAGAAAACTGGACCCCATTTTATTTCTAAGGTAAAGTGCCTGTACACATTTGAGAACAAAGAGTAAAGGAGATTGATAAATCTGATTGATTTATCACTCAAATAATAGGTCCAGCATTACTGGGTTACTTTTTAGTGTGCGTTGGACTGACCCTGGTTGGATGGCAGCTGCCCACCAAAGCTGCTCTGTCACTACCCTCCTCAGCTGGGCAGGGGAGAGAAAATATAACAAAAGGTTCATGGGTAGAGATAATGGCAGGGAAAGATCACTCAGCACTGACTGTCAGGGGCAAAAAAGACTTGACTTTACAATACTTAAAAACAGATTGCTATGTTTAATTCAGTTTTAGTTACACTTCTCATTCTTTAAATCACCAGCTAACTCTTAAATCAATCAAGGTCTTATTAAAAAAAAATCTGCTCTTGAATACTGAAGTCCAAACAGATTTACCTTTAAATTTATTAGAGAGAAACAGATATATCTGTTGATGATTCATCTAGTCTAACAGAAGTCTCAAATGAGAAAAAGCACACTACGGGAGTAATTCAGACACCACAGTATTGATGACCACACAGAGAAAGTCTTCTTTAAAAGGTGGTTCCTGACCCTGAGGTAATCATCTTTCCTCTCTCACCTGCCTGGAGACAGTAAGAGCCTTCATTAGACATTTGCCTTCCTCTGTGACTCTCCTGCCTGTGAGTCCCTGTGAGTTCCTGCGTGCTCCCCTTCCATCTCTCATTAATGCAGAGGGTCCTTAGGCAGACATGAGAGATTTCCAACAGCTGAGCACCCAAAGGAACATACTGATGGGAAAAGGGGGAGAAAATGGGGGGATTGTGTGGAATGTGGGGGGAAAAAGACTGCATACAACTGCCATGAATGCTTGATTGAGAAAGAAAAAGGCTCACTAGGAATCATTCAGGTAATATCCCAATCAGGAAACTGTTGGAGGATGTGATTTGAGTCAGAGGCCTGATTATATGCTGAAATTCATCAAATTAAAGCCAGCATGTTTCAGATTGATTTTTTTTCCCTAGATTAAGAGTTTTTTATGGGAAATATGAAAGTGGTATGGATCAGAAAATCATTTACAGAACAAAATGCATTTAGGATACCTCTGGTCCCCAGCATGATCAGAGTGAGAGGATTATGCTGAAAGACACCTCTATCAATCAGCTGTGTAAGGAATCCTCCTCTCCCCACTGCTTTCTTCTATATCATCTATATTTTTCTTGTCACTCCTATATCTCATAACACATATTACTAAATTAAAAATAAAATTAACAGCATTTATTCCATCTGGTTTTTTTTCATGCTTCTCCCTTTGCCCACAGTACATAAAGTCTGTTAATCTGATTTATGTTTCTCCTCTTTTTCCTATGTTTTTATCATTTGTAGTTTCCCCCAAGCCAGAGAAGTTACAAAGTGGTAGGGATTGAATCCTAGTTTATTTATGTGAGAGAAATAAAAAATGCACTTCCAAAACTGTAATTTTTCTCTTGCAGTTCTATGAACCCCTGAAGAGTCACATCATTCAAGTTACTAGTTTTCAGTAAACAAGCAGCTGGATTTTGTTGTATTTATTCCTTCCTGACAATTCAGTCTTATCAACTATAATGATGTAGAAGAAAAATAAAATCTTGGGTAGTATATTTTTAACAGAAAATCTCATGTAAGAGACCTCTGAGACCATGTTTAATGTCAGCTTTATAGTATTTTCCAGGATTTAGCTATGGAAACATCCACATTATCTATAGAAAATGCTCCTGATTTACAAAAGCAGAGCTGCTGGATGTTGAATGTTTTCACAGAACTAATTTGCAATGAACAAATTTTTTTCTGGAAATTTCTAGGAAAAAAACAAGCAATTCTTTTAAATTTCTTATACCTGTCAAAAAAAAAAAAAAAAAAAAGGACAGAGGGAAATAAAAGCTGTCTTGCGCTTGCATGTCTGAACCTTGCTTCAGATAAAAGACTTTAACCTTTGAGGAGTGAGCCAAAGTGATTGACTGCTAGGGGAAGACCCCAATTAGTCCCAGCAGCTTGACAAGTTACTGCCTTGACCCAGACCCTGTGGAAATCACCTCCCTATCCTATGAGTGGTACCTCCACTGCTGCAGTCAAAGCAAGCTGAGCTAGCAAAGACCTGTTTATTATTCCAGCCTCTCCAAATGGCAGCACTTGCTCAGGTCAGCAGAGGTGGCAGCAGAAGGTACAGAGGGCACTGAGGAGGAGGAGAGGGAGCAGCAATTAGCAAGGGAAGGCTAAAGGCTGCAGCCTCTGATGGTGACTTATTTGCAACCCAAGGAGTTTCCTCTTTAGAGGAGTGTCCACCTCTAAACCCCTGCTCCCTCTGTGACTACAAGTATAATCAGTAGTCTTGCTCGACACAGTTTCCTGCAGCTGACTAAAACTGTGGGAATTAATGTCACCATCTATTTTCTCAAGAGATGTGTAAAACTAGTTTCTCTTCTCATTAAATTAAAGCCCAAAACTATGTTCTCTGCTGCTAGATGTATAAAACTACTTTCTTCCCTCCAAAATAAATATGGCAACTAAAAAGACCTTTAATTATTTCACCCACTGACCTCTAATTGCTCTCTCTATGAATTTATGATCAAGCAAACATTTAGTTTAATGGAGATGTGCAACCTTACTTCAAAAATCTGAATATATTATAGGTTACCAGATGATAAATTTGATAACACAGCTGCTGTGTTCTGCTCAAATGAGAGAATAAAACTGCCATGAGGGCTTTCACTCACTGATTTCTCCTGGTATCAGAGGGCTCTGTGAAAACAATTTTGTTTTCCCAAACAAACACAAAAAGTTTATTTGATATAGCTTATTATAAAAATTTAAAATCTTAATTATAATTTCTGGGTATAGTCAGGCTTCATTTCACTCTATTGGCAGACTCAAAATTTCCCTAATCCTTGTTTTCTAATGTTCCATGATATTCCTAAAACTTTTAATCTACTGTGCTTTTCAGATTTTTCTGTTTTACACTTGGAAAATATCTGAAGAGATCTATTTTATCTCAGAACTGGGTATAGGCTCACAAAGAAGCAACACAGCCTGTGGGATGACACCTCAAGTTGTTAAAAGGTTTTTTTCTAAAACGGTATCTTATTTTTAGAAGGGATTGGCTTTCAGCTACTTTCTCCACATTTGACACCAACCTCTGACTCTTGTAAACCCAGGCTTGTCCACAGGAGCTGAGAGCTCACTGCAGGAGCTCACCACTCCAGGTGACAAGACACAGCATTTCAGCCTTTCTCACTCTCTGGAACAGGCTGCTCTGACTTCCACATGCGGACCTGCCTGGGATGGGGGATGCGATCACACTCGGGAGCTCAGCTGGTGGTAAAAAAAGAGAAGCACACCAAGAGCAGATTGAGCACACATCAACAAGGCAGCGCCGGTGCCATGCATGGCACAGCAACCCTTCAGGGGCTGACAGGCAGCACAAACACAGGGACGGATGTAAAGCGTTTGTTTTCTACTGCAACACCTCAGTAAAGCCTCCACATCCCTGTGGCTGCCCCGCGCATGGTAGGGATCACACTGAACTCAGAGCCGGCAGCGCAGCCTAGGGGCGGGAGCCGGG
>WBNO01026509.1:0-28007 GCA_013400575.1 Peucedramus taeniatus | reverse complement strand
ATCCCTCATAATGCCTGTCTGAAGCAATTTAATCTCTCAGCATTATCTTTGCCAGAATAGTGGTTGGTGAGTGATGATGGAGATGACAAAGTTTATGAACAGTTCAGACAGAAATAGGAAGGAAGCCTAGTAAAATTGTTCTACGAAAATATTAGGTCACATTTGGATAAGAACATATGGACTATAAGGGACATATTTTGTCTTGACAATGTACAAGGGATAAACTGAGCAGCACAGGAATTAGTCAGTGTCTTGACTTCAATTCCATAAGTATAGTAGGGCTTACTGTCAACTTTTTTCGTGCTTCTACTTATAACATGCTTCTTTTTCTTTAGTTTACTATTTGTTTCATTCACAAATGTGTAAAATTGGATGGTATTTTCAAAGTAGTTCTGACAGTGTTGCAACTGTAAGTTTAGTTTATATTGTATATGCCAAAATTTTCCAAAAGAAAATTTTTCAAAGGAATCAGCTGCAGACTTTATTAATATTACTCTTTTAGTTGGGGGTTTCAATACAATTTTCTACTCTTTTGACATTATATGGTTACAAGAATCATACTAGACTTCCTTATAAGACTTCCAAAGTTTTTTTTAAGAGTTTATGCTTAGGATTTTTTTTAAGTTTCTAGAATATAGAACATAACTTGTCTTCTTCCTAGAACCTCAGTACCATCTTTAAACTTTTCACATGCAAGTAGTCAATAACAAATCTGGTGTTTGGGTCACAAAAACTAATTCTGTAGTGGCTGAAAAAGTCCACTTGAGAAAAACAGGCTTGTTTTCCTTACCTGTTCTATCCCTTTCCCATATCAATCATATGACAAATCTCAAAGCATATTTACCCAAAAGAGACCTTATTTCATCTCTAACATTTTGGGACTGACCTTTAAAAGATATGTGTATTGTCATGCAGTATCTATGTAGAGTTTTAGTTTAAACATAATGAACAGTGGTAGAACATGAAACACTGCTAATGTTTTTACAAGCTATCTGTCATTCCTCAATTGACATTTTCAATCAAATCCCTTGAGGGTGCTTACTTCTAGAAACAGCAGCCAAAGCATGCACTTTTTTAATCAAAAGTTTTCTGTAATGGCTAACTAATAATTTCTACTGTCACTTAGCATAGATGTTTTTTCTAAGGAAAGCACCATATGTTCACTCTCTAACCATGCCAAAGTTACTGCAAAAGATGATGTGCAACTGGAAGAAGAAAAAAATGTGTAAAATATAAGTGTAAAAGCAGAGCACTGGTTCTTTGAAATCAAACTATCATCAAAGAAGGATCTTCATCTGTTGGAAACTTTTAGTTTTCCTCTGCACTTCCTCTGTTTTCTACAAAGAATTTTTCATAAATTAGGTTATGTCTGGTAGAGGATTTAAGGATTGATTTCAGTATGCTTCATATCAGGCCTTTATTTTGATCCAAAATATTCATAAAGGAGAAAAAGCAAACTGCAGTTATACATGAGACAGTATAATCTTTTTAAATTTTATGCTTTTAAAAATTCAATATAAGATTTCATTTTGGAGGAATACAGATTTAAGAATTGGTCTAAAAACTCACCGAAATAGGTAACAAACACAGATTAAAAGCACAGAATAAAATAAACCCAGCAATCTAGTAGGTTTTTTTGGCCAAGATTATCCTGACAAGAAAAAAGACTAATGAGGTAATTTCTTTTGCCAACCAGACAGCCTGTGAAGAGGAATGTGCCTAGTAATAACAGTAAAAATCCAGTGCCCAAAGTGATATCATGGCATTTCAATTCACAGAAAATATGGTCATAGTGTGCCATGCATTAACAGTGTCCTCAGCAATCTGACTTTGTGCTCCCACTAAAGAATGTCTGCAAAATGGACTTACACATGTAAGAGATGTCAGATTAACAAATAGCAAATTTACAGGGTGTTGGGAAAACATTCAGAGTTGGCTCTTCAAACATTGCAACTACATTGAGGTTGGCTGTTAGTCATCTATGTGTCTGAGGATCCCAGCCAACCTCTCCTGATTTTTTTCCCTTAGTTTATTTGGCTTGTATGCTGGAGATAAGTATGATTTTGATTTACATAGTGCTGATATTTTTCCTAGCTTTGAAGACGTGTTTCTTTTCAGATAACACCAACTCCTCATTGCATTTTTAACTTCATCTGGTCACTTAATAACCAATTTTAAAGAACTATTCATGGATTAAAAATATATTTCCTGAATAAATTAGCATGCATAAATCATTTTGTATATATAGACTCATTTCTATATATATAAATGTTATTGCTCATATCCATTACTTAGCATTTATTTTCATTGAATTTTCTCTAGCATTTCAATGCTCAGATCTCTTGTTGGGTTTCCTCTCACAGCTGTGAAAAAGCAAATTGTCAGGCCCAAGATCATTATCTAAGATTTCCCTGTAAACAGTAAAGTATGTGATTCATCTTTCTGTAAGCACAAATGGATGAATCAGCTTCCTAATGTACATATCTTTCCATACTCTGTGCTGGAACCTTAAATGCCAAGTTTAGTCTGTATATCAAACTTCTAGACACCTAAACTTAGATTACATTAATTCCATTCTTAGTATCATAAAATCTTTCAACTACTTATTCCATGCACATTTATCTTACTCTATTCAAAATAATTTAATAATTGTTTAATCAGCAACTTCTGTGACCTCAGTGCTCATCATCTTTATGAGACTGCTTGCAAATATATTGCAGAGCACAAGGTCCTGGTGGAACCCCACTTGTAACAGCTGTTTTGAAGGTTATAAATTGAAATTATTGTAATTTAACAGTGTCATATTCAAATTCTTTTACAACTCTTGGGTGAATAATACCTGCTCCTGGCAAATTGGTTTAGTTCATTTTCATCAACTTCATTTCCGTTAGAAGTTTTTCAGACTCACCTCACTAGCAATGTCTGTTATGGCTTTAGTATTGTTGGATGCCTCTTGTATACTTTGACAGTTTTGGGTTCTGCCATCCCTAGGAAACATCTGACTTCCAGAGCACATAGAAATAATTTAATTACAACGGTTTTTATATGTTGCTTCTTAGATTTTTTTTTTTTTTGTTTGGTCTGGTTTATAATAATTCTACATCTGATTATTAATGTTAATGTTCTTTCGTTATTAATGTTCTTTTCCCTTTTAGGCAATCGAAGACTTCTTTAGGAAAAAAGGTACTATTTACCTCTTCCTTTACTCTTATGGTTAGCCATACACAGTAAATAATATTGTTTCAGTCTGTTCATTTTTTTTTTGTTGTCCTAGTCTTAAGTTTTTTGTTTGTTTGTTTGTTTGTTTGTTTGTTTTTTAAGATATTCCTCATGCCTACTGAAAATACTATCCTTTTATGCACTTTTTAGGTAATCTTGTATCTGTTTTTCTTTGTTTTATGGCATTTCTCCTTTGAAAGAAGACTAAGGAATTATTCAGTTGAATTATGAATTTTATTTTTACTTTTCTAAGGTAGGTAATCAACACAGTCACTATTAAAATTTTTTTGGATCAAGCATCCTGCATCTCTCAATAACAAATAAAAATATTTCATTTCTGTGATTTCCTAGAGGCAAATTTCTCCAATAAGCTTTTGAGTTTAAAAAAAAAATGCAACACATGATAGCACAATCCAGTCTATGTGTGAACAATCAAAATCCTTCTATATTATTATACTTACTATTATGACTATGTTTTGGGGTTTCTTTTTACTATTTTTCAATAATTTTCAATATTCTGTCTAGATTATTGAGTTCTAATTTTAAAAACTTCAGGTATGGTATTTCAAGCTACTGAGATTATCTGCTGTGTTTGATGTGGCTAATTACAGTTCAGATAATTTTGCTCTGCCTTATTACTAACTTTTAAATCCCCTTTCTTACGTAAATTTTCTCAAACACCTGTTTGGCATTGCACACGGAGCACACCAGGCAACGCAATGAAATCCTCATCCCTGGCTGGAGTTCATAGCTGGCATTTCTTTCCAGAACTGATCCATGTGTCACTGGCAACCACAAACTCTTCAAAGATTAACTTGTACTAGAGGTTTGGAATGGAATGGAACAGAATAGAATAGAATAGAATAGAATAGAATAGAATAGAATAGAATAGAATAGAATAGAATAGAATAGAATAGAATTTAGCTGTTTGAAGGGACACATAATTATCATCTAATACAACTGCCTGATCAATTCAAGACTGACAAAAATTTAAAGTATGTTCTTGAGGACATTGTCCAATTGCCTCTTAAACACTGATGGGTTTGGGGTATTGACCTCTCCAGGAAGCCTGTTGCAGTGCCTGGTGCTTCTTCACTTAGTGAAGAAATGCTTCCTGGAGCCTAAATCTCCAGCTTTTAACCATTTCCATGTGTCCCATCACTGAGTAGCAGGAAGAAGAGAACAGCACCTTCTACTCCACTTGCCCTCCTCAGGAAGCTGTAGAGGGCAATGAGAACTCATTCTTGCCCTTTCATCAGTTTTGTTGCCCTTCTCTGGACTTACTCAAGGACTTTCAGATTGTTCATAAAATGTGTTGCCCAGAACTGCACACAGCACTCAGATGAGGCTGCATCAATACTGAATTCAGTGGATTAACTACCTCTTTTGACCAGCTGGTGTTGCTGTGTTTGATGTACTCCTGGATGGAGATTACCCTCTAGGCTGCCAGAGCCCAGTGCTGCCCAAGGTCTCTTTGCAGAACTGCTCTCCCGCCACTAATCTCCAAATTTTTACTTGTGTCTGATTTCACTCTGTCTTGAGTGCAGAGTTTGGCATTTGGACAGGTTGAATTTCATCCCAGTAATCATTTTGCGAAGTTTCAATCTATCTAGATCTTTCTGCAAGGCCTCTTGCCTCGAGTCAATAGCACATCCCAGTTTAGTATCAGCAGCAAACTTGCTAATGATGTATTCAACTCAAGCATCCAAATAATTGATAAATATTATTAACAGATCTGGCCCCAAAGTTGAACCCTGAGGAACACCTCTGCTGACTATCACGAGTGAGATGTAGCCCCACTCACTACAACCATTTGACCTCTGCCCTTTTTGAACCTGCTTGTCCCAAGTTGAATATGCTGTAGGGAAGGACGCTGTGATGGAAAACATCAAAAGCTGTACTAAAAATCCAGAAAAAAATGCATCCAACATCTTCCAGTCATTCACTAAGTGGGTGACTTTTTAATAGCAGGATATCCAATTAGTTAAACAGGGTTTTCTTTTCTGAACCCTGTGTTGAGTACATCTGATTATTTAATTGTTCATAATATACTTTTCAATATGCCTCAACAGAATCTTTCAATCTCAGTATAATCTTCTCCATAATTTTCCTGGACTAAGAGGTCTATAGTTCCCTGGATCTTCTCTAACCATTTTTGTAGATAGCAACATTGGCTAGCTTTCAGTCAGCAGGGACTGCCCTTATTTTAGATGATTGAGAGCTCCTGTAATAACATCTGCTACCTCCTTCAGTACTCTGGGATGAATCCTCTCAGATTCCATGGCAGTGTGAACATACAGCTGATACAGCTGGTACCTTACCATTTCAGCCATTGCAAATGAAAAGCTGTTGTTCCCATGCTAGTATTTGTTCAACTCAAGGGAAAGGGCATCCTAAGGTCTATCTCTATTATTAAAAGTAGAGTTTAAAACCTCATTGACTTTTTCTTACTTTGTGTTAATCAGATGACCATCTTCAAAAAGTATTGGTCTGATGTTTTATATATATCTCTTCTTGCTATGAATATACTTTTAAAAAGTCTTTCTTGTTATCGGAAACACTGGCCAGTTTCAACTCTAAGTGACGTTTGGCTTTTTGTTTCTTCACTCTGCATGAATGAACCACAGCTCTGCTCTTCCTGCAAATCTTACTCCCTGAGATGATATAATTAATTTTTTTACTGAGATTCATGAAAAGTACCCAGTTCAGCCAAACTGGTTTTTTGCTCTGTTAGCTTGACTTATGACAATAGAATCGCCTACTCTTGATCTTATAGATAACTTATCAGTTTGTAAAATAAGTATTTTGTAAGGAAAAAAAAGGAGGGAAAAGGTCCTTTAATACATGTTCCTACTTTACATTGATTCCTTTTCTTCCTAATGAAAGAAGAGTAGGTTTTTTTCCACTTTGTAAATTCTCTTGAACATCTAAGCATGATTTTACTATTTTAAAATGATGTCCCATCTACTGAGGATCAATTCTATTTGAGGATACCGCAAGTATTCTGTGCCTTTGAAACAAGTGCTGAAATCCCTGTTGCTTTCAGCAACACAGGATACAGTTTGAAAGTGAGGTAGTGGACCTGCTGTGAAAGAGAAGCAGGAAAGCAAACAATGTGGAGTATATACTTATATTTAATGACAAAATTACTAGAGAGACCCTGAAGGTACAAGTTCTAAACTACTTTTGAAATTGACTTTTTTTTTTTAGATTAGAAAAAGCACTCAAAAAGTTGACATATATGTTTAAGATACAGCTTGATAAATTTGATAGCCTACAATTACAGATGATGTGATCACTCAGAAATTTTCTTTTCTACATGTTCTCCTAATTGTTACTACAACCAAGATTTTAGAATATGAAAAAAATCTACTATCTACTTTCAACTAAATTTGGCTGTTTCATCCAAGCATTGTACTGAATATGATTACCATAGTTTTAAAATTAAGTGTTAATTTCTATGGATATTTAAAAGATCAGAAATACACAATTGTAATGCTTTATTTTGTTCCATTTGTGATATATCCTTCCTTTCATTTTTTTCCAACAACTGGTTTTTTAGGAGAAAAGTACAATGCTACCTGTCAGATAGGAGCACATTCTTTCACAATAGGAAAGAGAAAAGCTAATTTTGCCTGCAGATATATTTGAGAAATCACAGTGCAGTGACTAATTAAACAGCAGCAATAACTATTTTTTGAAAATTATAAAAGAGGAACACATATGAGAAGCCAATCTGGTATTGCTTTGTAAAGAACAAAGACAGATAGGATCTGTTAAAACCAGTTACTATTCCATTAAGTAATGTAACACATGTAAAAAGAAATATTACTATCTTAAAAATGTCAAGATAGCGAGAAGTTTTATAAAGAATAAGAGTGAAGGAACTTGAAGGGGCAACTTGGATTTTTGTTTGTTAATTATTCAATAAAGTTTTAAAAATTGCTATGATACAATGAGTTAAAAACAGCCCTGAGCAAAATTTTAGAACTGGTGAAATTTTTTTGTGATATTTTAAACTAAACAAGTCAATGCATGTACTGTAGGGAAATAACCCTAAATTAGTGTGAGAATAGATTAAATGACCCAGTTTCAGATGCTCTTCTATGAAAGAAAATGTTGTGTATTAAGGGCTTAAGTGAAGTCCCATTGCAATCAATGGAAAGACTCCAGATGGAGCAGACTCAAATAATCACTTCTCAGTCCTCTGGTAAAATACACTTTAAGTAATACATACTGCAATTTAAAACAGATTTGAAAGTTTGGGAATTCTGTTTTACTTCTCAGTTAAAAAAAAACAAACCCAAACTTGTCTATTGTTGTGCCTTGTGTTTTGTGTTTGTAAAATACCTCACAACTCCTAAGAACATGTAGACAAACATCTATGTGTCCCATCCCAGGCTTTCAATGCTATGACATTTCTAGATCTATTTTGCCATAGGGTCATCTTGGGACAACTTATCCTTCCAAAAAGAAGTGCAAGTTAAAAAAAAGACGCCAAGAGCAGCATAAAGAACTGCAGCCCTCAGTGTAAGAATAAGATGATAAGCTGAATTTTATCTATGAAATGGATGCTTCAAATAAAAAATTAAATAACTAAACATTTGGTTGAAACTGTACTTTAAAAAGACATACTTTTATGGGACCTTGAATCCTCTACTTGTTTTTAAATTTATAGAAAATACTTTAATTTTTGAACTTCAGGACAAGTTCATATAACAAGCTTAATAGTTTGCCTGGTTACAGAATTTTATTGACCAGCAAATTCTGATATGAGGAACTGTTTTCAAACTAATGGCTGAAAGGAAAAAGCAAGGTCCTCAAAAGTGTTTGTTTGTGTTAGTGTAAAGAATACAAGACTACTTTCAAATAATATTTGTGCTTAAAAAGTCAAACTGAGCATCAAGTTTGTTATCTAAATTTGGCTTTTCATATGAAAAACCCTGACTTAAAAGCATTCCTGCTGGTTTTAAGTTGCCACAGCCTGCAACATCCAGATGAGACAGGACTGTCCACCTTTGAAATTCATCTACCTGCAGTCATCCATGGTTCATACACAACTTGTGTGAAAGATAAATGCTGTGGATTCCTCTTCCCTTTAGCTCTCTGCTGGCAGCAAATTTGTCAGAGGCAGTTGGTCTGCTCTAAGGTTGTACCTTCTCTTCAGAAAATAAATTAGGAGTATTAAAACTTCAAAAGATAAGATGCCTCTGAAGCACTGTTGAACTCTGCTGCTAGGCAGGAGGTAGGGGAGAGACATTATGTATTCAATGCTGACATTTCTGCTAAAGCCTGCAGTAGGTCTTGAGCAAGTCATTAAAGTAGTTTGTGTTGGGAAAGAGAGTTTTTAGGAGGCTTTAAGTATATTCATTCTATTTTCTATATTATTTTTATTTAACTAAGACGACATGCTATAGTCCTTTTTTGTAAAAAACTCTGATGAAACATGCTCATTAATATATCCATTGATACTGACAGTAAACTAGTAATTGATTTCAGTAGTATGTCATCAGATACTGTTAGGTTTTTTTTCAATGAGGGGGCAAAAAAACCCAACATTCTAATTACTTAGAAGAATTTTTGTAAAAAATTTGAATTACTGTTATGCAAACCGTTTCTAATCCCATTAGAATGTGTGATCTACGTTTCCATAATTCACCATTAGCAGTCTAATTATATGTGAACACATTACCAGCACACAAAATATGAATTACAGCAATATAAATCACATCCTATCAGGCATTATGTCTTCATTGTCCCTTTCACATTCACACCCATCATCAGTTTCATGCAAGGAAGTGCTATAGAAAGTATGAAACATACAGAAGCAACACTAAAAATGCATGGAGAAACATCAGAAAAGGCCACAAATGCAACCAGAATGATCTTAAGTTTCCTGTACAATAAATATTAAAAAAACCTAATTACCCAAGTGTTGAGGGCAGAGTGCAAACTATTCTTCAGCAAAATACACAGTTAAGAGAGTGTCTGTTCTCATTAAAGGATTAGTAACTAATGGCTTTTTCCCTTATGAGACAGTTAAAAAGGCAAAATATATTATGAGCAACATGTCATTTTCAAAAATCTAGCCACACTTTCTTTTTTATAAATCCTAAGAAATTTGGTCTTTGAAAAACCTACTCAATAAAGAATATAGGTAATCTTCGAGAATTTAATTTAGAAATTAAGAACTTATAAAAACCTGAGTACCAAAAAATTAAATGCTTACTCTCAAGAATGTCAGTATTTAGAAACTTTGACTGTTAAAATAGAAAATTGAAAATAAGAATAGCTGTTACCTTCTGTTAAGTCAAAAGGAAAAAAAAAACAAACACACCAAAACCCACCCACCCCTCCAACCAACCAACTAACTAAATAAACAAGTAAGTGGAAATAACTTGAATGTGAAGTTTCTGAGTTTAGTGTGCTAAAAATGGTGTTATAACAACAGTAATTCCAAACAACTGTGTTAATGGCAAATATATTTTAAAAATACTACTCCTAGGAGCATGGAAGTGGTAGAAAATATAGACATGTCTGGAAATATTTCTTTGTCCAAGCAATAACTATAGCTCTCATTTTACTTAAAACTGGTTCTTACAAATACTTAGGAATATGAAAAATGACTCAGTAATGCATGCTGTGATGTGTAAAAGTGTTTATGTGGACAAGTGTGAAAAGATCTGAAGACTCATGGTTTTACCATGACAATGCCTTGGACAGAAACGTTTACACCAGGAAACAGACATTTTTAATGATATTTGGAGTTTCTTTGCCTACTTAGTAGAACTGGTTTTTTTATTATTATTTTAAGGGTCAGTAGATTTCCACAAACATACATAGTTGGTCTATAGTAATATGCCACTACATCACTTTTTCTCAGTGACAGAGAATATACATGGAAAAAAGCATTTGGAAGAATCTAGTAAAAGTTTAGTATTTAAAGAGAATAGGGGAATTATGCATTTTGCTTTGTCAATAAGCAAATATTAAGAAGCTGGTTGCAAAATCACAGTTATATAGGTAAGGAAATGTTCACATGTGATAAAAATATGTTCAGTTATTCATAAGATGTGGACTGCTTTGTACTAACTAAAAAGATCAATGAGAGAGTAAAAATACAGTGTGTTTTGCAGTTGACAATTGTGGTCCTGAAGACAGAGCTATTTTATACTGTGTCTAAACACTGGAAATGAGATTTCAAGGACAGCATTAAGAGGAACTTCCAGAACTGCCTTTAAGCCATGCAGTTATATGCAAATAGCCAGTTAAGGAGAATGAACTGTTTCCTCCAGTTCATACCCACAATCTATTCCTTCTCTCAATAAGTGGTTAGTTAATCATGCCTTCATCAGAAAAAAAGAAATCAATATTCTTCCAGACCTGCATAGTGGAACACACCACATGAGCAAGGGCATAATCATGTCATGCATTATTTATAGTTCAGTGAACTCACTAGAACACATTTCACCAGATTCTTTACCAATCCTATAAAAGTTAAAATTGTGTCTACAATAAAGTAAGAGCATTTTTTATAAATTCACATAAGCAAAATGGCCATTCGTCAAGGAGGAAATCTTACAGGCACAGGAGAAGGCCATGTCCATGTGCCAAAAGACAAGCCATCAGGGAAGAAGTCTGACCTGGCTGAAGAGACACTTTTGGCTGGAACTCAGGAAGAAAAAGGAGAGTTTTCGACCTTTGGAAGAAAGGGCAACAACTTTCAAGGAAGGACTACAGGGATACTCTGGAGTAATGCGGGTGGAAAATTAGCTGCACCAAAGCACAACTAGTATTTAATTTGGCCACTAGCTAAAAGATAACAAAGAAACTTTCTAGAAAAAGCAACGAAAGAAGAGCTAATTTTAAATCGACACTTTATGGGATCCAGGGGGAAACAGTGACAAATGAGGAATAGGCAGAGGTACTTAAAGCTTTCTTTGTCTCAGCCTTTAATAGTGAGACCAGTTGTTGTTCAGGTACACAGCTCCCTGAGCTGGGATACAGGGACAGGGGGCCAAAAGAAGCCTCCATAATCCAAGATGCAATGGTCACTGATTTGCTGCTCCCCTTAAACACACATAAGTCTGTGGGGAAAAATGGTATCCACCCAACCCACCTCAGGGTGCTGAGGGAGTTGATAGTAGCACTCACCAAGACACTTTTAATAATTTACCAGCAGTCCTTGTTAACTAGGGAGATCCCAACTGACGGGAGGTTGGCAAGCATTGCCCATCTACAAGAAAGGCCAGAGGGAGGATCTGGGGAACCACGGCCCTGTCAGCCTGACCTTGGTGCTGGGAAAAGTCAGGGAGCAGATCATCTTGAACCCCATCATATGGTACAGGCAGGACAAGCAAGGAATCATGTCCAGCCAGCAGGGATTTATGAAAGGCAGGTGCTGCTTGACTGAGTCCATCTCCTTCTATGACAAGATGCCTCAGTTAGTGGATGAGGTAAAGGCTGTAGATGTTGCCCGCCTGGATTTCAATAAAACCTCTGACACCATTCTCCACATTACTATCCTGGAGAAACTGGCTGCTCATGGCTTAGGTGAATGCACTGCTTATGGGATAGAAAACTCTGTGGGTGGCTGGGCCCAGAGAGTGGTGGTGAATGGAGATAAATCCAATTGGTGACTGGTCACCAGAGGTGTTGACCAAGGATCAGTGTTGGGGTCAGTCCTGTTTAAGATCTTTATCAATGACCTGAACAATAGGATTGAGTGCATCCTCAGTCAGTTTGCAGATGACACCAAGTTTGGATGAGAGTGTGGATCTGCTGGAGGACAGGAAGGCTCTGCAGAAACACGTGGACAGGTTGGATCAATGGTCTGATAACAATTGTTTGAGGTTCAACAAGGCAAAGTGCCAGGTGTTACCCTTGTATCACAGCAACCCTGTGCAGTGTTACAGATTTGGTTAACAGCTGGAATTGATGACCTTAAAGGTATTCTCAACTTAATGATTCTATGATTCTAAGAGTAGATATAGAAGTAGTAAAGCAGTAATAAAGCTGCTTAGTGGAAAAGGATGGGGATGCTGGTCAACAGCTGGCAGAACATGAGCCAGAGTATGCCCACGTCGCCAAAAAGGCCAATGTATCAGATGCATCAATGCATTGTGTCTTGTATCAGAAATAGTGTGGCCAGCAGGATCAGGGCAGTGGCCATCTCCCTGAACTTGGCACTGATGAGCCCCACCTTGCAGCATGTGTTCAGTTTTAGAGCCCTAAGTGCCTGAAGGACATTGAGGTGCTGGAGGATGTCTAGAGCAGGGCAACAGAGCTGATGAAGAGTCTGGAGCACAAGACAGATGTGAGTAGCTGACAAAGCTGGAGTTGTCTTGCTTGGAGGCAAAGTAACAAGGAATAGGACAAGACAAAATCACCCCAAAGTTTTGCCAGGGGAGGTTTTCATTGGATAGAAGGAAAAATATTTTAATCAAAAGGATTGTCAAGCATTGGAACAGGCTGTCAAGGTCAGTGACGGAATCACCATCCCTGGAGGTATTTAACATAAGTTTTGATGAGTCACTTAAGGACATGGTTTAGCGTTGGACTTGGCTGTGTTAATGATTAGACTCAATGATCTTAAAGGTTCTTTCCCAACTGAATGGTTCTAGGATTCTACAAATAAAATCTCCAGTTTTAGTTTTCATATCACTTGTGCAAGGAATCATTTCAGTGGTGTCTTGCAGTTCGACACACAAGTACATTTTCACAGTTCTGAGATTTATCTGAAAATTTCTGACCATTGTCCCTTCTCAGTTACAGGGTTGGGTATTATGGATCCAGAAAAGCTTATGTCTGTACATGATTTTTAATACTTATAATATTAAAATACCTGATCAATTAGCTTATGGTCAAGATTTCAGCAAGGTAATCTCTATGTTCATACTGCTTCCTGAGAAACTAAGAGATTTGTTCTTGCCAAGGGGATCAGAGCTTGCAAATAATTACTTGCACAGCCTATAGAGCCCAGAATTTCCTTATTCTTATCTGTCTATTCAACCCAGGCCTGATTACGGATTGATTCTGAATGGGATTTCTAGGTCTTTAGTACATCATAAATAATAAATAAGTAACAGTAATAAACTGACTTTACCTCACTGTGAGAGTTCATTCTATAGTCAAGGTGTTGTTTTGTGTGAAACTAACAGCACTGAACTTAAGATGATTTGCCACATAAATAAATAGAGCTGCCTTCAATATACTTTCTGAACTGCTTCTCCATGAAATCACCTTGTCAACTGGAATTCTACCTGACAATCAGATACTGTAGCATAAGTCACTACAAAAAAATTTCAGTGTTAGCATATCACTCCCACAAGAATCTCATTTATATTATGAGTGACACAAAATTTAAGAGCTGTCTCAGTACTGACCCTCAGGTATTTTTCAGCAATGTTTGCTACTTATGTATAAATGTAACTCTTTATTTGAGAAGAAATATAGCCAGGTATAAGACACTTTTGCAGTTTTTTCCGTTGCCAGTATTTTTATTTCCTCACCCTCTGGACTGTTTATTCCAGAGAAAAATCACTTCCTCTAAACAAGGAATCTAGACAAAAACAGTACAATTTTCTGATATTTGCATATTACAATAAGTCCCGGTCTGAATGGATAAACTATCTGTAAAATTAAGATTAAATGTATTTTTAAATGTATATCATAGATAAATTAACAAAGGACCAACAGATCTGTGATCTTTAAAAAATAATACTTTTTTGTGGTTTTCAACTCCTTTTTCAAGTTGAGAAAGAGTTTACTCCCTTTTCTGTTTTGAAGTGTGTCTCTTAATGATAAATGAATATGGCAATGGCACATAGGGATTTCTGATTATACAATTTGTCTTCAGTGCCACTAGATACAATTTCCTGTTTCAATCTTCTCCACCTTTTTTCTGTTATATCAAAATTGCTAGGATTTTATAGATGTGTTTTTCTCTGCAACAGCTTGAAGATATAAGTAAAATGAAATGCAGTTAGTACTTAGGATCTGATAAAACATTGCTAATTTTTTCCAGCATATTTAATATTCAGATCTCCACAGACCAAGCTCAGGTGGGAAGAATGTAAACTGGTTAAGCACAGAAAATCTACAATGACAGATACTATGCAGAATTCCCAAAAAAAGAGCCACACAGATGAGAAACATTAAAAGCCCTGAAACACCTACATACCATTCGTGTCTCAAAATAAATTTTAACCAGGTAACTGCCACTCAGAAAAATGTATGTATCTTAAGCTAAAAGTCCGAGAACTTTAAAGCACAACAACTTGGTACCAGTAAATGCATTAAAATTAAATGCATGCAACAGTGACAAGTGTTTTTCAGCTGCCTGGCAAATATATGTAATGTAAGATGTCACAAGTTATTTGATTTCATTTTACAATTTAGTTTGGAATCCTGCATTTGTTTAAGAATTATATATTTTGTATATGTACCTGACATTTGATTTCATTTTATTTGATACTTAATTCTATTTTTGTGATGTTTGTGTTGAAAGGAGATGACATGCTGAAAAGGATCTAATCACCTCCTGGAAATTATCTTCTGATATAGTAGTATTACTTCTTTTGCTGATTTTAGTTTAATTCATTAAGCGTTTGTTTTTTAGCTTTGACTAAAGCTAAAAAAGTGCACATCTGTTCACTTCTTAAAGCAAGCCTTTCCTCTCTGATTTCTTTTTACAGGGAAGTTTAACTGATGTGGCCAGAAGGACTAAACCATGAAACTCAGTGACACACAGCTTAAAATTTAATGAACAGGACACACTCATAGCAAGCAAGCCCCCTGCCCAAATGCTGATTAGTAGCACCCAGTGTACCTCTAGGAAAGAGGACACCTGCTCCCACCCTTCAGGAAGGTGGTGACCTGGCTCTCTCATCAAACAACACCACCCCCACTACACTACCACTACACTACCACATATCTCTGGATGTTCCTCTCCACTTCTGAGGGGCTATGTTCCAGCTGTGCATTATTTTCTGCACAGAAAATGAGAGATTGTCATCAAAAATCACTAATGGTCCTGTTTGTAATGAAGCTGAAGACAATCCCTTTGGCTTTCACCATATATGAGGCCAGTTGATGGTTTGCATCAACCTCTGCTTCTCCAGTTTATCTGTCTTACACAACAGGTGAAGCAAGAGCAGTGAGAGTCACACAACAAAGTTCTTCTATCCCTTCTTTGTTTTCCAGATCTGAGCAGGACAATCCGTTGGAACTGGGTAAATCCAGTGGGGGGTCACAGCTATCTGAGTGGTGCTTTCAGGTAGGCTTCTTCTATGGCTTTTCTACGTGTATGTACTGAGAAACATCAAGCCTACCAGAGAAATATCAACAAGCTTGTAGCCAGTACGTTTTGAGGATGAGAGATGAGATGAAAAGTGCATTCTAATATAAATCTAATTAAAAGGCAGGTTTATGTACACAGCCCCCCTACCTCCAGAAACTCAAAAAATATTTCACTATTGGCTTTACCAAGCACAGAGCATGTTCTGGTGAACACTATAATAATTGCCTATCAGCCTGCTGCAAGGTATCAGTTATTCTCAGTTTGAGATAGTCAGTAATTATGTTAGAAGCTGATACTGTCACAGATTGCTGCCAACAAACAATGTATAAATTAAAATA
Source organism: Peucedramus taeniatus (assembly GCA_013400575.1). NCBI lineage: Eukaryota > Metazoa > Chordata > Aves > Passeriformes > Fringillidae > Peucedramus > Peucedramus taeniatus. Next base: position 12,149 of record WBNO01026509.1, on the reverse strand, counting down.
CAGTTATTCAGCACATTGCACAGTATAAATTTTCCAGTATAATTCATTCCCTAGAAGTGGCAGCTGCTGCAACCTTCTAAGTACACAAAATAATCCACCTATTTGGAGATGCAGTGATCTGCACCCTCCTGGACACTTTCTCTGAACAGCAGTTGAAACACCTGACAGTTCATTGCAAGACCAAATGAATTCTAAAACAGTTTCCCTTTCGTATTCATAGAAGCATAGAATTATTTAGGTTGAAAAGGACCTCTAAGGTCACTGCTCCCAACCATTAACTTTACAGATGCCAAATTCACCACTAAAACATGTCCCTAAGTGTCACAGCTACATGTCTTTTAAATACCTCCAGGGATGGTGACAACCACTATTACTACCCTGGGCAGCCCATTCCAGTATTTAATTCAGTGAAGAAATGTTTTCCTTATACCCAACCTATTAACCCTAAGAGTTTTGACTCTGACAACAGATAGTTATATGGAAAACTTTTCTGTGGGTAATAAAAGCAAATTTTAATACTATTTTCATAATGATTCATGCAGAGCTCATCTTTTTTGCAATGGAGACAGAAACCATTTGGATCATTGTAGCATTCCCTTTATTGTTATTCAAATGAAAAGACACTCAAAAAGAAGGAAAAATTCCAAATTCACAAGCCAACTACACTAACAAAGTATAATTCATGCACAAAAAACTCAAGAGCATTGGCAACTGAAAGCACATTAAGATATTTTATGCTTGAGATTCAGAGAATCGATGAATGGAAACCTCCTGGAGGTTCTTCACTCTTTTGCCTCTAGCTGGATTCACGGACTTGAGTCAATTACACTTTCCATGTCTCAATTTTCACTAGTTTAGAAGTGGGAAAATAACCCCCACTGGCCTCAAAGCAGGCTGTGAGAACTGAAAGAGAAGCCCTTGGACTGTCTCAGATGAAAAGCAGTGCTTAAATGAAAGCGTGATTCTCCACTCTCTTTTACCTTGGTGTTACAGATAAATAACACTTTCAACTTCCTGGAAAGAAAAAACAAATGACAGTGTTGGGTGGGGTCTCTTTGATTTTGTTTTTTTTATTTTCAGATGATCTCTATGACTTCATCAGACGTAATGGTTTTTCTAGTTCCCAGTGGACCCTGAATTTCTTAGATTACTACTAAACTTTCCTCATTGTGAACAAAGCAAACATTCTCCTAATTGGATTTTTAATCTGTTAGAATCTCTATATATGTGCAAGTTCTTCTCCCCCAAAACACAGTGGACTGAGTGATTTTTGCTCTATGTGTGTGTGGTTTTGTGTGTGTGTGTGTGTGTGTGCTATACTTGTGGCCTATCTGGATGTTTTCTCACAGTCTCATTATCACCACAGAAAGCGAAGTAATTTTAAAAGTCAAGATACAGAATTAGAAACTGAGTGCACCATCTTAGATTACCTCAGAGAGTCCATTTGTTATCAACTGTTTGCTCCTGTGGGTTCACTCAGCAAATTTATAGCCTTTTCAGGAGAAACAAGTACATGGTGTGACCTTGAAAATACATGAAAAAAAAGACCCATTCCTTAGTTGTGGCTTCACTTGGCAAAACAAATAAATGGAGATATATGTGTATAATGTGATAGTTTATTTTTGCTCTTGATTGATATCCAGATAGGGAGCTTCTTGGGATTGACTGTGGCAATCCCAGTGTGACTCTAATCACATCTCTCTGGACTCTCTGCTCTATAAAGTGGCTTGGGGCATTAAGGTGGTATATCTGGCCTTGTAATACACACTCATATAATATTAAAGGAAACTGCCTACTTAGCACTGACTTTTAGTATATTCCATTAAACAGTGCTAGTGAGGTTTGGTTAGAATTGACCCCACTTACCCTGTCTGAAAGAGTTGGATTCTGCTGAGCAAAGGCAGGTACAGATGTATTCATTCACCACTGAAACAGAGCTGCATTTTTCTGTCATCAGAACTGAAATCCACTCCATGCTTTGTACAATAATCTGACAAATTTTTACCTGAAATGAACACAAACTCATTTCATTTGAGATTCTGGCACTTGTTAATTTTATTGTTCTGAAAGAAATTTTCATAATTAATATTAAATTAATCAAAGCCCCGTCAGTGACTAATTTCTCTTTTAGTATATGCATATGCATCTATGTAAGAATGTGCCTTATACTGAAAAGAATGAGACAAAGCTGTATTTCTATGTATGCATGCATGCAAATATACATGTCTTATCTGATAGTCACTAGAGTGATAGATCCATGCTGCTTATCCATTAAAGTAATAACTGCCTTAAATGACCTAATCTGATTTTCTCATTAGCCATCTCCACATGCAATTATACTACAGGTGAATTATAAGAACGAGTGCAGATTAAGCATAGAGAACGAAGTCTTGTGTGCTTTGTAATTAGTATTAATATTGCAAAAATTTTGTGCAATAAATCAGTAAATTATAAAATAAAAATTTACAAATCTACACAATCCACGTTATTGCTTTTTCTAAATGGATATATATATACACACACACAAATACATATTGAATAGGTTTTATGGAAGTTTGTACCAAGTTTCACTGAGAATCATAAACATACTTTAGAAGACACTAAAAAAAAAGGAGCACGAAACAAAATAAAAGTTAATTGATTCTGTGCTTTGAATCCCTATCAGAGAATTGCTGGTTGTACTTTAACCTTGGAATAGGTATTGATTGACATTTACCACATGGGACTTCATTACTTCACACTAGTATATCTGAATGTAAAGTGACGCTTTCCAAATACAGGCAGACACTGTCCTCTGTGCAGCAATACACTCACACATTTATCTATGACATACTGGGACACTTGTATTGACCTGATCCCCACGTTGCCCAGAGGGTGTAACTCTAAAACATGTACTGGCTTTTGTTAGGGGTATTCTTCTTGATTTGTTTTTCATGGAAAGTAGGATGTAGGCAAACGAGAAGAAGCAGATGAGATCACTGATGAGCCATCCCGGCATGTAATTCAGATGATGCACACACTGTGAATGCAAAATTTCTTTGAGGTTTTCTGGCCTAGGCTTGGTGCTGAAAACCAACTTTTTCTCTGTACTCTGCTTCACTAAAGTCAGGTGAGATATTCAATCTATACAATATATTTTTCAGTCAATGAACAAGCTTAAGGAACTTCAGTGTTTGAATCAATCTTCTTTCCATTTTAAAGGACGTTTGTTTCATTATGAAGGTGTTTATTGACCTCTGAATAGGTCTTCCCCACCGAATGACAGAGGTGACTGTGAGAGAGTTTTTTGCTTTTACATATCATGAGACACCATAGCAGTGACAAGATGAGTTTTTTATTTTAGTATCTATTTTTAAATATTTGAAGTACCTTTTCCCTGAAAAAAGGTCACTGTCTTCTCTTGAGAGATGAGAATGCACTTGATATTGAAGGAAATAGGAGGGAAGCCAAAAACTTGGCCCAGGATTTCTTACATAGGTATGTTATTTCCACAAAATATGTTTTAGTGTATTCAAAAGACTTATTTCTTACCATAACTTGTATGTGGATCTTTTCACATTATTAAAAAAAAATTAAAATTGCAATCCTGTATTTTGCTACTTATTTAAATAGAATATGTCAGGACAAAATGCTTAGGATCATGATTATATAGATATTATCAATGAAGCAACCCAGGCAAAATTCTACAGTAGTATAATACAAACTTTGTTGCAATCCAAGGTTACTGAAGCAGCACAGAAAAATATCTGAATTACCTACAGATCCTTCTTGTATGTAGCAAGCCAGAATGATGAAGGCTGCCACATAGAAGCTGCTTCCTGTTAATCCCTCACCTTTAAACTCAGTTTGAAACTCCACTTCATCCTCCTCCCTTTGTGACTACTGTAATGCTGCCACAAAGGGAAGAGTAGTTCTTAGACAAGTGGCTTAGAGGTGATGCAAAGATTTAAACGAACACCCACATAAAGATTTAGCAGCTAGACAGCATAGTATAAATGTAATGCATTTATATTGTGAGAGCTTACTAATAACAGTCTTCTGTATACTGCACTAGCCTCTCTTCCTAACAATTTAGAGCTGCAGCCCCATATGGAGACCTTTATATTCTAGTCCTAAAGGAATAAATTGCTCCCTGAAGAGGAGTCAAACAGAAAGAAAATCTTGGCTTTTTTTTTTTTTTTAATCATAAATAAGAGAAAGTTCTTTTTTATGTCAGTTGTAGTTATTTCATGCATTAATTAAGAAACCAAATTGTTTTCCTATTTTCTTGGAAGACTTGACTGTATTTCAATAAATATAAAGGAGTTTTTTCCACCTAAATAGTTTTTGCATGTGACAATAAATTGATTAGAGTATGGTGCTAATAATGTCAAGGTCATGGGTTCATTCACTCAAGAGATGGACTCTGTGATCCTCTGGTACCCAAGAATACCTAAGGATACATTGCCATAGTGTCTAGCCATGCCAGTTTATTGTGCCTTTCTACAGGAGTTTCTGAATCATAAAATAGTTTTGGTTGAAGCAGACCTTAAAAATAATCTATTTCCAACCCACATATCATTAGACCAGGTTGCTCAGAACCTCATCCAACCTGGTCTTGAACACTTCCAAGGATGCAGCATCCTCTGGGCAACCTTTTTCCAATGCCTTGCCACTCTCACAGTAAAGAATTTCTTCCTAATACAATTTTCCATTCCTTATTTGCTTGCTCCTGTGACTCTGATATCTAAACCACAGTTACACTAGCTGTCCAATTTGAGCACTTAGAAGCTAAGTGTTAGGTCCTGGGAATACTTGTGTATATTATCCGACTAGAGCTATTACTAATTCAATGTGTACCATATAGTAGCAACTTTTTGTAGTATAGTAACAAGATTCTTTTGCGTCAATTCGTATTGTCAAATGGCTATGGGTCAAAAGATGTATTCCTCTGACTGGGTCAGTGGCATGAGAATGGCATAAAATTTTCAATGAAAACTACAGGGAGTTTTTCTTGCATTTAGCTGTTATATATAACACAGATATATATTACCAATACAGTGTAAAAAGTATATACTGCTCTTCACCTTGTTCAAAAATATTTACCTTAACAAAATACCATGAAGTGTCTGCCTCTGTCACACACACATTTATATGTGTGTACCTTGCTTGTGTACCTTCCTGAGGCATTCTCACCAGAAAAAAAGAGATATTTAAAAAGTCAATGTGCTAATCTGAATCAAGACTGTGTATATCAGGACTACTAAAGGCCTCAGAGTTGATTGATTTTTCTGTGCTTTGGATTACAATCACAATATTTTATCTATTTATTTATTTTAACAAACTGGTAGAAATTAATGTGAATACACACGTTTCTAATTCCTGTCTACATAGTTACTTAGCACAAAGTGCTACATAAATATGTAATGTTGTATGAATAAAACTTACTTTTTTTTTGTACTTGTCTCTCCTTGTAGTTATTTGTTGGAATACTTAATGGCCAATTAGAAATCTATTTCTCTGACAGTTAAAATCTATAATTCATCAGATGTGATATGATAATTGCCTGTTCATAATCTCAAACATTGCACATCACTGAGGAAATGATTCAGAATTGTTTTCCAATTATAAATAAACTTAATTGCTTGGAAAACATACTGTCTCTTACAATCTCATAGAAGCCAGCATTGGGAGTTAAGATGACACTACTTAAAGTTTTGCAGCTCATAATTTAGCAGTTTAAATGCACAGTTAAAACTTTATAGACATACATCAAGGCCAATGGTGCTGTTCATGCCCTGCAGTTGCATTATTTGAAGCTTAAATCAGGGATATGGTGATGATCAGATAGAGACAGAGATATGCCTTTGGCCACAGTTTTCAACTCACTGAAAAACATGGAGTTTTTCAATCTGCAAACTTCAGCAGACTAAAGGGACAGTAAGAAGAAGTGAATTTTTTTTTCTTGGTTGTGTTCTAGAGCCTCATTAGCCATCAAAAAAGTATTTGAATGTTCTCACCCTCTGGAGACTTATGCCTTATATCAAAAAATCTCATAATCACAGAGCCATTTAGATTAGAAAAAATCTCTGAGATTATCGAGTCCAACCTATGACTGAACACCATCCTTTCAACTAGATCTTGGCACCAAGTACCATGTCCAGACTTTCCTTGAACACCCTCAGGAGTGCTGACTCTACACCTCCCTGGGCAGCCCATTACAATACCTATATGATCCATTCTGTAAATAAATTCTTCCCAATCTCCAGACTAAACCTCTCCTGGTGCAGCTTAAGACTGTGACCACTTGTCCTGCTGCTTGTTACCTGGGAGAAGAGTCCAACCCCCACGTGGCTACAACCTCGTTTCAGGGAGATGTAGAGAGTGATAATATCACCCTTGGGCCTCCTTTTTTCCATGCTAAATGATCCCAGCTCCCCCAGCTTCTCCTCATAGGATTTGTCCTCCAGACTCTTCACCAGTTTCATTACTGTTCTCTGGGCCTGCTCCAGTGCCTCAATGTCTCCCTGAATTGAAGGGCACAGTACTCGACACAGCACTCAAGGTGCAGCCTCACAAATACTTCTGCAGGGGAAGAATGTCCTCCCTAGCCCTGCTGGGAACACTATTCCTGATACAAGTCTGGAGGCCTTTGGTCCTCTTGGCCACCTGGGCACGTGGCTGGCTCATGTTAGCTGTCAATCAGCACCCCCAGGGCTTTTCCCACTGGGACCCTTTTCAGCCACTCTTTCCCCAGCCTGTAGCTCTGGTTATCATGGCCAAAGTGCAGGACCTGGCACCTTCGTCTTGCTGAACAAAGTTGTTGCTGTTGGTCTCAAGCCATCAATCCAGCCTGCCCAGATCCATCTGCAGAACCTTCCTGCCCTTCTCTAATTTTTTGCTTTTCATTACTTTCCTGTCTTTCCTCCTGCTCTCTTCCTTGATAGTAAATAAAATTAATTATCATTTTTGTCACAAACATTTGACCTCCTTTGTGTCTTAATCTTGCTCAGGGTATTTTCAAACTTTTCCCGCTCTCTGCACATGCAGAGTGGGACACATGGGCTGCCAGCTTTCCCAGGAATATGTCATGGGAGATGGTGTTGAAAGTTTTGCTGAAGTCCAGTCAGACTATGTCCACAGCCTCATCCACTAGATGGATCACCTGGTCATAAAAGAAGATCAGTTTATTCAGGTAGGACCTGCCTTTCCTAAATCCATGCTGTCTGAGTCTGACCCTTTGGTTGCCCCATAGGTGCAGTGTGATCACATTTGGGATAATCTGCTCCATAACCTTGCTGGGCAGCAAGTCAGGCTGATAGGCTTGTCCTTCCCTGAATCCTCCTTCCAACCCTTCTTGTAGATGGGTGTCACACTGGGACCTCCCCCATTAGCCAGGGGAGGAAAGATAAATGGTGGAAAGCAGCTTAGTGAGTTCTGGCAGTTCCCTCATAACCCTAAGATGAATCCCATCTGGTTCCATAGACTCATGAGCTTTTAATTGGCTCAGTGGGTCACTAACTACTTCCTCCTGGATTACAGGAGGTTCATTCTACTCCCCATCCCTGCCTAACAGCTGAGGAGACCAGCTGAGGATAACTAGTCTTACTGTTGACATATCAATCTCTCTCAGCAAAATGTGCATGAAGAAGCTGTGGAAAATGAGATCTTTATTAAACTTTCCTTGCTTATCTAAATATGTCTGCTACAGGAGTTACTTAGACACAAAACTGTTACCTGTAAAAAAAAAAAGATGGATAGGATTAAAAGTATTGCCTTTTCACTCTGCATTTTCAATGATTATTTGAAACTCATGTTGTGACCTCTCAATATTCCAGGCAGGTGGTTGATGTGCTAGGTCCTAATATTTCTGTGATGAATATGTAGTAAGGTTGTTTGTTACAAAGGCAGAAGCCCTGACAATGCTGAAATGTGTCACAAACATCCTCCTCTTTTGTCTCCTTTTGAAGAATGAAAAGCAAATTGCTCTGAGTGGTGAAGATGTTATCAAAATGTGATTCTTAGTTCCTTTTTCAAGTGCTTGAAATCTGGAACTGTCAAAAGACCACATGGAAAATGAGCTAAAACCTGTTAAATCAGACTATTTGCAAGCACAATCACAAACCAATCCCAAACAAAACAATCTCCCAGTCTGGAGAACTTTTGGTTCCTTGGAGGCGTAGGCTGAAACAAGAAATACTGATGCACAGGGACAATGGCAATCTCGCAAATGATTGCCTATCCTCCTCTAAAATCTCTTCAGTAGCAGAAGCTGCATAGTGAGTCATTCCTTAACTAAATCTTACCTCATACCCTGTAGATGAGATCATAAACTATCCAAAATAAGGCATGTCTGAAGCACATATGTGAGAAACTCCACAAAAATGACAGAGCTTTGTGTATTTTAGAAATTTGTGAGCGTTCTCTCTCAAAAAGGAATTTTCTTCTGTGCAAGTTCCCTGAATTGAATATTTGAGCGACTTCACCCTCACCTCCACAATGTATCTGTAAATAAAAGCATACAGAATCATAAAATCAATTAGGTTAGAAAATACCTGCAAGACTGTTGAGTCTGACCATTAACATAGTTAAGTCCACCACTGAACCATGTCCCTAAGAGACACAACTTTTAAATAATAGCTCCAGGAATGGTGACTCCACTGTTTCCCTGGGCATCCTATTCCAAGGCTGGACAAATCTTTCTCCCCTAGCTTTCAATCTAATCCTTCTTTGGTGCAACTTTGAGGCCATATCCTCTTGTTCTATCACTTGTTATTTTGGAGAAGAGACATCACTACAATCTCCTTTCAAGTAGTTTTAGGGAGTGATAAGATCTCCCCCGAGCCTCCATTTCTTCAGGCTAAACAACAGTTCAGCTCCCTCAGCTGCTCCACATAAGACTTGTATTTAAGGCAGTCTACTTTTGCTGCACCTGAAGAGAAAGAAACCAGTTATTAACTAGTGAGAAGAAACAGCCTTTTTCCCTCAAATAACCCTAAGGGATCAAAAGAGAAATAAGTACAGTTATCTTGCAAAATGTAGCAACATCTCACAGTATACAGCTAGATTTGCCTTTTTTTTCTGTACTTACTCTGCTGTTTTAATATAAAATACTTGTTTGTGAGGGTTTTTTTCATTATTCACTAAAAGAAACTCTATAAGTCATCACAGTTGGTCTGACTGTGCAAATTCACTTACATCTTCAAAGAAAAAAGGTCAGAATGAGATTACTACCCAAAAGCATTTCATATAGGTGAGACAGGTAGGAACAGATACCCTTTGTTATAAAACCTGCAAATTGAACATGGACAGTATGTTCTGACATTTAAAAAAATGTTTCCTTTTTTTCTCTACCATGCATATTTAACATAACTCAATCTCATGAATATAAAATTCACTATTTTCCAGTGATGACAGCAGAAGGGAGAACATAAAGTATTTAAGAGAGCAGAAATATGAAAGATAAGGTTACAATCTCAGATACATACCCTTAGCAGTTGATAACATTACTCAGAAAATCAGAATTCACAGAAGTAATGTACATTAAGTAAAACCAAAACATGGAACAATGACAGAACATACTTCAGTCAGGCTGAAGTGCAAGCCTTTTACTTATTTTGTGTATGTACTTAAGACATAAGCTTATTTCTTCTGAATGTGGTAAAATAATGGTTTAAAGAAGTATTTGTTACTTTATCTTTGATGTCTTTCAAAAGTTTCCTGAAGTGTCATTCAGTATGGCAGAATGGACAATTTCTGCCCTAAAGTCAGTTACAAAAATAAGAAAAAAAAAGAAGAAAAATTTCAATAACATTTTCTGACAAACCTATGGGGTCTTATGTTATTTTACTGAGCAATTAATAAATTAGAATGGTGTAGATTGGGAGATCATTTAGTTCCAACCTCTTTGCTATGTGTAGTGCACCTTCCACTAGACCAGGTTGCTCAAAACAGTATCCAATAGGGACTTGATGCAGGCATGAGGCATCCACAGCTTTGGGCAACCTGTTCCAGTAGCTCACCACCTGCACAGTAAAGAATTTCTTCCTAATGTTTAAATCTAAACCTACTCTCAGGTTAAAGCGATTCCCTCTTGTCCTACCACTTCACTTCACTAGCCCTTGTAAAAAGTCCCTCTCCATCTTTCTTGCAGGCTCCATTCAGGTACTGAAAAGTCTGCCTGAAGCCTTCTCTTCTCCAGGCTGAACATCATTAAATTCCTCTGCCTGTCTTCACTGGAGAGGTACTCCTTTCTCCTGATTATTTCTGTGGCTCTCATCTGAACTCATTCCTCCTCCAACTCACATGTCATGGACTTCTGTCAGTCCATTCTCCCAGCCTCTATTTATACTTGGGATTGCCCCTGCCAAGGGCAGGACTTTGCACTTGGTCTTGTTGAACTCCATGAGGTTTGCATCCCGCCCAACTCTCAAGCCTATCATGGTTCCTCTGAATGGCATCGCTTCCCTCCAGTGTGTTGAGCACACCACACAACTTGGTGTAAGCAAAAATGCTGAGTGCAATCAATCCCAGTGTCCAAACCACTGACAAAGATATTAAACAGTACTGGACACAATACTGACATCTGAGGAACACCACTTGTCACTGCCCTCCAGTTGGACATCCAGCCATTTACCACAACTCTTTGAGTGCGACCATCCAGCCAATTCCCACTCCATCAAATGGTACACCCATCAAATACATGCCTCTCCAGTTTAGAGATAAGAATGCCAGGCAGGACAGTGTCAAATGCTTTGCACAAGTCCAGGTATGACCTCAGTTGTCCTTCCCTTATCCACCAACGCTCTAACCTTGTTGTAGAAGGCCACAAATTTTGTCAGGCATGATTTTCACATAGGGAATCCATGCTGACCATCGCCAATCAATTCTTTATTTCCTATGAGCCTTAACATAATTTCCAGGAGGATCAGCTCCATGACCTTGCCAAGCGCTGATGTTAGACTGACTGGCCTGCAGTTCCTGGGATCTTCCTTATTTCCTTTTATAAGAAAAGGGGTTATGTTTCCCCTTTTACAGACAGCATTAATTTCACAGGACTGCCACCATTTCTAAAATATGATGGATAGTGTCTTAGTCACTTCATACATCAGTTCCCTTATGATCTATGTATGTATCTCATCAGATGCCATGGACCTGTGCATTATCAGGTTCCTTAGATCTCAGGTTCTCAAATCTGATCTTCTCCTACAATGGGCATTTTTTTATTCTCTTAGTCCCTCCCTGCCCTTGCCTTTGCACAAAGTTGAAATGCAACTGAAATAATGCAAAATCTATTACTGGATATATTGCTAATTCACTAATCTTAAATGAGGCATGTTAACTAAGAATAAACAGTGGAAAATAGCTGCAATTCTGGTGCTACAATGTGGTCTCTTTCATGCTAAAAGTGTTTAAAAATGCAGATGGTAAAAAAAAAATATAGACCCTACCCACACCTTCATTTTGATGTCACTTCAGTGCCATATTGCTTCTGAGTCTCAGCAAAAAAAGCCAATGGAAACAGCAACACCATATATAAAAAATTATTTTGCAGTGTAGATGGATTAAACCTAGGTCCATTAACCTATAAAGATTATGAATTGCTTATTTGAAAAGGATGATGGATACAGAGAATAAATTATGCACTCTTTAAATTCAGGAACAGTGTTTTCAACATCATACCTCATAGAATGGGAAGATTCTGCAAAAGAGGAGAGAATATTGGTTAGTATTTGCCAGTGGTATGGTTTATGAGAACAGGACTTTTCTACTTGCTTTCTGTAAATTCTATATTTAAGCCAGAACTTATATAATATTAATAATAATAATTTATCTAAATGTCCTTCTTGATTTTTTTTTATTCCCCTTTTTAAAGAAGTTTTGTTTGGCTTGTTTGTTATTAGATTATTTCACTTGGTTTGGCTTAGGGTTTCTTTTCAGTTTACTCTCTTTATTCTTCTGGCAGCCTGTGATTTGTCAAGATAGTCTTTCAGGTAACTTTAAGATAGTCAAGCCAATGGGTGTAGAGTTGGCTTTGTCTATTATATCTTGTTTAGGGACATTGGTGTAATTTTTCATTTTATGTTTTGATAGATTTGAGTCTGAATTTATTTTAATATTGCTGGATGGTTTCTTGCTTTCTTAGTTTCTCTGCATCTATATTTTATTTC
>WBNO01026507.1:928377-944716 GCA_013400575.1 Peucedramus taeniatus | reverse complement strand
AAAAACTTGGCCCCTTACACTATAACCTAGCCTGGAGATCTGGACTACCTAGAGAAACTTGAGAAGAGATTATGAACAGAAAACCAGATGTGCAGTAAGTAATCTCATTTCAGTGAGTTGTGATCAGAAAAAAAATTTTGCTGTGAGATCATTGAACATTCAACTTGAGAGCCTTGTTCTCTGCAACTGCCTTACACTCAAGTGGTTTCATTGCTTGATANNAGTAAACAGCTCTTCCCATGGTAAACTAGTTGCATAATATCTCCCTGTCAAAGTGAAGCTATACAAGGACAACGAGATTATTTTGTATCTCATTTCATATTTTGATAAACACTGTTATTTAGCAGAATGAATTTTGAAATGGAACATCCGCCTTATGCTGCACTGATTTGATAGAAATAAGTGGTACCTGCTACTGTAATGTTTCGTCTGTGACAAGCACCACTGAATAAAGCCTACCCAACAGAAGACAGGTTACTACAAGACTAATGGCAGTTCTTTTCCAGGCATAGATTTCCCCAATCCTATTTTACAGCAGTCTAATGTGTTTTATTGTGTCTATTTATTTTGGCTAAATATTGTATAATAAGTAATTTCATTTTTTTCCTTATTGTTTCAGACACTGCAATATTAATTAGGCCTCCTCGTGGAAACTACACATTCCAGGGTACAGATGCCATGTAAGTAAGTCAGCACTGTCACAAAAACTCAGCCCTGCTTTTGGTCTTTCACAGATTCTTGTCTGTTCCACACTGCTTAGATCTACATGATCACACTGGGATGTGCAGCTTTGTATTATACTAAATGGGATGATGGGTTCCAGATGAAAAATAGCCCAGGGACAAAAATCTAGTTTTCATCCAAGTTAGTTTCCCTATCTCATTTCTGCACAGCTCCACAAACTCCTGTCCCAGGCAGTTCAGAGGAAGAGAAAATTGGAAGGTGACTAAGGAACACACAGGATATAAGAATTAGATTGGCTCTGAGTCGTTTGATTGGGCTGTACTTCAAATAACGCTGTCTAGTTCTACAAAAGATCCATTCTTCATTGCACAAGCACCTCTGGAAGGACAGGAGAGGAGAAATAGAATGGGGTGGACAAAACATACAAGTCTTTAGCTCCAGCTAGCAAAGATCTTCATCTCTCACACTGCACCCACCACCAAAAGCAGATGTCAAGGAAGAGTTGGATGCTTGTTCTGAACAGCTGTTGAGTGAGACAAAGGCACCTTGTGTGAGATGCAAACCAGTGTAATGGAGTTGTGGTAATACAGCTTGAGAAAGTGGTTTCAAACAAAACCAGATACTTGGAACAGTGAGCTAAAATGATGTATCTATCACAATTAAGCTTAGACTCCTGACCACAGCTCTCATGTTTTAGTATTTTTGAAGTTAAAAAAAATGATTTCACTTACTTCATCTAAAAGAGGATGAATTTCTGCTAGGGGATTATAAGGTATAAATATGAGAAGTGCTGGTCCCTTCTTCAGTTCATTGTTTAGAAGAAGGCTTTTCCCACCATGTGGTCTCAGCCAACGTATGAGCATCTCCCGATTTTCCAGAGCCCACTTGCAAATGTTCTCAGCAGTGAAGTTCATGATGTCTTTTGGATAGATCTTGGAGGGGGGAAAAAGAGTTTTGTCCTCACTTGATTTAGTAACAAATGCAGTTCTTCAGTATGGCATGCGTTGTTACTGTAGTGACTAGAACTTCCTTTCTAAATGTAATAAGTGTCAGCAAACTTCAGCATTTCATACCACCTTTCCCTTTGGGAAAGCTTTCCAAATGCTCATCAGATTATAGTAACATCCACAAGCAAAAAGGGTTCTACCAGGGAAGCTCCTCTTTCTTTGACTCTATTTTTATAATCTTGACTTTTCTCAGTAGGACAAATTTTCTTTTTAAGTGAAAGAGCTCTATGCTGGTATCATCATATATTTTAATTTATGTAAAGTTAGAACATTCTTCCCACCATATTCAGTCACCATATTAACTCATTTTAAATTAGCCTTTTAAGACTCAAACACCAAGGCTGCATTTAAAACTGGTATTTCTCATTCCTGAATGCAAAGAAAAGAAATATATAATAATAGATGCTCAAAGGTTCTAGGATCAATTTTAATATATTAAGACAAGTTTATATTAAATAATTAGCACAGAAATGTAATTTTTATGTATTTGATGTATTTTATGTTATTTCACCCAAAATATCCCTGTTTTCCCTAGTCTCAATTGAATAAAATACACATCAGAATACCTGTCTTCACAGAGTTTACACTCATAGTGCCTGTGAAGGTAGGTAGTGTCTCTAGGCCAAATAGTAAATCTGAAAGCTAGTATTTTCAGCCTTAACTTTTCAAAAACCAGGTCACATGGATTAAGACTTATTATAAATTCAATTAATTTAATTTATGATTTTTCTAATCAGTGCCATGTTGTACCTTTAAGCCAAACTGGAAGTTTTCACTGTTCCTACTATCCCTCCACAAAATCTTTGTCAATATCCTCATTCAAGCAGTTTTCTAATTCTGATCCCTGAGCATCCCTGTACCACATCAGAGTTCCTACAGCCCACAGCAATACTCACAAGAGATGTGTTGGCATGTCTGTGCAAATACACACTGCCAGAGTGCACCAGGGAGATCTCCTGTGCCACACGTTTATCTGTGACCACTCCAAAGCGGATTGTCCCAAGGTAATCTGAAAGGGCAGATTTGCAATCTTTGAATGCACTGAACTCCCCAGGAACACCACCCTCAAACCAGAACACACAACAGTGCTGTGCAAAGGCACAGAAATCTGTGAAGTGCGATTCTGAAGTGTTCTGCCAACACAAGTGATTATGGCAGAAGAAAGATGGCAAGAAGCACAAACGTGTTCCCCTTCTGCACTCCAGCTACAGAGTCCTGTCTAACCTCGATTGTCCATATTCCCCATTTGCTTAAAAAATAGAATCTGGTATCACAGATGCACCTTGTGTGGTTTATGGCATCTCAAAAGCCAAGATGATACATAAGGGAAAGGCATGAACATGATGTGATGTACATTTACAGTAAATATGTATTATTTATAAATATATATTCTACATTTATGAATAAGTACATATAAAGATAGACTACTTATCTTTATGTTACAAAGAACTAATACCACATACAAATGTGAAAATCACAGAACAAAATACAGAACAGGCTCTTTATCATATCTTTATCAGTGGCACAGTAAAAAATTAGAATGAGTAAGTATGAATAAGAAAAAATAAGTATGAATATCTTTCATTAACTGACAGGAAGGAAAATTCAAAAAACATGTTAATTTTTAACTTTTCTTAAGAAAATTCTATCCCAAATTCATGACCCAAAAAGGAGGTATTAACCATCACAAAGTTTGCATGTTTAAACACAATCAAGAGGGTTTGTATTTTTGATTATCACTGCAAAATAAGATGGGGAGAAAGGCCTTGCAGCAGCTCTGTAACTTCACCCAGGACAGCATCACTGAATTCAGTTTCCCAGGGCTGACACATTCCAGTCCATCCCAGTGCCTCTGACACTGCACAGAACAAAGACTCCTGGATTCTCTTTAAACAAGTGCCAGTCTGATTATGATCCCGGATGGGCTGCAGCTGCACAGGTGGGGGTTTGAGGGAACTCAGTATCCTGGTGTAAACCAGGCTGATCACAGCTTTTTATGTGAGCAATCCTCAACTGTAATGAGACAATCTCACAGTTAGATCAACACCAAGAAACACTCAGAAGAGATTAATTCCTAAGATACAAAATATTGCAAAAAACTACTGAAGCACTTAGACATAACTCATTTACAGACACTTAAATTATGAAAATGTAGCTTTTACCTTTCTTTAATGAATGTAATGCTGATGTGAAGAATGTTAAATAACCAGGTGGTTGAGGTGAAGCATTGAACTCAAAAAATCCTACAACTCCAGGCTGAAACAATAAGAATTACAGTTAATTAAGCTATTTTCAAGTATAAATATATGGGACTACAGTAAACACAACAGAGTCTTAAAAGACAACAATGTTTACTGAAGAGCAGTCACTTTATGCTGCAACAAAAATTTTCATATTAAAAGACTGAATGTAAATCCGTTCTCATTCAAAGAATGAAGCTGTCATTCAGAAGCTTACATAAGACAGAGGGGCTTTATGGATGCTATGTTTCTAATGGTGTGTTTCCCATGTTGAAGTTCACCAAAAACAATTACTATTTGCTTTGCAGTTATATTTTGAACCAGTTCCAGCCAGCACCCCAAGGTAAGAAGCATAAGCATCATAAAGATTTTTTTAGAACTGGAATATCAAATACAACTTTTCAGAGTATAAAGGGCTTAAGCAGTAACACTTTAATTGTTTATGTTGCACATAATTAGTATTTACATATGAATTCACACATTTAGTGTGTGAATACTTGAACTGCTAAGGTAAGTGATCATCCCATCTTTAAGCTACAGGCACTGTAAATACTTGCAGTATATCCTGCAAGAGACAGTGAGAAACCAACTGCACAAAAATCTTGAGAACTTCATATCCCATTTGCATATCCATAAAGCTCTTCAAATTGCCAGATAGACAATTCCAAATTTAAAAGACTCATCCCAGAACAGGCCTACTGATTTTTCCAGGTGAATGATTTTCTGTTAAATTCAGGAGAATCTGGGAGAAGCTGACTTGGAAAAAAGAGGTACACACTCCAGATTTTTTTGTTCCAATATTTCAGTTAAGCTTTGATTTTAAATTTTTCAAAATATAATTCATTAAAAAGTACTACTAATTATGTTTTTGACTCATCAGTCAAATGGGCTTAATAAACTTTCAGGACAGAGTAAGTGATGGTATTTGGTTATTTGGTGGTATTTGTCCCTCAGTTCCACCAGTGCATACAGAAGGCATTTGACACACAAAGCAAGAGCACTCCAGGGGCTGCTGTGGAACAGAAGATTCCAGACTCACCTGGCACCCATTTGTGTGGCAAATACATCCTCACATGAGGATTTTCATTTGATACTTCAGAGGTGGCTTTTTTTTTTTTTTTAGTTCTACATATAAAAAATTTAATTTCTTTTTAAAACATGAACATACATTTTACCTGTTATTATTAATATGAACTCAGTTATTCATATCAGCCTAACACACTTTTTGAATTCAGTATGAGTTAGCAATCTTGAAGATGTTCACCAATAACAACACTGGCCATTCCAGCTCATGACTTCTCTTTTTAGGCAGGAATCCTCTTGCATGGATGAATGCTAAGCATAAATCCCTTGTTCATAAAGATTCTTTGTGAGGTACCCCAAGAAAGTTATCAATAATAAAAATGAGTTACAAGCAATTAGGAAAATTTCTGCAACAATAAGTACCAAGAAGAAAATAAAAATAGAAATAAAATAGTAGTGAAAATACACAGCAAAATAATAGCACTCAGTGTTCTTTTTTAAACAACATATAGGTTAGTAATTAATGTTCATCTTTTTCTCTTAGTTCCAAACTAAGACAGTAAAAAGAAACAATCCCTTCTAAAATACTCTAAAAGCATTCAACTGAATGAAAATAAGGAGACAGATAAAATAATCAAAATTTTAGCTTCCCATTTCCTAGGACCATTTTTGAATACTAATCCTGTACAAAGTGAATTTAGGACACCAAGCAGTGAATGAAGAGTTGTATAAAGGCAGCATTAAATGACTGTGATGAAAAAGTTCTGAAATTTAAAGGCCAAAATAAGTGAAATAATGGGAATGGAAGATAGGAAAAATCCCACACCTGATTAGTTTACAACTGCATAAATGCTTTTAATACTCCAGTTACTTCTATCCCAATTTGTAATTTTTAAAAAATGTTTTGGCTATATTGCATTGAAACAAGGGAGGTGATTTTTTTTCAGACTCTCAGACTTGTGCAGGCAGGCAATTCCTGCCTCATTGTATCTCTGAACATGGGAAGGAGAACAGCAAGAGGAAAGGAATGTGTCTTCTCTGGGGAACTGAAGAACCAATATTACATACCACTGTATCTGTACTGTAGAAATGCAAAAAAACTGTTGACTGATACTAGATTAAATTTACATTTAACATCATTTTCCAACATTAAAATCATTGTGTACCCAGACCTGAAAGCAAATTTTCACACCATCATTTAACATAGGCACCACACAAGAGACAGCTGAATCTCTGTCTGTGTCAGATCTACCCAGCTGGCTGATGCTCAGGAAGCATTCCTCCACAAAGAGAGCAAAGCAGAAAGCTGACATCATGTTAAGAGACACAGCAGCCACCTCCCAGAGAGACCAACTCCTCTCCTACTGCTCCTGAAGCCAGAAAATGATGAATTCCCTGAGCACATTTAATTTTCATAAATGAGTGAAGCTTTTTGTCAACTACAGTGGCTTCCTGTTTCTTCCTCTGTACCTCAGGAGGCTGAGGCCATTTCTAGCAGCTGGGGCAGTCAGATGAAGAATGAGACATGCCAGTCTGGATTAAAATGAAACTTTTACATCTCTGCAGTTAAGAAAACAAAAGAAATCTGATTATAGGTACTCACAGGTACCTGGAGTTATGGAAGAAATTACACATCTTTCTGCTCACTTAACTTAGGTCTTCCCTAACATTCCATTTAAATGCTTACCAAATGGCACATTTTCCTTGCTCTCAAAAATTATTTCTTATCCATTTCTAGTTTTACACTAGTATCATTCCACAACCCCAAAGAAACCAACCTTAAACAGTATCACAGAATGCAAGAGCTCAACTTTAAAGGCCTCGGCCAGGTTTTTTTAATGGGGTTTGAGCGCCCTCTAGTGAGAGCAACATGGCATGCCACGACAGTCGTGTTAGGTCGAGGAACGAACCAAAGGCCAAGCAACAAACACCGCCTGTCCTTACATTTAACTGGATTCTGTTCATCAGTATTTCTTCTAGTTTACAGAACCCATTTGCTATCAGAACACAGGACTGCAGATTAGATAGTGATGATGACAAATCTTTCAAATTATTTCAATTATTTAGCTTGAAATTAATTAGCTTTTCAGTGAAAGCACAAAAACATGATCCACCAGCAGACAGTGGCCAAAGTACCCAACAGCAATCCCTGACAGTCTTTTGTCCTATCCCTTCCACTAAAAATTAATATTTTTATACAGAGAAGATCAAACCTCAAAGGAAGACACTAGACAAGGGTCTCAAAATAGCAATTAGTCTGTGCCATACATGTCCCAATTTCCCATAATCTACTCTATTCCCCAAACTTTCTCACTTCTCAACCACAGGATTAACCCCTGGATTGTATCTTCTCCTACAAAAGGTATCAGTTTCTCAATTCATATGGAAAACATTGTAAAATGTTCACATCTCTGACTGAAGTGATGGAACAATCTGTTTGTTTCCAGTTTAAAACTCACTTTTCCTTTGTGTCTATGGTTTTCTCTGCATTCATAAACAATTGTTTCTTTCATCTGATCTGTATCTGTTACTTTTGTATCCCCTCCTTCCCCTATTGTATAACCTTAGAGAGTCAAGAAAGACACTGAGCACTTGGAGCCCTGGTCTGGGACAGAACCTAAGGCATGAATGACTGTGGGGCAACATGGCAAAACCAGCCTCTGTTCTTGGGCCATTTCAGAAAAAAAAAGAACCAACAAATGTTGAACATAAACAGCAACTCAGCACTTGGAGCCACAGAATTTCAAGCACAGGAAGGGGAAAAGTCTGAATGCAGAAACAAGAATATCTGTTCAACTGCTAAGCAGTATTTAAAAATATTTTTTGTTGCCCCCTAAATTTGTCTTTTATCTTAGTCTTTTTCCAGTGGAAGTGCACCTCTAACTGTAAAGCAAATTTAAGCTTAATGACAATATGCTCATTAGTTACCTTCTGCAGTCTACCAAGAAATAACATAACACAAACCAAAAACCAAACATGGCTTTCTTCAAATCTCTGTAAGAGGCAAAGAAATGTTTTAGATTTTTAGAACAGCAAAACTGAAGCAATGGAAAGACGACAGAATTGCTTGTGATCACAGAAAGTATCAGCACCAGAGAGAGGCCCCAACTCACTACTCCCAACTCACTGTCCCCGCTTAAAACACTGGAAAACCAAACCCAGTAGTAGTTCCTGGCATGAACAGCACAGCACCTACCCAGGGGAACTCCCAGAATGTGTCCCCTACACTGTGGCAGCTGCCACTGAACAGCACAGGTCATGCTCCATCCTGCAGCAGAACCAGGCACTGCAGCATGCACCACTCTCACAGGATCTGCTCCAGTCCCAGACTGGAGGGTCACTCCCATGTTGTGCCCACTGCCACAGCACTAATTTGTTGATCAGGTTTTGTACATGGCTCTAACAGCTTGGGCTTTAGTAAGATTATGGTACTTCTGCACTGTGCACTGCAAGAATGAACAGTATAAAGGGATTTTAAATGGCTCTGCTGTAAGCACATTTTGTCTAACTGGAAGTTATTATTCCACCAGTATTGCTACCAATCTCGGCATCCCTGAACACAAGAGACAAAAATTAATAAAACACCATGTACCAGTGGATTAAAATCATCAAGATACTACATACAAAGTGATTAGGAGCCCTTGTTTCAACTGGTTTCATATTTGTTCTCACTTAAAAGACTTATCCTACTAGAAAAGCTTACTATTCTTTAAATATGAAAGTAATGATTATATATTTCTCAAAGGCTGTCCCAACTTAGACTGCAAGATTTTTACTTTTGAAAAGATTTCTCCCTTCTTTCTTGTTTGTATGTAACAGTTTGGTGAGGTAACAACTTTGATTGTTGTCTCTACATGCTAAAGTAATGTAAATTAAGAGAATCACTAGATCATAATAGTAACTATAGAGGGAACCAACATTATGGATTTGTCATTTCATATTCTTATGATTTTAACAAGTTTATAGGGCACTGATTTCAGGATCCTGAAAATAAACTAGTACTTTGGAGCAGATCAAATTAAATCCTTAAACAAATCAAACTCTTTCTGAACCACAGTGGTAAAGCTAGAGAAGAGAGACAAGTACCTCATAATTTGAGAGGAAATCTAGTAATTTTGATCGAGACGAGATGTAGAGTAGTGGTGTCATCACCCGGCGAACAAACTTTTCAATATAAACAGCACTCATAGGGCCTTTGTATTCAATTGGTCCAAAACTAGTACCAAAAAAAATAATAGAACATTAAGACTTAAATTAACAGTAGAGAGTCCTTCCTGGGGGTGGCAGATACATAGACAGCATGCTCAGCCTCTAGGGAATTGCTCTCTGTGTTTTACCAGTGGCTTCTGTAACTGATGAGGGAGTTGAGTTACCAGAGGGAAATGCCAGAGTATCTGTGGAAGGGGCAGTGTTAGTGAGTTTGGAGGGATGGAGATCACTTTTGAGTCCCATTAAAGAACTTGGTAAAACTCAGGTATAAATTACATGACCATATACATATCTTTCCACTTTCTCTGAAGTAAACACATGAGACTTAAAAATACAGATCTGAAAAAGGTCATTGTTTTCCCTTGTCTTTTCAGGGTCTCAAACAGTATCAATCTGAAAAGGTGCAATATTTTTACACAGGCTTTTATGAGCAGCGATCAGTAAAGCAGGGACAAATTCAGTTGCACTGCTGATGAACAGACTCAGCAAAGCTCCAGTCTCCCCCCAGCCATATTACAAAACAGCTCACACAAGCTGTTAGGCAGTGCTAAAACATAAGGTGAGCTGGAGCTTGCAGCTGCTAATTCTAGAGGTTCTCCTCCTAATTATCAATGGATTGGACAAAGCATCATTGTCCCACATGAAATCAAACACAAAGAGCATAAAGAATTAGTCCATTTCGACTCAAGAATTTAATATGATGCATTTTTAATATAGCTTGTACATACAGAGAGTGGAAAATACCCAACTCACACTGAGATACCTGTACTGAGGTGCTTCAAAATGGTCTCCTAGAGCCCACTAGATCATTGTACATCCTACATCAGTTTATTACAAACCTCTGTCTTCCCAGCAATACTCACTGCTCAGCATGTCACATGCCCAGGGTACCACATGTGAGGTTTAGTATCTCAGACATGAAGGGTGCACTGCCCTTCAGGAGTTTATGAAGTGTCAGTAGGGATTTACACCTGATCTTGTTACAACTTTGTTTAAGGAAGGTTACTGATGATACCAAGTGCATCCATCTACTGTGTCGTAATTTCAACATCAAGTAAGTTTCAGTCAATGTACATCCAAATGGGATTGTAGGGTTCTTTTATTACAGTTTGAATTATGCCAGTGTCTCGTGTCAATTACAAGTTCAGCTAACAAAGACCAGGACTGTTCCTCCTCAATGCATAAATTCCCCCAAAAAAACAAAATCAGCCTCTGTAATGAAAGAGAGCTGCAGTCCAAGACTAGCAAAATAAAAAATAAAATACAAGGGATAAATACTTTTATGTAGTGTTAGAAACTGTGTTTCCTTACCTGCTGCTCCACACAGAGAAAAAAAAACGGATAATACTTACAAATACTAAAAAATAAAAGTGAGGTTACATAAAATTTTATACAACGATATCTTAGCTTTGGGGGAATAAAAAAGTGACTGCAAAGTTCAAAATTAGAACAAGGTCTTCAGTATGTAGTGCAATTTAAATATGCACTTAAATTCCACTAACTTCAATAACCCTTAGGTACATTGTTTAACGCTGCCATAAGTAAGGATCAGTTGTTATAATCCATCCACAGAGCAAGCAGACATCTGAAATTAATATGTAACAGTGAATTCTTTCCATTGGAGCCAGAAGTTCCAGGAGATGCACAGGCAACCCAAAATTTCTGTAAGGATGAAGAATTGCCCAGCCTGTCATTTAACTGACAGTTACAGCCCTATCTGGCACTTGAGTAGCATACAGGATGAGCTCACCTAGAATCCACCCAAAAACTATTTACTGAAGCCAGAAATGTGACATTTTCAAAATGCAGCACTTTATATGATGCCTCTGTTTCCCCAAACAACAATAAAAAACCTAGACTGTACATATGAAATCTTACCTCTGATGGTACAAGTGTATCACAGGAAAATAAAAGAAATGCTTCTGCTTCCTGCATTTCCCCTGGTTCCACCAGCAATTTACAGCCACAAACAGCACCTGCAAAGCAGGTAAAAATTCACAGCTAACAAAGTACATTACTGTGACCTACTTTATCCAAGATGTACTTGACGTACTTTTTCCAATCCATTTCATTTGATATTTTCAGGGCCTTTTCAACTCAGTATTCCATATCTGTCACAGATTTTTTTAAATTCTTTTTTTGCAACAGCAATCCTTTTGGTCACTATTCTTTCTAGATTTTATGCTTCTTAATCTAAATCCTTCAAATTTATTAATTTAATCATAACCCACATTAATTACTTTTCCTGCACAGTGGAGTTCAACAAGTGGAGGTTTAGGACAGCTGTACCTGTGAAGTATTCACAGGCACGCTACTGTTTGAAAGCATTGCTATGGTTACAATCTTTATATGATTACCAGTTTCTCCAAGGATCCCAGAACTGGAAGCAAATTCCATGGAATTTCTGTCTGAAGGCAGGTGAATAAATCCAAAAACACCTTACAACAAGGAAGTTGTAGGCTTCCCCATTTAAAAGCAGAAATAAGAGAAAACTGAGCAGGAATGACAGGCTGTCTCCATTTATTCTACCACTCTGTATGCTAAATTACATTTAAGGCGACCGATGAGTTTCCCTAAAATGTGAGCATTCAAATCCTACTTGTTTCTCATGAGAAGACAGAAATCAGCATCAGCTTGGACACTGAAAATCTACCAGGTCATGTTTAAGATTGGTATTTTCTCTGGAGTTACCTGGTCTGACAATCTGCTGGCCACGTGTTCTATTTCTTCTCTTGCTGCAATGGACTGCCCGCACCATGGCGCATAGAAGAAATACAGCACAATTTCTGAATCCTGACGGAGCTGATCTGCATAGTCCAACTGCCCCCGGAAAAGATCAATCACTGGAGATCTTGTGGAGAAAAAATTCACTGGAAGCTTCGCTGGCATGGTTACATCTTTTGCTCGGCTGCAGGAAGAAAATTAAGACTGGTTATTGAGACTGTACAGCAGTAGTTAAAAAAGTGTGGCCAAATCCCTAAGTTTTATTCTTAGCAGAAGTCACACAATGACAAAACTTTAGAAATTGATGCAGAACGACTACAATTCATGTTATCTGAGTTAGGTTCATGAAATACTATAAAAATCTAAAGATCACCCTTCACAAGCTTTAGAAAGTCACACTCTGATACCATGCACTGCATTTATTGGTATGTTAGGTCACACTCTTATGGCTGGTTGCTGTAGAGCATAAAATTACCAGGAAGAGTGATTTCTTTTGATTTCTTCCCTGGCCTCATCCTCTTTGAAAACTTGTACTTTAAGTAACAGCACCCTGGTAAGAAAAAAGATACTGGTCATAAAGTTTTGTGATGTGTTGTTTATATAAACAGAGCCAATTACCCTGCCTTATGCTTTGTTTTACACTATTCTGCTTCCATTCTTTAATACTGTATTAGAAAAAGATATACAAATGTGCACTAGTTTATTTTACTAATCAGAGCAGGGACTGCAAACTGTTCAGGGCACATCAATGTAAAAACAGTATCAACAAATAGAGTTTCTAAATTTAAAGAGAAATCAGATTGGCCAGTTAGTAATACGAATAACATAAACCAAATACTCAAGAAACCCTTTCTATCCAATCAGCAATCAAACAATCCAGAATTTGGGACTTCTCTGATGTTCAGAAGTTGCTATGGTATAATCTGCCTTAAATGCAAGTGAATGATCACACTCTCTTTTTATATTGTCTTCATTTTAAAATTTTTCACTAGCTATATTTATATTAGAGTAAGCCAGACTGAAAACTGGACAACACTGTCATGCTCAATTTTGTCATGGTTCATAACGGGACTGGAAGTTTTGGGAAAGACTGTGCATTTCTTTACTTTGTGTGCATTTATTTTACTTTGTTGCATAAAAAGCTAATACAAAAATCTTGTTATCTGATACCTGATCCTTCTCAGGTTAAAATTTTGGTAATTAATACAAAATTGAGCCCTGAGCACTGTCAAACTCATATATATTAAGCAACCTCCTTAAAACTCAGCCACACTTTCAAACTTTACAATCTATCTAGTTTTTAAGAAGTACATTTGTCTTTATAATACAGCAAAAAACTGTATTGTAGCTCATCTCTCATTTTCAGGCTACTCACTTAAGCTTTAACATTTTAGAACTGCCCCCAGTATATGTTGCAAGTTATAAAAATTCTTAATTTGTATATAAGAGAAAATTGCTTCAAAATCAAATCAAAATCAGAATTTTGAAAATATTAAATGCTTCCTCCTGTTTATAATTCATTAATTCATCCACTGACAACATTTTTTTTTACACAGATTATCAAAAATCTACTTTCTTCTATGGACTTCTACCTGTGTTCCTCCCCTTCTCCCCCAACAACCATCTCAGCACCTCCTTCCCAACCCTCAAGTTCTTCAGTCACCTCACAACCAACACCTCTGGTTCCCTGCCATTCCTGCACCCCGTGCTTATCCAAACTGCAGCTTCTTCCCATGATTTCTGCCTGCCAGCTGGACAGGACACAGCTCCAGTGTGAGCTCTGGCACACACAGGCTAATCAGCTGCTGAAAGCACAACACTTCTTCAGAGACAGCAGCTAGAATTTCTCCTCTCCATCGAGATTAATGAAAACAGACAATCTCAATATGCTTAAAACCTCTGCTTCCTCTACTGAATTAAACAGAAAGAGGATGATTGGTTCAAGAATTACAGCATAAGACTTAAAAATTAGATAATGAATTGGCTCCAAATTGCAAGAATGGGTAGAACACATCAGCAGAAGTCCCGTGACATGACTGAGTCAGAAACTACATGACTATCTTCAAATATGATAAAAACTCCAGCAATTATTAAAAACCAAAACATAATAAATCAATAGCTAACAGTTGCTTAAGGAGATTTGCTAAGTAGTGTCTTCCTCTGTAATACCAGACATAATGCCTTGACTAGTTTCCCTAAGAAAACCCCTAAAATTTACACACATATAAACTGAGGATTACATAAGAAACGATTACACAAATATAATAATCACAAACTGTTTATTAAAACACTGATTGTGTTATTTAATTGCTGCCAGCGCCTACAAAAACTTAAACTTTCCACGAGAACACCCTAGTAATAAAGGGAAGCATATGCAAGTGCAAACAGGACCCTTTGATTGCACAGTCCTGAGAGTGGGGTTGTTTTAAAGACATTTGCATAGTGCCAGAAATAATTCAGATTCTAGACCACAGGCTTTCCATAACCCATGCTAGGTCAGGTCTCACTTGGCTATTCCTTGAGTCACTATAAACCCACAAGACATCAAATCCCACTAATGAACTGCCTTGTAGTACAGGAATTTTCCCTTTCTGTATTTTTTCTCTATTGATATTAGAAGTTATCTACTGTAAGAGCAGTGGTAGTACCTATGCCCTGGTGCTGTGTCTTGCTAGTAAATCACACTGACATGTGGTGAGAAACTATGTCTTGTATTTATAGTTAACATGTGCAATTAACCATGCTCCAAATTGCACAAGGAATTTTTACACCTGAATTTTCTGTATTTCTGACAGCAACCAAACAGGGAATACCTAACTGATATTAGTTTGTCTATTTAACTGCAATCTGAAAAGCTGAACCCCTTTAATCAAATTTCTAGATTACAGGGTGGTGAGAACCACATTCCAATCACATTCCGTTGGTGAGCTTTCAACCACAGCTAGCAGTAAAATGAAAGGAATATGCAGGTTTTGAATACAGGAGAGCAGGAAGCATCACTGTAAGTATTTTAAAAAGTATTATTTTCTTAGTAATGTAACACCACGGAGCTGATTATGTTCAGAAATCCTTCATCACACATTCTGAAATATGGCAAGAGCTTTACAATTTCATCTACATTATCTGGTCACTGTGAAATACAGTCTCCTGGAATGGAGGCACAGCTACTCAGACACACTCATTCACAGACTTAAAATTCACTCTGATTCAAGTAATACACCTTTTGTGGACAGGTAAGCAAAGAAGGCCTCAGCATTTTTAGATGCATTACCTGTGAATCAAGTGTTTTATGGAACAAAAATTTGTGAGATGCTGTGGAACAGGGACATAATCAGCACCTTGTAGCCTTCTCCTAATCTCAAAATTAAACCCCAGGTTCTTAAAATAGTATGACCTGGAACACGTAACAGTCACCTTGACCTAAAACCCATCCAGAAGATTTAGACTCTGGTTTAGGCTCCAGAACCCAGCAGCCTGTGCCCACCGTTCATTGCCACTGCTCCCCGCTCCTCCAGTACAAACATCTCCTGGCTCCACGTACACAGCTCTGGGCAAACAGGAACTGGAGAGCCCTTTGCAAAGAAGGAAGTTCCAGCTCCCAAGAGGAGCACCACCAGACTGGCAGGGAAACCACAAAACATCTTTCTGTCCGAAGCAGGTGCAGGCAAAGGGAGGTGACTAACACATTAGTCAGGGCAGACTCGTATGGCCCCCGCCGATGCTGAGAGCGCTGAGGGCAGGGCGGCAGCCCAGAGCCCCCTGGGCCGTTCCGCGGCAGCGCGAGGTCCCAGGTACCTCTGGAGATGAGCAAAAGCAGATCCATCTCAGCACCGGGCCTGTCACGGGCCACAGAACGGGTCAGGTTGGAAAAGACCACAGTAGGTCTTTTGGTTCCACCTCCCCACTCAGGCAGAGTCATTCCAGAGCACATGGCAGAGGATTATGTCCAAATGGTTCCGGAATATCTCCAGAGAGGGAGATTCCACAGCCTCACTGGACAATCTGCCCCAGTGCCCGGTCACTAACGGAATAAGTTCATAAGTTCATGTTCAGGTGGAATTTCCTGTTCATCAGTTCCTGCCCACTGCCTCCTGTCCCATTCCTGAGCCCCACCGAGCAGAGCCTGGTTCATTCTCAGCCACCGCCCTGCATATCCTGATATTGTCCTGAGAAGCGGGTACCCCCGCGAATCTGCCGCCTCAGCACGACACCCGCGGTGGGGCAGATGTCTCTTAGAACACGCCGCTCCCTCCCCACCCACGTTCTTATCACCCCTGCCCGCACCGCTGCCATCCCGCTGAGGGAGACACGGCGTCCCCCCAACACGCGAAGGGTTGCAGTTGCCCTGGGGACCGCATGTGGTGGGGCTCGGGAGGAGGATCCGTCCCCCAGCCCGGGGATGCCCGTGCCGGACGCGGCCCAGCCGCAGCGGGTACACGGCGCCGCGGGGCG
>WBNO01026507.1:900490-928200 GCA_013400575.1 Peucedramus taeniatus | reverse complement strand
ACGTCCGCTCGCCCGAGCAGGCGCACAGCCGGCCCGGCGCTCCACGTCCTGGTCGCGGCACCGGGAAAACCGGGACGGGGAGTGCTGCGTTCGCCTCCTGCGCTCGGCACCGGGAGAAACGGGACGGCGATAGCTGTGCTCGCCTCCGCTCCCGGCATCGGCACCGTTACCAGTCCCGTGGCCGGGATCAGCGGGTGACTAATCCCCGAGCCCGCCCGGCAGCTATTCCCCAACAGCCCCACCCCGCAGCAGGAAAGATTTCACACCGGCCTTACAGAACAAGGATGTCATGTTTAGTTTTGTCTAGAATTACTTCCAGTGATTTACAGAGCATTTACATTAAACAATGAAAGCATAAAATTGAGAAAACAATTCCGAAAGGCACACGATACAATCAGGTTTTGTCACACAAATAACAGTGTCCCACAGTACTCTGTCTCACACCCACTTTATTACAAACAAGGTAAAAAATCACCACTGCACCAGGTTGCATTTCAAACACCCAGCTAGCGTCGTACTCCAGTGTACTGCAGCCCAGCCTGGGAGGAGCAGTCACTTCGCAAGAGCACCAAGCTATGGTTGAAGCACACATGAGGTGTTGGTTTCAAATTTGTTGTGCTTTGTGAAGTGAAAGGGACATAGCATCCATGTCGTATATGGGTTGTCACTGAACTTTGGTTCAACACTTTTTACATAGACAATGTATGCCCAATGACTACATTTGAACTACTGAGGTCATTGTTAAAGCTCTTCTAATTATGTAAGGTCAGCCAAGAATAGAGGAAAAGTAAAGGAGGGTGGAGGAGGGAGGGAAGAAGAAACTTAGTTTTAGTCATTTTGAATGAATGGCTGAAAGAAACTTAGCTGGAAAAAGGAAATAAACATAAAGAAAGCTGAAAGCAGGATCTGCAGAGAAGCCAAAACACAACAGAAGCTCCAGTGACTGTAAAGCCCAATGGCTCAGCAGTCAGGAGTCACCCCAGCCTGCAACTTGTTTTCCATATCCTGTCCTCTGCAGGAAAGGCAGTGGGAAGCACCACCTGCCATGCAGCTGGGGCAGTGGTCCATGTCCATGTCCAAGGCTGAAAAGGTGTCCCAGCACCACGTAGCTCCAAACTGCTTGCCTATATCACAACTTACTGGCCATTTCTGTTACTTCAGTGATGCCATGAGCTAATGACAATACAGAACTGCAAACGAGCCACTAGCGATACAAATACCAACTCAGTAAATGTTTAGCTACAGGTGCTCAAGCTTTTGCTAACTGGCAAATCATTGTTTTTACAAAATCTCAATCCTGAGAGGCTACATGCAGAAAACAGCTTTGTGTAAAGTTCTCTTTATTACAGGCAACATTAGTCCATACAATAATACACAATACTGACATACAAGTGTAATCTTTCAAAATCATCATTTAAACAGCAAAGACCAAGAAACAGAATTTTAACTACTTCATTTTCAAAAATTAATACTTTTTTCCTCTCAAGATCCTTTTTCAGTAAATTATATTGAAACATACAAATAGAGAAAAAATACCCATTCAACGTATATTAAAGTTAAATGGTTATTTTGTTTAAAATCTTTAATAAGAAAATCATTTTTAGCAACCTACATATAGATAAGTAGCAAACTTTGTTTTAAACAAATCCTCTCCATTAAAAGATCTGAAGAATTTTCATCCATCATTTTCTTAGCCCACTAACACTCTCTTTTGCAATACCTTGATACCTTAAAGTTTTTCAACTGAAGGTCTGAGACTAGGGGGCTTCCTAGATATTATAACCACTCTTCCCCCCTTCTATTTCCTAACTTTCTGTCCAACAGGAGGTGAGTAAGCACATAATACTTCAGATTTTTTTAATCACCACTCTGTTTCATGAGAGCATAGACAGGTCTGCTCCATCCCCCTAAATCTACCATATTTTGCTGTTCAGGAGGAACAATGTATGCCAATAAAAGCAGAAAACCTGCAGCTTTTCTGTCACATGCTTTTGATTATTGTCAAATTTTCTGGTTTATGCTTCCAGCTGATAACATGTATGTGTCATCTCAGTATTAGTTTAAATCTTTAAACAAAAAACTATATTTTCCAAAGTCATTATCACTGGGAGCAATCAAGTGGTCTTTTCTTGCTTTGCTGAGTTTCATTCTTAAAACTTGTCTTCGTTCTTCCCACTCACGGAGTTCAGCATTTCCATGGGCAAATTTACAGTTGTTTCCTTCAGTGCAAGTACCAGCCATATATCTGTTAAGACAGATTTTGAACAGTGTTTTCATAGAATTACCATGATCACTACTGTGTCTGTATTTTCTCCAGGTCATGTTTTTCAAATATACTGCATAGTAAGGACAAAAAAAAATTGGAAGAGTATATACTTTTAAAAGTTATATGACACTAACTCTGTTTAGCATTTGGTTGTATTTTTGTTTCCCAGCTGACAAATATTTACAGAGGACAAAATATGTCTCTTTTCTTTCTATTATTCATGTTCCTACTTATACTGAGACACTTAATGCTTGAAACCATCATCATGTTAATGAATACCTTATCATTTAACTCACTAAGCTAAGGAATGACTACTGTTAAAAAAATCCAACTAATTAATTACCCCTTGTTAACTAAATTTGAGGTTAGAATACTCAGAACACCTTAACATGCCAGTTTGTATTCACTTTATGCTGCATATCCAAGGTCTGTTATGTTCAAAACAAATACATTTAGAATGCTACTTAAAAATTTAGTAAAGGGAGATGTAAGTTTCCATGCAAAGACTGCAAATGAAAAATAACTTGCTTTCTCTGCTATGCAGTTTTTCAAGATCTCCAAGACACTCAAAATCTTCAAATGAAAACAGAGTAACAAAGGCATCTGTACCAGCAAACTGAACCTTAAACTCCAGAATGCTCAATTCCGAAGTTTTTAGCTTTCCAAAAAGATTCCAACAGTGGAAGGAATTTTCAACAGATTTAAAAAAAACCCAAATCTAATGAAGTCAGGTAAAACAGGCTGCACTTAAGAATTAAAGGGAGCAGCAAAACATATAAGCAGTTCTGGGGAAAATCAACAGATCCTGTAAGTTCTCTTTCACACATTCATAAATAATTTCTAGTAACAAATACTCAATTTTAACAAATTTGGTTTGATGCTAACAACATTTCTACTTGCCTTAAAGCTCCAGTATCACTGTCCAGATAGGTACTGTTCTTGGGCTCTAATTAATACACAGATGCCTAAGTAAACTTGTAATAATACCAAAAATATTCATACAGCTGCAATGAACTTGCTACCATTCATTAACATCACACAGCCAGTTAATTTGGGTCCCAAATTAGGCACCTTGTCACTCCCTGAGTTCTAACAAGTTAAAATACTGTTAATTACTTAATTCCTTGTTGAAAGATGTATGCAAATCAAGAAATACTGGAAACTTTTGTCAGAAGTAGTAATTGCCTTAATTATTTAAACTATGAACTGTCATTTTCAGCATTTTTGCCATCTTACAAAAGACATACCTATCACAAATGCTAAAATATCCGGTTGGAAAGCGATACTGCCAGCAGTTCTGATCATCCTCAGTGTGGAAAACCTTCTCCTTATGCTTTTCAGAAGAGATGTGACCCTGCCATTGCTTCTCACTATTACAGTTTTTCCCACACATCCAACAATGAAAATCCACCTGTTTTAAAAGGAATTTGAAAACAAAACATTGCAAATTCAATGCTCTTAAGGACAGAACTTCTCCTAATACATTTTGAATGCTTTCTTTATGTTGGCCAGCAGGATATTGTTTACATAAACAGACACAATTATTTAAACAATCACCTAAAGTTTATGATCTCCACTGGCTTTAGAAGAACCGATGTACAGTGTCAGTTACATTTAGTGTTGTTATCTATGGTCTAAGGAAGCACCAAGAAAATAAGGGAAACAACCTAAGTTACCGACTGGGAAAAAAAAAGCGCAACAACCCCCCACATGCTTGGATTTAGGATTATACACATGATTACTTACTGTAACTTCAGCATAGTCAGTTGGCATGTGAATTTGCTTCCCATTTTCTCTGTTTGCCTGAGCAGCTGTATCATCTCCTTTTTCTGGTTTTTGAGTTTTTAGCCATATGTCATACAACTGCTCCAAGTCTTGAACTAATGAGAGCAGAAGCTAAAATAAGTAATTAGCAATTAAGACAAGAGTTTGAGAACACTAGATAAATGACTGAGTTTGTGTGCATAATTCAGTCCCCATCTATTCTAAGAAATAAAAGGGAGGAAACAAATGTTGACAGTTACACAGTTCAGAGATTAAGAGCCAAGGGGAAGACACATCTCTGGCTACTTACCAAGAGCCCTCTGTGCCTCTTGAGGGGACAGCAAGAGATTACAGGTTTCTGAACAGGCACCCAAAGTACAGATAGCAACTCTGCTGCTGCATATCAATATTGAATTTCAAAGAACTAATCTCATGTGTGCTACAGCTTTTGGTAAATTTAGTTTGCTTTCTTGCAGACCATGATCTGATCATTTATATAATTTTTTATTTCTGATTTTTGATGCTTTCTCGCCAGTAACACTGATGGGATAGTAAAGTCAGCAACAAAAAGTGAAGGGTGATTCCCAGTAAATACACTGGGGTGAATTGGTCTGCAGATAGTTTCCCCCATATGTAATTCCATGAATCCATGTGTGTGCACGTAGCAATACAAACACAAACTAATATTGCTGCAAGGACCAATATTTCTAAGACACCTAAAAAAACAATACAGACTACTTTATTGTTAGAAAACCCATCAAGCAGCAAATACACTATACACCTATTTTTATTTAATACTATTTTTGAATGCCTGGTCTGGGTTTATTTAAATTCAAAGACAAGGGCACCTGCAACGTTTACTACAAGAGATTATGAAAGAAATTAGATTAAAAAGTAATTGAAGTACAGGAATGAAAAGCAGAACAGCTGGATTTACAACATGTTAGATTTACTCTTCTACTTACTGCTGTTCTCCTTCATATAGGTCCACATCTCTCTCTCCTCAGGACTGTGAGCAAATGAGCAGTTTCCATCATACTGACATTTCTTGCCTGAAGCAATATGATTGCACAACTGGAACATGAATTTAAAGAAATCCTTAAGAATATCAAGCAGAATGGATGCTAGTAGAATTTTCAATTTTTTTTCAGTCTTGGATAGTGTTTCCCCTCCCAGTTAAACATTTATATAATGTGATAAATAGTATGTTTATTTTACAAAAAAACTCATTTATAGTTAGAAAAAGAACTGCTAGAAGTACTATGAGTGCTTTTTGCCTCCTACCACACTACTAGATCCCAGATATGTATAAATTATTTCAGATATATTTACTTCTGCTGACAAGTAAGGACTTTAGTAGTAACATGAAATCAGTGCTTTTCTAAGGCTGAATGTTGCAGGAACACTGTGAACACTGTCCTACCAACTCCCATGGGAATTTCTGCAGAACTGATGAAACCAGCCCAATTACTAGTATTTTCCAGTGACTATTATATATTTTTTTAACCAAAACATTAGTTTTAGGTTAACATACATCAAACTGCAGAGGCACTTGTTTCTTTGCAGGCAGAGGACGAATGGTCATCCACTTCTTCCGTTCGTTAGACATTACCAGCACCACACGGCGATCTTTGCTCCATCTGGAAGCCACAAGCATTCAATGAAAGAAAATACTATTAAAAAAAAAAATCACAATTTCTGCACAGAAGCAGAACCAGGAAAGCTCAGAGAATTTATTTTTAAAGCTTTCACCACATATTTAAGATTTAATGAAATTCTACTGAAACTTGACCAAAACTCTTCATACAAAAAAAACCTCCAAAAGCAAAACACAAACACTTTGGCAGCCTTTGAAGTGTTTTCTCAGTACCAATTATTAGCATACCACGAAGAGATAACTCTGTCCGACTTCAGTATATTGTTTTTTTTTTTTTTTAATTCCTTGTATGACTCTTTCCTAAGAAGCAACAGCTTCCCAAAAGAGGTTTTAAATGGCTGACAAAACAGTAGAATTTTCACTGATTTTACTTACGGGTGTCTTGCCTTTGCACTACAATACTTTTTGTTTCTGTCTGGCTCACTAACTTGACCATTTCTCCAGCACTGCCCACAAACAAACTTCATCTTCAAATTAAGCGATCCATATTTCATTTGGTTCCCAAGAATCTTAAGCCAAAAAAATAACAACAACAATAAAAGGTATTTTTTTATCTGCAAAGAAATCCATACATAACTATTAATTACCCCCTACGTCAGAGATTTCAACATATATTGGGAAGCAGATATTACACTGCATGCCTTTTAATGGCTCAGCCTATCATTTCAAATTAGACATTTCTTAACAAATGCTTTTTTTTTATTGCACTTATTTCTGATTTAGGTATATGTACCCTGAAGTTGTAATAATATGTACAAACTAAACATATAAAAACGCTACATATTGAAAAGATCATTAATTGCCCTAGAGCAGGTGACTTTGAACTTATATTTACATTTTATGTTCCACCTGGGACAGAACAAGCAAAGCAAAAAG
Source organism: Peucedramus taeniatus (assembly GCA_013400575.1). Classification (NCBI taxonomy): domain Eukaryota; kingdom Metazoa; phylum Chordata; class Aves; order Passeriformes; family Fringillidae; genus Peucedramus; species Peucedramus taeniatus. Next base: position 921,637 of record WBNO01026507.1, on the reverse strand, counting down.
GGAGTTGCACAGCAGCAGAGCAGGCATTTTAGTCTAAGTGAGCAAGCTGAAGACAGCCTACAATGAAAAAGATTATTTGGAAATCATTAAAAAAGTAATTTCTAAAATAAGCTACGTTATATACACACATTAATAAAAAGTATTATCATTACAGTCACTGCAGAATTAGTTGAATGGAGAAATGAAAATACCTGCGATCCATGTGCACTAGCTTCCATGTTCTGCCAGTACTTCTTTGATTCTTGAACTATAGTATCATGTGAAATACCTGTAAAGGAAGGGGAGCAGTCTTTGAGTACCTATGACTGTTGCAGCCTGACAGGCTCAAACTGGAATGCTACTGAAGCCCCAAGGCTTTTATCCATTTTTCTTTTTGTGTATTGTGTAAGTATTCACACATGTGTGATACACATGATGTACATGTACATCACAGATATGATGTAAACGAGTTGATGTTATAATGTTATGTCCATACACACACACAAATACATACACACACACTTAAGAACATTTGAGGGCATCCAAAACAGAAATGTTGTCTGTATCATCCCAACAGAAACCATACAAGGCTTTTAAATTACAGATTGCTCATCTAAGTTAAAGTGCATCTTTCAGTATTTAAACATAATGTATTAGAGCTCTAATGCCAATGTAATTATAAAACCTACACTGTATGTACCACAGAAAATCCCTCCAAAACACAAGCTGAGAGGCACCAGGTTGTTCCTGCTTGCTTCCTGCACTGATCCCAAGCTGCTAATTTCAGAGGAAGTCAAGAAAAGGAAGGAGCAGCAATAGAAAGAAGAGTAAAGTGAGCATTTTACTAAACATACCTGATTCCTTTTGCATTATCCAGACTTTAAGCTCTACCAGACTGTGAGCATAAAAGCATTTATCCTCTCGTAAGCAGCCATAATGCACCTCATGTCTGCACAGGTCAAGCTGACACCGAACTTGGAAAGGGCGGATTTTGGAATATTTCACCATAGTCTCTCGCAAAATGTGGACAAGGCACCTGTTTTGAAAACAGTCAGTTTTAGATATTCTTTAAAATAACCATCCTTCACCACAGCTTGTTCAAATATCCTTTAAACACTTTTTACTTGAAATCAGAAAGTCAGGAAAGTTCCCAAGAGGAGGTCACATCTAAGCACTGTTTCTAGGCTGAGTAAACACACTAAACACCACCAAACAGTACTCTTGGGAATCCAGAGTCCCTCTTCTGCAAAGCATTACTGAATTCAATCCAGCTGGATCACTGGTTTCCAAGAAGGAAAGCAGATCATGCCCACTTTCAAGTATATATCCTGATCTAATTACTAACCCATGTACTTATTCCTTTATAGAGCACCATTTAAGGAAGAGGTGATGCAGAACAGTAACAGCCTAGCTCTTGTAGCAGCAGTGCTTCCTCAATACAGGGAACTGCAATACAAATAAAGCAATTCCAATGCTCCCACTTACTTTTACATCATACAAGACAGAAGTCTCTTAATTCTCCAAAACTTATTTTATACTGTTACAACAATAAAAACTTTTTAAACTTCCCAAAAGTAATTAAAGACATTCCTCACACTTTTTTATTAACTATGTTAATGAAGACTATGGTCTATTTAATACATTGCAATTAAGGTAAACCTGAGCTAAAACTACAGCAAAATAAACAAAACATATCAAAGAGCAACTTAGAAGTTCCTGGTTTAATTTAACATTACACATCTATTCACAGCATAAAATTCAAAGATAAGGGTAGACACCACTATTTTTGAATGACTGATAAAGAAATAGCTCACTTTAACTTGGTTACATTTGTCAAACCTTGCTCTTTAAGTCTGTCTTGCCTATACTGCCAAAGCTTAACAGTCAGCAGGGAAGAGAAGTTGACCAACAGGTAAGAAATGAAAGACAGTATTAAAAAATGCCCTTGCTTTTAAATTGCAATTTATAGAGATGGTATTTCAAACATACTTGTTATCTTCAAAGTCATGCATAGCAGGGTGAGAACAAGAAGATGAGTTATCTTTGTTCCTTTTGCTTATTATTCTGGGCTTGTGATCAAAACATTTCTGGAATATAAAAACAAGTAATTTTACAGTATATATTTTAGACAAAAATATACCTTAAAGATTTTAAGAGATACTTCATTTAATCTCTAATCTAAAGGCAGACAGATAATTACTGAAATCTGTCTCAAAAGTTACAAAGTAGTCATGCACAAACCAAAGCATTTATTTCCAAATATTTTAATTATCTATTATCATTTTTACTGTGTTACGAGAAATAAAACAGCACCTCACAAAGAAACATAAATAATCCATGGTATTCTTGAAGAAGTTGGGACACAGTCAAGTTGATCTTTCCAGGTCCTCCAAAAAGAGCTTCTCGACTGAAGGCTCCTTTGCGCTCCAGTGTCCACACGTCGATCTCCTCTTGGCAGTAGGCAAACGTGCAATGGCCTGGGTACCTGCACTCCTCCTCAGCAGCCACATCTCAAAGGACAGCATCAAACAGAGCATTGCTTTTACAAAACTTTTTTTGGAAATTCATCTTAAAACTTGCACTATATCAGTTTCAAATATTTTTAATAAAGAAGTTACAGAGATCTGTTGTAAATTTGTCACTTAAATCTAACAGAAGCAAAACCTTATGCTGAATGATTTGGTTAAAATGTAAAACTCCTCAAAACAGCTAATGCACACCTCCATCCTGCTCTAATCTAGGGCAATGATGCTGAGAACCCAGAATACCCTCGGCTCAAATAAAGCTGCTCATTATTCCACAAGTCATCTTGCTTACATCCTAATTAGAAGTGTACATTGCAAAAGTCTAAAATGTTTCTTTGCTGCTGTGTTTAACAGTAACCATCCAACACTTAAAAGCAAAATTATTCCTGATGAAGAACAGTACAGAAGTACACTGCCTGTTCTCTAAATAATCATATTAGTGGTCAAGATACCGCTATCCTTACAGCCTTTGAAATTATAAACAATCCAGAACTTCCTCCTCCACCTCCCATAATTATAAATAAAAATGCCTTCTATACTTCACTATGGAAAAGCTAAACAGTATTACTTTGAGCATAGGCATTACCATGTTACCCTCTGTAAGACCTACCTTTACATATATGATATGGTCCCACATACTGTGTCTTTGTTGGTCTTGGACGTATTTTTTTCCATGATTTATCTTCAGAGTTTTTTATTCTGCCAATTAAAATATCCTTCTTACATTTGTGTTCTAAATTGGGATGGTAAGCGTAATCCAGTAATTTAGGACCTGAAACAATCAGAGAAAATTGCTTGTATTTGCATAAATTGCATCAAACATGAACATGTCCATACACACACTGGCACAGAAGCCCAAAAGCAAAGTACACAAACACATTGTATATAATTCCTACTTGCACCAGCAGCTCTGAAGAACCGAAAGTCATTAACCGCCATGTTGAGCAAAACAGGGGAAAAAAAAACCCCAAATACTTACAAAAGGCAGTCTCAGCAAGAAAAAACCCACAAGTTATTTTATATTTGGGGAAGGATGTTGTGTTACAACCTTAAGGTTGCTTCCAGTCAGCAAATTGGTGCGTTTTTTCAAATTACAAAGTATCCATTCCAATAATAACACTAGTTTAAAACTTACATTGCCTATATATAGTAAGTCAATGCAGGTGAAATCCGGTGATCAGTAAATGGCTCTCTTAACCTTCAAACACTTATTTTATTAGGAGAGGTACTATGTTCAGAGACAAAACACACTCGGTAGGAAGTTCACACGTGCCAAAAAGATAAATGCCAATCCCAGAACTTTATGATTTTGGAAACAAAAATACATCTAGTTTCAAATTCTGTCTTTAGGATGGTACTAAATGAAGACATCAGGAAGATCATCTGAAGATGAGCAAGGCTCAGTGAACTTTGCTATTTGTGAGACTGAAAAACAAGAGCATGACCCAGTTTCCTCTGGACAAGAAGATGATGGAACAGTGTAATTTCAAAAGGTCGTAAAAGCAGGAGACAAAGGCTTTGATAGAGATGGAAAGAAACAGAGGAAGTAGATGCATTGACACAAAAAGTGAAGCTAGGAACATGCTAAGTACTCTCACCAATATATTATAGCTCCAGCTTTAGCAGAACATATTCTATGGTTTTTCAAACTTCACTTTGTGTATTTTTCTAGCAAAAATAATTTTAAACTAGTATACAAGTTCTTAAGAGTACAATAGTCATCCCCTAAAGGTCTCAATACAATTCTTTATTAGTATATCAATATCAATAATACCTGTAACTTTAAACACAATGCTTATTTTTAAGATTAGTTTAATAGAAGCTATTGCCTTTAGAATAGGGCTCTGTTTAACAGCAACAGCTCAGGCCTAAAAGATTAGTTATATTAATGACCAATACTGGTTAAGCTCCTTTAAGTCAATACAGTGGAGTTAATTATTACTAAGGTTTGGAAGCCTCATGATTATGATTTAGAATTAGTTTGAAAGAACAATAAAAACAGATGGGATGTGAAGGTTACCAGGTACTTTGAACTGCAGTTCAATTCCCCATGGCCAATCAGACAGAGTATTGCAAGTTTTATTTAGTCTTGAGCAAAGGTGTCATTCTTCACAGTACCCTGGGGTTTGGGAGGAAAGTGGATACAGAATGTGAATGACCTTACACACAGGGAAAGCGTGTGGTGATTTGTGCTGGGTTTAGAAATCAAGAAATCTATTAGGACAAGAAATAAAGACAAGAGGAAAGAAGATAAAACAGTGGTTGAAATATTTCACCAATCATAAGATCATGCTACATCTGCAAAGAACAAGTCAGGATTAACATGGTTTAGAAGCCAACAGTGTTAAATTACGAACATGAAGATTTTAAATGTACACTTTTTAAATTTAAAAAAAAAAAACACCAACCCCATCAAGTCCAATAGCTCCTTACCTTTTTTGACAAAACATAACTGGCAGGCCTGTCTTAGCTCATGTGTGCCTTCCAGTGGGTTCCTTCCCGCCAGTGCCGGAGATACAGGTATATTAGCAGATGTACTGCTAAAAACATTGGAAAAGTCATTTCTAGTTTGGCCTGAAATTCCCATGTAATTTTCGGACCCAAACAAACTACTAGGACCATTTATCTGTCGAAAGAAAGCGTATTTTACTTGATACATAGAATTTATTTATCCACAATTAAAATTTAACCTACTGAAATTTTTCTTCAAAGCCGTAATATGAACTTCAAACACACATCTGAGAAGGGACATGAAGATTTTACAAAGGCAACATACACAGCACAAACTAAGCATAAAACAATAGCCAACCAGGTACAGGTAGAACAGCAGCCTTTGTGAGGCTAATTATTAATCCCTCCTGGCTCCTAAGGATGCAATCCCTCATGCCACCCTTCCCCACACAATCAGTGCCAGCAGCATGACTGAAATGCACAGCACGACTGCGATGCAGACAGCAGACAGATCCTCAGACACACAGTGGCATCTGCTCTGTTCCTGTACTGGAACAGTTCTTCAGGATGCCTAGTGTTTGGTACTCAGATCATAAGGGATTTTAGATTAGTTATTTTACAATTCAACAGCATTTTACAGCAAGTTCCTCAAAATGGAATAATGGTTGTGACATTAGTCAAAATTTGCATACATAAAACAACCTCTGAAAATTTTTTCTTTTGTTACCATTCCTGTAATTTCTCACAGTCAGAACCCACTTTTAATGGTAGAAGTGCTATTTTTCTAAAAATAAAAGCTTCAGATCTGTGTAAAGCCTCCAAGCTGTTAACATTTGAACCGGTATGAACAAAAACATGAAAAATACGTACAAACAATGGGGAATTATTGCTGTTAAGTGTTGGTGTTCCATCTCTAGAAGCTGAACTTGAGATGTCTAAAGGAATAAAAAGATACTTTAATTAAATGCATTCCCGAGTCTCCCATTCAAAAAATAATTTATCATTCCTGAGAAATATCAGAGGGTTTTTTTGGGTTTTTTTACAAATACCACCTTTTTTTTATTTGCTATAATAAGATTTTTTTAATTATGTAAAAGTCCCTTGTAAACATCTGGGCTGAAAAGTTATTAGGCAATCATCTTCAAAATATACACCTGGTTAACACCAGCAGTGTTACTGCTGGTATCAGTTACTGCTGGTTACACCGGCAGATACTGAAGGCAGATTCACAGGCAGATACTGAAGCAACATGAAAATACCTGTGCAGCACAAGAAGGGCAGCAAGATAAACATTATCTGACTATGAAAAAATGAGGAGATGAAAGAGGTATAAGAGGATTCTTTGATTTTTAATTATATTTTGTAAATCTGGCTTTGTTACAAAGAGAGGATAGTCCTGTAACACTGATAATAAAAGACAAAACTCTATTTTATCTTTTGTAGTTCGTTATTTGTATCTTGTTATTTCACATACCTGATTTCACTACATAATTATAGTCTGTGCAGTTTGAATCCAAGCATGTAATACTGGTACCTTTTCAGAGTACACAGTTACATTACCCTTTTAGAATTCTTGTTTATTGCCAAATCATGACAAATGGTTTAAGCTGTAAGAGCAAGTTTGTTTTTAAAAAAAATGTTTGAGGGAATAGTATTTCTTCTTTAAACTTATTCACCTGAAACAAATTTACACAACAGATAGAAAAAAACTAAATAGAGGGAATTTGGAGCATGCTTATGCAGACCCCAAGGAAACAAAAGGTTTATTTATGAATTCTTGTATGCAACCAACACTCAGAAACTATTAGCGCAGCTCAAATGTTGTGCATTAAATATAACTAACAGTTGTGAAAACTAATTTGTTAAAAAGGAAGGCCACTTAGCTCATGCACAACTCTCATCATCATCAAAGGTTAAACAGTAAGACTCATTTCTTACCTCTTTTTGGGTCACTGATTGAAAAAGTGCTTAATGGTGAACAAAAGTTTTCCAGCGAAGAAGCCAAAGGCTGTGAAAAGATTTCTGAAAGAGAAGCTGGAGGAACAAATCCTGCAGTAACTGGCAGTGTCCCCAACAAAGAGGCAGAGAAAGGTACACTAGGAGCTACACTCCCTGCAGGAATAGGCCCTCTGGCTCCTGTAGTTTGCTGGAAAAAATAAAAATTTAAAAAGAATGTTCAGACCAAGCAAGAAAGGCCTCAAGAATATAATCTGCCACAGTATTTTTTAGTCGAGTTCCTGCAAAGTTTTTGTAAACCTAGTGAAAAACATCAAGGATAGCTACACAGAGCTGCAGTAACCAAGCCCTAAACAATCCCCAGGTGCAAGGCATTATCCACTGATCAAACACTTTAAAGGTTCAGTTACCAGACACTTAATAAGAGATCTGGATTTTTTTTATCTATCGGAAAATGGCTGAATTTCCAAATTATATTAAAAACACAGACACCAGGGAAGAGTAGGAAGAGTCAGGTATCAACAGTATTTGTTTTTAAATAAAGAGAATGTAATTCAAACTGTAGTACAGCAAAAGAGGCAGAAGTTGGCTTTGAGGTAAAAATCCTCAGATCCAATCAAATGATAACATGTTCTGCAAAGGCCAGGTCATATTCCTTCCTCCCATGAAAAGTAACATATCCTTCTGTACACTTTTGTTAAGGACATACCAAGTGGGGGAGTTTCCCCTCCCTTCATGCCATCCCAAGGAGCTCCCTCCTTTTCTGGATGTTGAGTGAGTAGATCTGCACAGAGTCTGCCCAGTGGGAAATTCCATGTTCCCCCAGATATCAGTCTGCAATTCACTCAGTACAGCTCACTCAATTCTACACTCCACAAGACTGCAATCTCTCTTGGAAGACTGCATTTCCTCCTGGCTTTCACTATGGCAAACATCCTGGGATCTCTTAAAAATAATTACTTTCTCAATTTCTGACACATTTTCTAAAACATGAAGTGCATAAAATAGAAAATTAGAAACACAAGCATTTTTGATTAAAAAATTTACAACTGTAAATCGGAGTTGAAATAGGAATTAAAATCACAACTAACTGAAGAACTGAATGTGCCACAGCCTCATTTTACACTGCAATACAAATGCAATTCAAAATAAATACTCCAAATGACTGGCAGAGCCAGAGCAGGTAATAGGTTGGTATTTGGTAACCTTGGTAATAGGTTCAGATATCTCTGCTCATCAATCAGAGCTCTCATTTTGACAAACAACTGTGGAACTCTGGAGGCTTCACAGTCTGCTCTAGGTCTGGCACAATGGTTTAAGTAGGAACAACATTTCATAGAACTAAATTTCTCTAATATCTCTTCTAAAAATACAAAAAGTCAGACACACTATGGTCTATTTCTGTTCCACCAGATGGTGGATCTGGACAAAGTTCTGATTGCAGAGACACCAGTGAGCATCCTAGAAGGCCACAGCCCAAGTACTACTCTGCTGCAAAGCTCTTTGCTTATGTGTAACTGTAGTTTCTATAGCTAGAGGTGAGCATTCCAACACACTGCTCATGTTCTAAGAGGGTTTATTTGCACAAAAAAACCTCCCAAAAAACCACACTACCCCAGACTTCAAATGTCCGATTCACTTTTCACAGTACTTCCTTTACGTAGCATATGTAGTAGCATAACAGTATTTCTGAAGTAGTAGTAGTAGTCCTGCTATCTTTACAGCCACATTTACAAGAATCTGAACCTGAAAAAAAAATCAACCTATGCCCCAAAGACAGCTCAACATAACTAGGAAAGGTAACACAAACGTCATCACTAGCCTATCTGATAAAAATATGAGGTCCCAGTCATAAACAGAGTCTTTCAAGAAAGAAAACAGATAAAGTCTTACCATTACACTTTCATCTGGATCAGGCACAGAATCAAGTAACTCATCAAGTTCTTCTCCAATAATTATATCTCCATCTCCACAATCTAAACATGCTTCTGGCATAGAGAAAGAAACATTCCCTCCATTTGCCAACACTGTAGAAGACAAAGGAACCTTTTCCATCTGAAGAGGCATAACAGTAGGTAAAGGTGGTACAGGTACTGGCGACACTTTAGACACTTCAGAAACAAAGTTTGACGAAGAAGCAGCAGAAACCCTCTCTTGTTTGTGGTCAGATAAATCTGAAATAGGTAAGACGGAAATGACTGGAACCTTTGTTCAAAGATCTGAGAAGTTCTTGCACAACTTTTACCCTGACAACATGGAGGGTGAGAGAGTGAAGAAATGTGAAGAATGTTTAAGCAAAACCACATTAAATGTTTTCAGCCTCCATCAGCTTCCAAATTATGTGTATCTTCATCTCAATATTTATTTATTACTCAAGCTAAAACAGGCAGAAAAAGTTACAGACCTGATACTTTACTAAATCTTTGGCATATTCTCCCCTCCCTACTTTTTCAAGCTAAAGAGGACAGTATGGGGACAATCACTACAGGAGCAGTTAAAATTGTAACAGGTTGAGGAAGCCAAAGTGAAATCTGCTCAGTCACTTCAATATGCAGTTTTAGAAACAAACAGATCGCTTTCACCCCAGTACATTCAAATGATAAATTTTCATCCAAATTTTCCTAATACAATGAGATATGTATGGCATATCTAGCTCCCTAGCATTAGTAATGTAACACAAGACTCACCTAACTCAATATCTTCTACAGAAGAATTCTGTAAATGAGAAAAAAATACCTCTCAGCCATAAGAGCCATTAAAATTTTCAAATACATATTTACAGACAAAGAATGTAAACTCTCTCAAATTTAGGTTTTATAAAATCTAAATTTAATGTAATTTAAAGGTCAAATATTTTTTTAGCTAAAGCATCCATTTACAGACTGAATTCCACTCATGGTATCACTAAAAATTTGCAACCAACCAACCAAAGCAAGAGTGACACTTGAGGGAATGAAAGAGTCTAAACGGCATCTTAAATGAACTGTTACTGCATTTCCTCATTCCTCTACAGCTAAATTGTCTATATTCCTGTGAAAGAAGTCTGTAAGATGAAGATCAACTCCTCTTCACTACTGCTACTCAGACACATTACAAAGAGCAAGATAAATGCAAGTTCAGCTCCTAATGAAGATCAAATTTGGACAAATGTATATAAGTAAAAGGGATTTTATTTCAGAACCCTTCATTTTGATAACTGTCAACCAAATAAAATTTTAAAATAAACCCATTAACTTTGCTCTCGCCTCACATGAAAAAAATATATATGCATTGCACTGGATTTAATCTTTTAGATAACATTTATTCAACAAAGATAACTTGAATAATAATCTCATGTCCTAGTCTGCCATACGTATACAGCAAAGCTGAACATAATGGAACCCAAAAGTCCCAAATAACAGCCTCTAATATAAAATGTCAATTCCACCACTGTCCCTTTATCATCATGAAATTATGAAACAATTATTCCCTGTAGTTTACAGTCAGCTTGCACTTGGAACATGTAAAACCTTACCTGAGTTGATACATCACTAGAAACTGAATTTGAGGAGGGTGGCTACAAAGAAAAGATAACTTTCATTAAATACAAATTTGGTATCAAAAGAGGGAAACCTTAACATAAAATGTTAAAATAAAATCTTACCTTTGCTCTAACATATGCTTTCCTTATTTTTAACCCTAGTTTTTGAGCTAGTTCTTGGGTAAGCTTAATCACACTTTCATCCTAAAAGACATAAATAAAATTTCATAATTTACATGTACTGCCATCAAGCAAAGACATCTGTTTATATCTCAGCCTGTATTCTGCAAGATCCTTACATGCAGGATGTCTCAAAATGCAGCTTTATTCTTCCACAAACACAGAATTGAAACCCATATCTGAAAATACAGCTACCCTCAAGCAAAAACTATGTTGATAGAAAATGGACAATATCCTCCTTCTCCTTTTATCTGGATTTAAAATAATATAAAGGCTTTCCAAAACCAGAGAAATTCCAAGAACTGTTTTGTTGGGAGTTTTGTTTGTTTGTTTGTTTCTGTGGGTGGGCATTTTTTGTTTATTTGAGGAGGGCATTTGTTCTTTAGGGGATGGGGGTTTATTTTGTTGTTTTGCTTTTACACAAATTGAGGGCCATATTCCTGAACACCATATGAGCTACTACATGTCACTGATGAATATTCAATGAGCACTCTGTATTTCGGGAGGTATTGCATCATACTACTAGAATTTAAAATGTCATTGTATTTCCCTCTGTCCTACAGTTATAACTACCTATTTAAATTATTTTAAGATTTAGTATTCAGATCACGTCCTACAGCTAGAAAAAGCTATTTATAAAACTTACATAAAGACATATTAACCTTAACCAAAAACATTCAGATCTGGAGGTGCAAAGTGAGGATCCAAAGTCCAAAGTTACACATTCAGATGAACTGTTTATGTCTTTGGAAACACAACTGAAACCTTCTCTCTATCAAGAGGCAAACCTATGCCAAACACTTTGTCTAGTGTGTCTCACTATAGTTTTGATGCAGCAAGGTGAATATGCAGCAAGTCAGGAATTTATCCTGTGATCAGTCTATTTTGAGCAAAGCACATAAAGATTCCATCAGCATGTAAGTTCAAATCAGGAATGCATTTCTGAAGTGAAAGCTCTTAATCATCCTCACTCACAGCATTTTAGTTTGCATTATGAAGGGTCCCAGAGAACCAAACTGGGTTTGGATACAACTAAAGCCCTGCAGGAATGCACTTAATGCACTCCAGCTCCTAGAAAACTCTAACAAATAAAAAACCACAACCCAACCACACAAACAATCATGGAAAGCAGATCCTCAGGACCAGCATTTCAGTCTACAGATCATCTCCTACACCACACACACAGTGCCTGCTAACACATACAGAGCCCAAGGTTCAGGGTGCACAGCCAGTGATTCTCAGTGAGAACAATGCACTGGTAGCAATGTTACTAAACACTTGGAAAGGTAAAAAGCAGTTATCAAAAGAATAACTACATTATAATTAAGGTGGGGTTCTCTTCATGTCATAAAGAATTTTAAACAACTAATTCAGTGGTTCTAGTGCTTATTGCAAAAATTCATGGCACTTAAACCCCGCTGCATTTCTTCTGGTGAAAGTTAACACAACAAACTGAGCTTGGGGACTGTAATCTCTGTCCTCAGTCTGCATTTCCACAAGAAAAAAAATAATGCCTGGAGGAATAAAAAATATTTTATTGCATTAAAAAACCCCAAACCAGAAGAAACAACCTTGGTCTTGAAATAAGTGTATGTTTCAAAACTTTAAAAATAATCACCAATATACAATTTACCCACCTGTGGCACAGCAAGAGAACATTTTGCTACAGCATCATAAGCCTTCTTATAGCTTCCCAGTTCATTCAAAGCTTTTGCTTTGCGATAGAGAGCTCTGAAATTGTTTTCATTCAATCTTAATGCTATCTCACAGTCCTCCAGAACTTTTTCATGCAATCCCTAGGAGGAGAAAAAAGAAAAAAAGACACTAATCAGAACTATTATTATGGAAATAGTGAATTTGAACTGTATTGGACAAAGGTATTGACACACTATCAAACACTCACCAAGGCCACTGTACAGTGCATTTGTAAGTTTTGCTAAGTCACCAAATTAGGCAACTAAGAACAAGCAGTGCCATCATTATGTAAAATCCAGTAACAGCCACAAAGAAAATTTAGCTCTTTCACAAGAGCCATCTTGTTCCACAGACAAAGCAGCCAGCTCAGTGCAGTCAGCAGTGTAAATGGATAAAAATACTACTCCATCAAATTCCAAGCCCAGTATGACTTTTATGCTAATTCTAATATTAGTAAATAAAATACCTCAATTATACATGTAAAAAGCTTCTAGAGAACATCCCAAAGTGATGATTTGAAACATGTCAATCTTCAAACTGCCATCAAAAGCTTTTCACTCACTAGACTTTGTGTCTTCATACCCTGTTAGCATCCTGTTCTGGAGAAATCCTAGTTTAAACAGAAGCTTACCATATTTGAAAAACAAGCAATCCTGTTCACGTGCAGCTTCTCTAAAACATCATCAGAAACATGGATTTCTTCTGAATTAGCATAATCAGCTATGTTTATAGCTTCTGTATAATGACTCAGTGATCCTCTCCAATCACCTTCTCGATATACATCATTTCCTTCATGAAAAAGATTTCTAACAAGATCTCGTATAAATAACTGCAACAAGGAAAAGAAAAACTCATCAACAGCAGTTACTTGTTTATCTTCCATACTCCCAAGGAAAATTTTAAATAGAAAATTTGTACTTGTAACTCCATGGAATTGGAGTGAAATGCAAAACTTTTGTCTACATTAGTGGTTTTCTTCTGACATTTTCCCAAGACAATCTCTAAGATGTATATATATGTTCCATATATTCTTTCAGCAAGCAGCAGCCATAGCAACTGACAAAGCAGGAGAACACAAAAGCTGCTTTGCAAAAAGGGTTTTTTCATCAAAATGTGAATGGCAGCCTTTTTATCTAATATATTCTCAAATCCAATGAAATCACCTACCACTGGAAAAAGAACTAAAAAGACAAGTCTGAAAATACAAGCCAAAATTATGCAAAATCATAACACATACAGAAATAAAAAATGTTCTGAAGGTTTCTGTGATTGAAATAATTTTATTTTACTTTTGCTGTGCCACTCTGAGTTTTACTCAGAATAGCATATCATTTTATTCAATTAATGCCCCAAATTCATCCACAATACCAGCAGAGAAAGACTTCATCTCAACCGCTGTATGAGCAAACTCAGGACACCCAAATATCTGAATACCTGTATCATAATGTTAGTAGTTGTCCAGTTTCAATTTTGAGACTTTTAAAATTACCATTCATATTATATCATCACCTAAATGAGGACTAAAACCAAGATTAACTACAATAATATAGGTCAATTAAAAAAACCCTTCTGGAAATTAAAAAGTCATTTCATTACCTCATATTGTTCTTGCGTCCCTGGATAGGGCAAAGTGGATCTAGAAAAAAAATTACAAGCTTCTCTTATTATACATATTGCTTAAAAGACAATCACACAGAGGAATGCTGGTTCTTAGTAAAAGCAGCCTTGCTTCTGCAACAGCCAAATCTCTGAATAGTGCCCATAGCCTGCACTGAACAAGGAAAAGTGCTGTAGATGAGTTTTGATTAAAAAACTCAGCTTTCCTATTACCAATGGCTTGCTTTCTTTTGAAGTTATGTGTCAATCTGAACTCTGCTGTTCAAAATGTATTAAGGTTTGAATACTTTGAGAATTTTAGAAATCACTGTTCTTTGTTTAAAAGCAATTTCCTTCCTCTCCTCCCCTGTGCAGAACCATGTCATAGATGAAAACTGCAATCTTCTAGTAAGAACTATAAAATGACAAATTATCTGTCAAAAACCCACATCCATTTTAATTAAGTCATACCAATGACACAACAGGAATTTTAAGAGTTCTTTTGTATGACATGCAAAAGAGATTATCTCTAGGCCAGAAAAGAGGTCTTTACTTCCACATTTTCAGGAAGGAGAAATCCTTTCCTTTTGCATACAGGTTAACTGAGATTCTGTTTTTAAACAGTTATTAAACAGTCAGGATTTTGGGGGGGAAAGTTTTGTTGTTGGGTTTTTTTGGGTTGGTTGGTTGGTTGGTTGAATTTTCGTTTGTTTTGTTTTCTAAGAATGCCATATATGAGCAGTGAACTAATATGAAATTCCAAAATGATTTTAAGATAGCCAGGATCTTCAAAAGAATTTGGCCTTGACCCAAATGAAAATTAAATACTCAGATGATTTCTCAATAGCTTAAATTTTAGCTCCAGAGAGTTAAAACATTTAGGTAGTGGTGAGCAAACCCATCCATTCCAGTAGTAACCAAGTTTTAGGTGTAGTTATTCTTAAGGTGGATTATCAGGCTACATTTTCTACCCAGAAAAAAAAGATTAAATGCTACTTTTTCTTAAAGGTAGGAAAGGAATAACCTCTCACCTTCAACTTGCTCTGTTTAGGAACAAAGAGGAGTGTTGTTTTTTCTTTAAAGCTGCTCCCTGTTTAACATGTTAGTGCTAGCAAATATTCTGAGGAAAAACACAAAAGGCCTTTCCCACAGCCATCCATCTCATAGAAATATATATAAACATGTAAATGAAAACACAAGAGTAAAAACCACAAAACCATACTCTATAAATTGGAGTCCTTTCTTAATGTCCTGTTGTCTAGTGCTTCTCTCTTCCGAGACATTGGACATGTTATCCTGAACATCCACTTTTCGGATATGCCACTCCTCAAAAAGGAAGAGAGATAAATGGCTGTTATAATGTGCTTCAGTGTGCATTTGGCCCAGAAGGATCCACTCTCACATCAACACTAAGTCCACTGTACAAAGATGATTCTGCACCAAGCTTCGGAGACCATTGCAGAAACTCCTGACACAGCTGAAGCACCCACAGCAACAGAGGGAGAAGCCCCAGGTCACAACCAACATCCCCCCCATCAGTGCACAGCTACACAACATTGCTGCAGAGAACATTTCTTCCAGTTTCTAATTTATCTTTGGTTTCCACTCACTTCCTCCAGAGGATGCAGAGTCCTGTCAGTGTAACTGCACCAAGCTACAAGCCCAGCTTTTCAGGGATTACAGTTAAACTGAGCTGAAGTTCCACACTGCTCCCTTGTAAGAGCTTTACACTTATTTTATTTGCTTGTTGAGTGGAAATAAACTCAAGATCCTGGTACATTTATTAATAAAAACCAAACTGAAGAGAAAGCTACAATGAAGTCTAGTTCTACAGCATTTCATCATCCCCCAAGCACTAAGGTGAAATTAGAAGCAAACACTACTGCTTTATTAACATCTACCAGTTGGCCAAGGTGAAAACCTTGGACATTTAACCAGTAGCAAAGACTACCTACTTCACTTGAAAAACTGAATTACTTCAATGCAATTCCACATAATCAGCTCAACATTTCAATTCAATTTGTTTCAATCACTGATTTTTTTTCTCAGTTTGTGTCTTTACAAAACTGGATTTACCAATGCTCAAGTTAAACAACCTAAATGATCTGCATAACCTTCAATATAAGGCTATTTGAAGCATGCTGTCACAACTGTACATGGCTATGCCCACTTGTGATGTAAGAATAAAACTTATTTTTCAAAAAAAAACAACCAGTAGGACAAAGTTTTATTCTGAAAATACTCAAGTTCAGAAAAAGGCTTTTAGCTGGAAGAACTGTGCATGTTTTGTGAAGAAAATTACTTTTTATAGGAATTTATAGTTTAAAAAACTGAATTACATGCAGTACATTTCTGCTAGTCTTGAAACTTGAGTTTTAAAAAGCCAGTATTTTGTGCCAGGTTGCCATTTCACATCAATGGCAGAGGAATGAAAACAAAGTAAAATGAAAAACAAACTAAACCCCAGCAAACTCCACAAAATCCCAGCTGAGGACAGAAACACGCTGCAGAAGATAACCTACTTTGAATGATTTGGAATAAGGAAACAAACTGAAGAATTTTCAGCTCTAACAATGTTTACAAACCTTTTCAAAGCCCCTTAAACGAATGTGTGAAGTCTAGACTACTTCAAGTCATTATGAGTTAGTCCTATTGTAATACATTCCTAAAATGAGCATAAAAACGAGTATTTTCTTTTGGTCACTAAACAAATTATTGGAAGCACTCCAAGGTCCCCATTTCACCTCACTTCCCACTGTGACCTAAGAGCAAGCTTTATAAAAAACATGAAAATAAAACTCAGTCTTCAGATAAATATCATGGACAGCTGTGACAGTTCACTAACAGGAATTTCTCAGCTATTGCTTGCTTGAGTATATAAATAGCCCTCAGTAATCTACTTTCCAGAGAGGAACTAACTATTTTTCATGTCATTTTATGCATCACCTTTTCTTCCATTAGTTAATAATACATACTATGCTTTTGCTATATGACGAAGGTTTTAATAAATAACAGCATATCCACGAAGAAATCTAAATGTAAATGCCTAAAGGACATTTTATTTGGCATCTGAATAGTTTTTATTTACTCACTCATGGATTAGGTTTTAGAATTCAAAGTCTTGCGAGAATAAGAAATTCTCACACTAACCAAAGACTGCAGGAATAGTAGCACATGTTTTCCCTCAGAAGTATGCTTTGAAAAACACATTTTAGTCCTGTGAATTAACAGCTGACAATGTAATACCTTGCCACACAAGAGTCCTGCATTTGCCACAATCTGGGCAAAATTAAAATCAGCTTTACTAATTTTAAGAAATCCCAGTATTCCACCCCAACTTGCAATGACACGGGAAAAGTCCAACACAGTGACACCTGCATTTATTTATCACCTCTAACAGAACATTAAAGAATGATACATTGAACTTGAGGATGTGCAGATCCCATTTCTCCACAACAATAAAGTTAATGGAAATGTTACAAACGGGCATCGCATACATAAGAATAGCTAGCAAATGATGAACATATGTGAGTGCTGAAATTTATTATTCAAGGCAGTTTTCTATTTTTTTCCTACTCATTTGCATCCACAAGATATTCAGGCAAAAATTATCTTTTCTTAGAATACTATGACAATCAAATTGCCCCAATATTTGATGATTTTGCACAGAATTTGTTTCAGATAGCACCTTTAGCAGTATCTCTTCCACCCAAATTTTCCTTATATCCTCTGAAGCAACCAGAAACACGTTAAGACTCAGTTACATGCAAGGCAAGCAACAATCATGTCTTGCCTTTTAATGTCATCCATCCACATCCCAAGATGAAACCCTTGCCTGTGTAGCAACAGCCCTTCCCCATTTGCAGGGACATGTACATACATACGTTTAAACAATCTAAATGTTGCTTTGTTGCTTGAAAAATTACAAGAAAAGCAAAATTTGTACTTTAGTTTTACTCTTCGTGCAATTTACTGAGAGAAACAACCTAAAATAAAGAAAATATAGTACAAGAGCTGAAAAAAAAGCAGACTAATGTATCACTAATTAACATCACAGGCAGAACTAATTGTTGTATTAAATGCAGTATTTCTGCAACTGCTGCTATGAGAGAATTGAGCTATACAAGCTCCATTTACTAAATGTAGTAAAGGAAAAAGAGCTGCCTAGACATTTTAAAAAACAATTTAACCTGTTTTATTTTCATCACAGGCTTTAACTCATCCTGTTTCTCAGAAGCAGAAGCCAAGGGACAGAAAGGACTCAGCCAGGAGCCACTGATACCTCTTCTGACAGATGCCATACAAACAGGAGATACAAAGGACAACAGGTCTGTGCCAGTACAGGCAGGCAGGAACAGCTTCACTTCTCTCTTACACAAAGCCACTTATGGCTCTTACTGGTTATTTGCCTTCCTTCTAGTACATGGCAAGATAGTTTTTTTCTTTTCTGTATTTTAGCACTTTTTTTTTTCATTCCAACTATCTAGTATATACCATTCCACTATCTAGTATATACCATGTGCCATATTCAGGCACAAGGGCTTTGAGTACAATTGCTAGACTATCTTTGCAAAGCAAATCTCTGGAACACAAGTGAATTAATTCATATAGAATGTATCTGTATTTTAGCACTGTAGAAAGAATATAGGCCTTGGCTATTGTAAAAAGGAAGGTCCCACTGTGTAAAGCTAGAGAGAGTTGAGCCTTTCCATTTCTAAAGTGCAGGATCAGAGAGTGACTATCTACAGTGTGCCACGCACACGAGTTCCCCCAGTTGAAAATTCAGTCCCACAGGACAGGGAACTGGGAAGGACTGATCCTTTCTCCTCTTGCAGAGTTTTGCACATTGCTTCTTTAGAGGTGCATGGAGAATGCTGTGAAAACGCATAACATCATACGGGGACCAGAACTACTCCCCCTGGGAATTAAAGACCTTCAGCTGACAAAATAATTATGTTATTGTTTGTTATAGATATTTAGGCTCTGGCTATTATAAATACTTCGAGTAAGTATTCTCTGCACCTTCAGGCCTAAATGCTGAAAACAACAGAAGTCAGTGATCCTTACTGCAGTTCTCTCTCCACAGAACTAAAACTTACAAAGCATGGATAGTCTATAGATGTGTTCTTTTAAATTACAGGAGCATATCCTCCAGCCACGTATCACCCAGTTCATTATTAACACATTTACTGGGTGACAGGAATCTCAAATTAGCTTTCTGTACAGTACAAAACACATGGAAAATTTTGTCATTACTGGAGTTGATACTCTACCAGCCTCAGTGGTTCAGCTGAATTAGCGAATAAAATCACACCATGTGAAGATACCCCTTCTGTATCCCAGCATCAGCCTTCTCCCCCTCAATTCTGACAGAAATGAGCCCATCATCTACACCATCATATATGAAAACTTTGGTCAGAATCTATGAAACCAGAAGTCTGTGTATAAAACACCACCACCAACACTTCACCAATGTTTCCATATAGGAAAACTGTATTCCAGAGCAGAGAAGTTACACCCTAGAATAAAGGGAATATCGCAAAGAGAAGAGCAAGACTGAAACAGAACAGCAGGAGTGAAGATATGACTAAAAGGAAGGCAATATAAATCCCCCTCACCTACTAAAAGCAAAAGCCTCTCTCTGCTGCTACCTCCTGCACCACTAACAGCAGCAACAAGCACAATACATCCAGGCATTTAGATCCAAAAGCTACACGTGTAATTGCCACCCCAGGGGCACAGGAAAGCACAACTCTGCCTCGACAGAGCCAAGAGAGAAGTGGTACGCACGCAGCTACACCCAAATCACTTCCTCAAGAGATACCACCCACACAAACATCTCCACTACCCTCAGCTTCAACCCAGCCAAGGATCCAGCTGGACATAGAGCACATGCCATCACAGAATAAGCCTTGCAGAAAGCAGACTCATCAAAGCCTTTTATTGTTCATCCCAACCATCTGACAGATTAAAAGCATAATTACTGATAATAAACTATAGTGCAAAGTAAAGCATGCCTTACAGAGATTGTAAACTGCTCATCAGACTTGGACTGGCATCAAAATAAGAAAGGGATTATAGAAACCTTAATACAAAATCCAAACAAAACAAGTGTGTTCCTCAGACAGCAAAAGCACAAAAGATTTTATGTTCATGTTCACGCATCATTGAGCTGTTATATGAGACATTTCAAACATGCAAGATGCTGGGGGAGAAACAGGAAACACATTACACAACCCACATTTCAATAGTCCCAAGTTAACTTCTCTGCTTAATTTAGTACTTCTGGTCACACTCACAGAATTCTGTTATGTCAGCTCAAAAAACTACCTAACACAGACGTAACACAGTTCCACCTTTTATTTCCAAAAAAGTGAACTTGACTGTAGTCAAAACAAAATACCTGAATTAAAGAAAACAGAACATAGAGCAGTAATTTAAGACCTATTAATTTCCCACTCTTTACTTACCTTCGGTATTTAGTTGCATCTCCTCCCACTTCTTCCCTATCCACAAAATAGTAAGATAGTTTTCAAGATTTACTATTTTCACGGCTTTGCTACTTTTTTTTTAAATCCATGTAAGAAACAGGAGAGAACAAAAACGCTTTGTGAAGTCATTTCACTTCCCCAGGAGATTAAGAAGCAGGGCTGGAAGACTTCGGTTTACAGTTCTCTCAGATACTTCAGTTAAGAACAGAAACAAAAACCTAACCGGCGGAAGAGCATCTTAACAATAAATCCAGATTTATCAACAGGATTTAAACCAAGATAAACTTTGATACTCGATTTTGGTCACTACAATCGACAATATTTGAGTTTCGTTGCTGGTTTTGGTTGTGGGGTTGGTTTGGGGTTTCTTTCCCACTTCCTGTAAGACAGTTCTGACTTTCCGTACCGAAACCCTTGCAGCGCTGCCTGCCGGAGCTGCCCGGGCACACCGAAGGCACGGGGCACAGGCACCTTCCCCGGGCTGGAGGAGCGACAGGAGTCACCGCGCACCTGTTAGCGCGGAGAGCCCCAAAGACTCGTCCCGGGGGGAGGCGGGCAGAGGACGGGCCCCGGCCCGGCCCGTCAGCGCTCTCCGCGATTTGTTCCAGCCACGGCGCAACAGGAGACCTCCTAACCCGCCGGTTGTGCTGCCCCAGCGCCCGCCCGCCGCCTTTGTTCGCGCCGAGCGGCTCCGGCAGCCGGGGAGAGCCCTCCGGGGGGCCCGGCCCGGCCGCGGCTCCGGCGGGACCGACAG
>WBNO01026507.1:880882-899917 GCA_013400575.1 Peucedramus taeniatus | reverse complement strand
TGAGCAGCTCGCGGGATTCCTTCCGCCCAGTGACGTCACTCCTGGCCGAGGGAGCGTTGCGCGTGCGCCTCGCGCCGCGTGCTCGCCCCGCTGCCCTGAGGGCGGTGAGGGGGCGGGGCCGCGCTCAGCCGAGAGGAGCGGGCGTGGGCGCCGGGGCTTGCTGGAGCAGGGGTTTCTGCTGTCGGAACGCACAAAATGAAAATACCTTTGCCCGATAAAAGCTCTTGAGTGAGCACGAGGCTTAACAGCGCTGTGCTGTCGTTGCTTTAAGCGACGGCCGTGGCCAGTCTGACCAGCGGCAGGTGCAGGCGGGGACTCCATCCCTAGGCCAGGCAGTAACACAATCCCTGGGCCGGGCAGGTGGCACACCCCCCTTGCCCACCTCCTGGAACGGGCGGATTGGAGCTCTCGTCAGTGCTCTCTCAACTTAGAGGATTTGTGTTTTCCCCTCTCTGACTTTGGACATAATTGTGTTCTGATAGTATCGTGACGAACATGGTGAGGGTCTGGAGGGGAAGCCATTTGAAGGAGTAACTGAGGTCACTTGGCTTGTTCAGCCTGGAGGAGACTGCGGTCAGACATTGGTGTGGTCTTGGAGAACCCTCATGAGGGCCAGTGGAGGGGCAGACACCGATCTCTGCTCTGGTGGCCAGCCACGGCACTCAAGGGAATGGCTGAAGTTGTGTCAGGGGAAGTTTAAGTTGGATATAAGGAGAAGGTTCTTCCCCGGAGGGTAGTTGGGCACTGAAGAGGCTCCCCAAAGAAGTGATCACAGCACCAAGCCTGACAGAGCTCAAGGAATGCTTGGAGAGGGCTCTCAGGCCCATGGTGGGATTCTTGAGGATGTCCTGTGTAGGACCAGGAGCTGGACTCTTGATTTTTGTGGGTCCTTTGCAATTAAGGATTTTCCGATTCCATTTCTTTTTTTTCAGCACCATTAGTGATTGCAATGTCAGTAATGCAGTTGACCAGTCTTGTACAGATGCCCCCACAAGTACTGTGGTAACTGATGTGACCTGTATGGTAGGACTGCATAAAGAAATCTTTAGACGTTCTAACCAGTTTAGTACGAAGATTAAACTACCACTAATCAAGACAGGAAGGAATGCAGCCAATTAGTAGTTTATCTGGTGAAGTTATGCTGATGGAAAGTTTGTTGACCAGGTGAGGCCTGAAACATTAATTATTAATAAATTAATGTATTAAACATTGTTCCAGTCTAATTACCCTAGAGGAACTGTCTAAATTGTTGAAGCTTTGCCTTGAGGCTTTTCTCAGCTCCAAAGGGTGAATTACCTCCTGCTGATCTCGGCCCTGTGATTCTTGAGACTGTGACAATTCAATCACAGCAGTCAGATATTAAATAGTAGTACTTAAGTGCATAGTATGGCATTTAATGGATCCCTAAGAATCATGGTGAAATTGGGCCTTTGCCTACTGCAGGATCTAAAGGGACATGAGAGAAACAGAAAAAAAGATCATGCATAGAACAGCAGTTATATCCATGGATCATATACCGTGAAATAGACCATAAAAATGGTAAGAAGGCTTATCCAATTCCAAATTACAATTGTTTGAACACTAAGCAGCTTAAGAAAGCAAGCAGTATAATCATTCTGAACAGCAAACCACTGCTGAGATAAAACCTTTTGGCTGGTAGTAACCCAATGACAATATTAATCTTAGCTGTTAATCTTTTTGATTTATAGGTACTAGATAAATCATGCTGCTGATTTTTCCAAGCCTGCTGTTAGGATTTGCTGCATACTGTTCACCTGGAAAGAATGGCCTGTTGGGAATTCCTGATACTTTGGGAATATTTCAGATGTAATACAGACTGCAAATGTGAGCTTGAAAATCACATCAGGTAAAGTTAAATTACTAAAATGTCTATATAAATACACTGCCTTTCAAACTGTTAAAAGAGTTTTGGGTTATAATTATGAGGTTAGTGAACAAGTTCCTGACTTTAAAAATTACATTCCCATAAAATCTGGAATAAGTTTATGAAACAAAGCAAGCAAAGGGACTTCTCTTGAATTCTAAACAAACTTTTGGAGAGGAGAAAAACCCAGTCTGACTTTTTATAGTTCAAGTATTATGAATTGTTTTGGAACCCATATTTATTATGTGCTCACTGATGAAGGGGATTACATGGGTGGGAATGACAGTTCCAGATGAGTGGAAGACAAGTACGTTTTCCCAGTGTATTCCTTAATCTGCAGCATCGGAAGTTCTTCTTATGCAACACTTTCTGACATGAGGATTACTGTTCACTGGAATTTCTGATGGGAATAAGTTATTTATGTGTGGAGATAATTTGAGGAATGTACTTCCTTTCAAAACACTTTTGATTTTGCTGTTTCAGTTTTTTTCAATTTGAATCAACTTCTTGATCTTTCCCAGGCTCAGAATTACATACTTAATATATGGATGTATTACATACATACATAATATATGGATGAGAACATTGCTCTCTTTCCTCAAACAGTGGTTATGGAATATATATTCCATATATATTATTCCAGCTCTGCGTGTGTCATGGGAAGGAAAAAAAATCCCCTTGAATAATTAAACCAGCAGATTTCCATTTTTTTTTCCTTTAAACATCTCTAAAAAGAGTCAGTTGTGATCAGACTTGAGTTTATGTTATAACTACTACCCAAGGAAATATTGCACAACAAAGAATGTATACAGTCTATAAATTTCACCAAGACAGAGCTTAATACTAATCGAGAGTTTGAAAAGGAGAACCCCTTTTGCTAAGTCATACTTGGGAGTATTGACCTGAATTCACCAAACTGAAATACTTAAACCATATTAAAACTTCACGAGAAGAGAAACCTGCACAACTAAACTGAACTAAATTAGAGTATGAACAATTCCCTTCCAAAGGTGACTTAACCAAAATACTGCTGTTTACTCAAGGTAATCATGTGTATATTATAGTCTAGTGTAATCCATTCTAAAGTCAGTTTGCAGTGGCTATTGTTCAATTTGCTGCCACCACTTGACACAACTCTTTGCTTAGGATGCCCAGAGGTGAGTGAGCATTTCTCTGGCCAGAACAGGAAGATCTATGGCACATTCTTGTAGCTGGCCAGCATATGGAGGAGGACTCTTGCTAAAGGTATTGCCAGTATTAGGTTTGTTTCTGCTTTTTTGTTGGTAGTGATGGATTCTTAATAACTCTGTGATAAAAAATTGAGTATTGCATGCAAGTTATGATCTTTGTGGTATTTTATTTCTTCTCTCGTGTGCATAGCATGCTTTTGAAAACCCTGACCCACTGCATCACTGAAACAGCAACAGCTTTTCCTTCTTAAATGCTAATGAAATTATATATTGTAATTTCCATCACTTACCAGTCAAATTATGGGTTTGAGCCATGAAAATAGGATGAATTTTACTTTATCAGAAACTACATCAGGCTGTATGTTTTTTTTTTAATCTGTGCAAGAAAAAATATTCTACAGCAGACAACATCTGTGTATGAATGAAGAGATTTTGGTGGGTTTTTTTACTTTTTTGCTTATTCTTTCTTAAACATCTGTATATTATAACTTGGTTACCCTCAGACTTGAGCTAAACAGTGTATCAGTATCTTCCAACTACACAAATGGGATGCTGCAAAGCTGTGTTTGTGACTTGTCAATCTAGCAACCATTGAAGTTCAGTTGCTTTTCACATACCGTTCTTGCCCTGGCAGAGACGTGATTTCTGCTACCGCTGGGAGATTGACCGTGGTGGAGGGGGAGCAGAGTATTTGACAACAGCCACAGGGCAAGTTAAACTGTAACTTTTGTGGTATGAGCCCGAGGTTGCCGATGAACCTTTAGTTTCCTTGGGAAACTATTTAGCATTTTTAGAATTAAATTTTTTTGCATGTGAAAATTTTGTTGGAATTGGTTGAAGGGAGTAAAACACCTGTAGGTTTTTTACAATAGATAGATAATATCTTGGATTTATTTCAATGTCTCAATCGTAATCCGCGGCAAAAAATTAAACCCCGTAAAGAGCCACTCCGTACCGCCTCGCCGTGGATTATCTCACTCGAGCCGAAGGGAATTTGGCTGCCACGGGCCGGCAGGGGGAGCCTGCCCGGGGCGTGTCTGACCCGGCCCACGACAGGTGAGGAACAACGATTCCTCTGCGTTGGAAGGTGCAACCTTAAAAAGGATTGCTCGAATTAAAAAAAAAAAAAAAAGCCATTTCAAGGCAGTGTTTGAGCACACAGAAAGCAGCAGACATACTAAGCGGGGCTAAGCTGGAATGTGAATGCCAGCTGCCATCAGGAGCATTAGCTTCAGGCCTCAGGATAGCCTCAGAGGAGAGTAATGAGTAAAATACATTGCATTGTGACAAAGTCATGGGTGACTGCTCTAATGAGGATGTGAGTAGAAAAAACAAAACCATTTTTCAAATGGGTGACTGGTTAAATATCTTCTGTTAGCCAGAAATAAAACAAAAAGGGTGTGGGGTACTGCCAGTCTCTGTTTAACTTCTCTGAAGGGTGGTAACAGTTAAAATGGGCAGATGGGAGATGGATCCAGGTTTTTTTCCTCAGCTGGCTTTTCTCCCTGAGGTATCTAAGTTACTCAAACCTCTCAGTATGTTTGGCAACAAATCAAACTGCACCATCTCTGTTTGGCAGGGGGGAGGATAAGAGACAGAATCGTTTGGCTGTGGGTGGTGTTACAGCTTAGACTGTCTCCTGATGGTGACACACTCACTTGGACAGGAAGAGTGGCTAAACTGAAGCCATTCCTGAAAATGTCTCTACAACAAATACCCAAAGTGTCTCTTCAAGCACGCTGTTCTAAAAATGCAGTAGTTAATATTTTAATCATTACAATCAAGGTGCCTAGCTAAGATAGCTTTCCTAAGCATTAGTTGTCCAAAGTATGTAAAAACTTGCAAATAAAGCTTTTTGCTGGGCTACGAAATTCAAGATTCATTTGCAGAGTTGCACACACAGAGAACTTTGAAAACGTGGTTTAAAATTGAAGTGGAAGATTCTGTATTAATTCAAACAAGGAATACTAAAGAGTAAATAAATTTGAGAGGCTGATACAAATAAAAGTTCAGTTCTGCAGGCTCTTAGTAGATTAAATTCAGTTTTCCCCCTTACCGAGCCTTGACACTGCATACTTTGAAGATCTGTAAATCTTTTAAGGTGCTTTATTATTTGCTTAAGAGAATCATACATTTGCAAATTTTCTTACAATTGAAGAAATGTATCTGTGTGGACAAAAAGACTGTATTTCAATAGGAATCATATATACCTTGAATCAGTTCTTGATTTGATGATAACTTATTTATCCTAGCTATTACAGGTAATGAGCAGTCAGGAGTTCATATAATTCTGTGAGCAGTTCTCACTTCATGTCCACTGAGATAAGGACCCTTTCTGAAAGTGCAGGATAAGCATATAATGAAGTTGTTTGTCAACTCTTCTTTCAGAGACACTTCTTATTTTGTTAATATTATGTTAGTCTTTCAGTTTCTCTAAAAAAAACCTAGAAATTTTTCTACCCTTTAAAAAGAATCCCTTTTTTCCTTGTTATTTATTATAGTTAGGAATGATTAAATGTAGTGATCTATGTCACATGCTATTTGATTATTTTATTCCATTCCATTTTCTCAGAAGTGCTGTCTTATTTGTACGTAATAAACAGGCTTTGGAGATTAAGATGAGGAAAATTACAGCTATTTTCTGACCTGTTTGCTACTATAATATTTGCCTCACTGTTGTAACTAGCTAACCCATTATCATGAGCTTCAGCTGTTTACATCACGTCTCAATTTTATCATTTGCTTTTCTGTAACTGTGGCTGCACTAATTTAGCAATATAAGGTGTGTCTGATTACTTCCTTTGGAAGACAGAGACTGTCACTGGATCCGCTGCTAGCATGAAACTCAGGAAGTGTTTTATTCAATGCATAATGTTCATTGTAGCTGTACTTTAGAGCTATGTTTTAGTTACCTTCAATATCTTGATTTTTCACCTGACCTTGTCCTTTGCTTTCTATTTGGAGGTTAACTACAACAGGTCTTTAATGCTAGAGAACTCTGCTATAACTGGAAAGATGGAATAGGGGTAAAGTGAATTGATCTCTTTTCTATCACAGGTTATATATAAGGTTTAAATCCGCCCATAAAGAAGATGGGGGAGGGGGAAACAATGGTTTGTTGTCTAATTCAGTTAAAGAATGGTGATTTGCCAAGTAATACAGCAGAACTGAGGAATACCTCTCTCCACAGGGAGTTTCCTGCCAGAATGAACCTTTCTTTGGTTTTTAGCTTTGCCAAGATCTAGCAGATCTCAATCTCTTGGTAATGTCAAAGGAAAATTAGTGTGCCTTTTAGGAGTGTATATTTAGTACAAGTTGTCCAAGAGAGACCAGAGAGGAAAGTGTGTGCTGGTGCTGCTGGTTTTGCACATGCTCATGCCTGTGTGCAAGCAGACTCATCCAAATGAAGCCCTTTCATAAAGCAAATGTTGTGTAGCTGTCAAATGCTCAGCCTCAATGCACATTTCAGGTGTTAACTTTGGAATAGATTTAGTCTGAATATACAGATTGAATGTCAGGGTTGGAGCACACCTTCCTGTCTTATTCCCCAAAGGAGTCCCATGCTCTGAGACAGCTCTATCAAATGAGCCAAAGCACAGTGCATGAGGACAATCAGTTTGGCTCAGTTTTGAGCCACAATGAAGTGCTAAATCACACATTTGGTGAGTTACATTGCTCTGAGCAGGAATGATCTCTCTGAAGCAAGTTTTGCAGGAGAGTGCTAAGGGTTGCTTACAATCCTCTTGAAGCTGGCAATCAGATTATCCTTTTCGTAGGTGAGCTAAGTAGGTTAAACATCTTCAAAGCCTCTAAACTGTTTCTCTCATATCCTGAAAGCTATTAACACATCAGCACTGAGTCTGCTTCCCTGCAGTCTTAGGTCAAAGGGGCTAAATGTTACACCTCTCTGCCTTGCTCAACCGTATCCATGTGGCTGAAACAGAAATTCCCCAATGATATTAGCTCTTATGAATTATCAACTCTCTCCATTTACTGTGGAGGAAGCTCAGGCCTTCTACAGAGAATGCCACCATGATGCTCAGTTATAGACCAATACCCTAATTCCTGCAAACAGGATAAGCATTTATTCATCAGCTTATCTTAACTGTCATACTTATTCCAAAAGGTCAAGGAGTCATGCAAAACTCAGGTGTACAAGCGCTAGTAAAATGGCAAAGTATCTTCAAGCTGTGTATAAAAACATACTTAAAGAATTCTTCAGCTCCACCTCTGACACTTTGCAAGCAATTGGAGTTTCAAGTCCCTAACAGTAATGTTTGCTTTTTGTTTTCTCATGTTGCAGAAAATACTGAAAAAAAGATTAATAATGTCTCCTGAAATGTAGTGAAACAAAAGACATGCTACAAAACGAACAATTTTAAATATACACTGAATAATTCTGAATTTAAATAAAACTTTACATAAGGAGTGGCCAGACTTGATTAGGGTCTTTCAAAGAAAATACCTCTGCAGAAACACAAGGAGAATGAAGTTAGCTGATGCATTCAATGTACTTAATTCTGGTTTTATATTGCTGAGCATCAAACTGATAAGAGCTTTTTTTGTTTTCTTTACAATCGTTACCAAAATACAGGATTCAAAATACATCTTCTTCAGGGGAGAAAAGAGTCTTCTCACCCTCCTAAAACACTCACATTTTTCCAGATAAAATTATTTTGTAGAATTCACCTTTCATTCCTTCCTGGGAATCTTCATTTCAATTCTTGACTCTTCTTGGGCAAGTAAATGTTTTAAAATACAAAAAGGGTAAAGAGTATTTTAATTGTTGATTGTCAAACTAGAAGGATTAGCATTTTAAGGAAATCATACAAGTAGAGCAGGAAAACATGAGAATGTTTGAATGCATCCCTGCAGCGACCTGTGCTAGTGGAGTGTGTCCCTGCCTGTGACAGAGGGGGTTGGAACAAGATAATCTTTAAGGTTCCTTCCAACCCAAACCATTCCATGACCCTATGAATGCTGCCATAGATACCTTAGGAAATTATTTTCCCTAAAGAGTAGCATATTGCATCCCTCTGTCCTGCATTCAAACCAATATGACCCTAAAATTATAGTCTCAGGCTAAAATTTATTTGCCATATAAGGAACACAATTCTTGGAAATAAGTGATTCCTCAGAGAATTATTCTGAAGAAATTAATATATCTAAAAATAAGGTTAGCACATTTTCTTCTTCCTTGAAAGAGTCAGTATTCCCTAGTAAGCACACTGCTGAAATCTTTTGGGAAGCAAGTATGAACTACTGTTTTAGCACTGCCCAATTTAGTAGTGCTGATATAACTGCAGCTGTCAGCTGGATTGGAAGCATCCCAGTATATACAGATTACTCCTACAAACCAGCAATACCAGAAGTGATGAGAGTTCCATGAGAGTGGACTAACAGACTAACACAGTATCCATGGCTTCATGCAGTTCTAATTCTCAAGTATGGAAGAGAATCCAGAAGAACATGCAGTTTACAGTTGCCAGTACCCATAATGGCACTGATGGAGCAGCAAAGACCTTTCACACAGTCTTAGCTCATACAGCTATTGCAAGGTAGGACATAGATACGTGGAGTAATGTTCATAAGAAACAATTGCAGTTGCAACAGAATTGCATTGCCATTAAGATTGAAGCTGCTACAATAGGCAGAGTCTTGCTGTTTCTCATACTGCGCTCTAATAAACTTTTCACTTTTTACATGCTTTTGAAATCTGTTTTGTAAATCCATTTTTGTGTTTCTAACAATGCCAGATTTCACAAAATTTGAGGTTTAAGTTTGAGTGCTGTAAGACTCAAACCACACTTTGGATGGTTGAGGTTTTAACTTGAATGCTGCACTCTCAAATATGGCACCCCACCCACTGGCTGCATAAAAAGAAGGGTTTTGATTGACAGGAGAGTTAACATTCTTCCAAGCCTCAGTCCGGAGCATGTATAATTATACTAAAGCATTGTTAGAAGCTATTTTAAAAGGAAATGTTGCCTGCCTTCTGAGGTTTTTCTACATTCATGTAGTCTGGACATGTCAGCCTTTCTTTAAAACCACAGCATTGTTATTCTTGATCAATAAGCAGAAGGAGCACACTTTAGCACAGAAAATGACAAGCAGCTGGGCTCTTCAAATTTGCAGCTTGCCACTGACTTTGTAGAGAGCTTCAGTTATCCTAAGTCTTACTTAAATTTGTAAAATGGGACTTATGCAGCTATGATTATTTATTTACTTAAAATGTCTTTTCTTCTGTAAAGATTCTGCTGAATTTCAGGCATTAGATAATTTTATACTTTTTTATTTACCTTTTACATATGTACTGGTTTTACTGAGGTCAGAACCTAACCTGTAACAAATGCTGTTTATACTTTTTATTTTATGAAGACTAAACCTTCTCTGACTGTCAGTTGAAACATTTTAGTATTGAACTTACTACCATTCCTTCCTTTTCTCAAAGGTCCAAATTATTGCTTATAACAAATATTTAAATTAACAGCCCACCTTTTTTCTGAGGGGATAAAGTTGTATTCATTAAATCTTGTTTTTACTATAAAAATATTACACACTCTGAATGTCTGTAGTCCCATTTTACTGTAAGTTAATCAGTTTTAAATAAATCCTTCCCTAATTAGGTTGGCCTGTCTCTACCTCTGGTGCCTACTCCATTCAGCCTTTTTCTAGACACAGGCCCCTTACAAGATGCTCTTCTGATAACAGAACAGGAAGTTCTTTATCTTCTAATGTTGTGTGACTCCAAATTTAATGATATGCTTTAAGCAGGTAGAAAATATGTCTTGCTCAAAGAGAAATTACTTGGGCTGGTATAAGAAATTTCAGGGCCTGTAGCATACAAGTCAGATCAGATTATCTGACCTTCAGCTCCTTGAACAAATGACAAGTGACTTAAGAAGCCAAAGATAAAAAGATGATGGGCAGAGGCCAGGAAAAAAGTGATGAAAAACAAAATTCAAAGACCAAAAACTTGAAAGCAGGATAAACAGTGACCCTTGTTTCAGGGTCAACCCTTCTCCAAGGGATTGTGATGCTCGCTGTTTTCACATAGGTTTTTAAGTCCAGTATTTCAAGTAAAATTAGGACTGCTCAGCTCCTCCTCTTCCTTCAACTTGCTGTCATAATGATCATAAAAGGACCCACCTAATTCCAGTCCTTCCAGTTGTGCAGTAATCAGCTAACTATGCAGATTACAGAAAACTGAGGGAGAGGGGATGCAATATATGTGCTATGGTAGAAAATGTTTCTCTCCTTAGGTGAAAGAAGTGGTCATTTAGTGCTTGTATTATTTTGACCTTAAGATGCATTCCCTCCCCTAGGAACAGGAATTAAGTCATTACAGAGAATTTACTACTTTACACTACTGTACATTTGAATTCTACTTTATTGTATGAATATGCAAAACATGTTTGCACAGATACATAGACAAACTATGTGTAGCTTCAACAAAAATAAGTAAATGAAAAATCCCAGTTGATGGGAAGAAAATAGATGTTCAGCAGCATCTCTGCACACGTGAATGTCCATGCATTTGGAGAGTGATGTGCAGTATTGGCTGTTGGGTTTTTTGATAAAAACTACACAGGTATTTTTTTTTTGTCGCTGTCAGAAAGAACCAATCTAAACAAAAATGAAATCCAGTATCTTACAGAATAAAAATTAGGCCTGCTTATGTAATTAAGTTGACTCTCCATTCTAAATAAGAATTCAACATAAGTGAAGATTATCTGTCCCAGGAAAATCCTTCCTAGGGATTACATGGTGCATAAACTAATAAGGGTTTATCTTCTTTCTGAGAGGGCAGATAACTAGAGGAGCATTAAAACATTAATGTAGCATTATAGAATTGCAAACAGAATTAGGAAATTAGGTGTTTGTGAGTCTCACAGCAGCATCAAATCACCATCACATTTCAGTATGCAAATCCTATGTGCAGACACACAAAATTCAGAATACTCCATGTATGCAGAACTGTTTTGCTCTGTGAAGTAAAAATGTCAAGTATGCATAAGCTGTTTATTTTAAAAGGTGGTCTGAATATGGTCAGCATAAAATTTTGTATGTATCACATTACTCCTATTTTTGAGGTATCATAGTCACAAAAAGAAGCTAGACAAAATTTTTAGCATTCAGCATAATTTAGATGAAGATACTTTTGGTTAAGTAACTGAGACACAATTAAAATGTGCTGGTTTACACCCTAAAAAGGTAAAAAAATATTTAGTACCTCTCATCTGAAAAACTTTCGTGAAGACTGCAATATGGCTATTTGGGAAAATGTCTGTTTATTTAAAAGTGAAAGCTACAACCTAGACTTGAAACTAGAAAGTTACCAAAGAAAGAGTCAGAGGAATTAGCTACTTTACTTTGTAAAACCAGCAGTCACTTTTTGACTGCTGGTTTGAGATCACCCTTGATTGGATGCTACATATATGTATTGGAGGATAAGTACTCAGAAGAATTTAAATCCATTTATTAAGATTCACACCTCTAACAGCTAAAGATAAATCCACTCATTTTAAAGCTTTACTGGGACTAGTTCCTCATCCCTTTTTTCCTTTCTGTCTTGCACATCCTGATGCCATTTTGCAAGGCCTGGTACACACAGTACAGCAAATTGCCTCATTCTGTATAGTAAATGCAAGGAAACATTTGGTATTTGGCATATTGCCATTTCATGGCATTTGGTCTCTTCATTTTATGATGGCATTCAGATGAAATTAAAACCTTTTCTCCTTTACATGTAGGAACAATAGTCTTCATGCATGTTATTTTAAAGAATGCAGCTCTACTTGTTTGGGATGGTATGAACTTTATTAATCACAGGATCTGTAGATAAGTTTTTCTAGATGGCTCACTATGAAATTCTGTAAATATAGTATCACCATGAGGAATTTGTTTTATATTAAACCAAGGAAGCAATTTATGTATCAGGTCAGAGAATCACAGAATGGGTAAGGTTGGAGAGGACTGCAGTGTGCCATCCAGTCTAACTCCCCTGCTCAAGCAGGGTCATCCTAGAGCACATGGCACAGGATTACATCCAGCTGGTTGTGGATTGCAGAATTTCCCTCACTGGAGATATCCACTGAGGGAAATTCTACAGTCACTCTGGGCAATCTGTTCCAGTGCTTGGTCATGTGTTGCTCATCCGCCTTGTATTAAAATAAAATCAAAAAGAATGACCAAGTCTGACAACTGCCATTGGTGTGCTAATTTTCAATCCATCCTATGGAAATTATGCAACAATTCTATTTGTCTTTGAAGATTCATTGAACTCTGTAAGAGTTAAATATCATCTTCCCCTGAGCACTGTCACATGTAGAAGGTACTTTCCATTCCGCAGCTTCCGTCACACTCCACTGTTTCCTTAGCTCTTTGTGG
Source organism: Peucedramus taeniatus (assembly GCA_013400575.1). Classification (NCBI taxonomy): domain Eukaryota; kingdom Metazoa; phylum Chordata; class Aves; order Passeriformes; family Fringillidae; genus Peucedramus; species Peucedramus taeniatus. The sequence continues at coordinate 887,452 of WBNO01026507.1, read as the reverse complement.
CAATGATTCTACAAGTCTTTTGCTCATAGGTGTCCTGAATATGGCTTCTTTTGTCCATAACTGATTTTTTTAAAGGAAATACAAAGACTATAGAATTATAAAGTCTTCGTTTTAGGAAAATGTATTCTTAAGACAGTAATTGATACTCCAAAGAAGCATAAGCTTAACTCTTTATAATTACAGGTTATATAAATAGTTCTAATTTGTTTATATTGTACCCATGGCATTCGTTGCCTTCCAATGCAGTGGAAAATAGGTCTACATAGAAAACATAATATGTTTGTCATGTTGGCCCAGATTTGAGAATGCATTTAAATTCTTACCTTCTGCTGAGTCCCCACTTCTCACTGAAAATCAAACAGCTGCTGGTGCCTGAAAAACATTTTATTGAACATTAGCCTTCCTGTTGTGTACTGGCACTCTGTGGATGCTCTCAGCAAATTACTCTTGTATCTTTTGGCTGATTTGAAGTATCTGGTTTATTTCAGGTATAGCAAATCATGATGCTAGTGCTGACACTTCTCTGGTTCAGTTACTCCTCATCCCATCCACTCTGCAAAAGCAAAGAATAAAAGTAGGACTCCATCCCACAGAGACCTGGAGATGAGAGATTCAGAACCTACTTGACAAGTGACACATACTCAGTTCTTCAGCACTGTTCAGCACCTTTTTTATATTACATGTCTTAAGATACAAGTTTTCCTATACTCACTTTTTTCCTGCTCCTAAATTCTCTAGCTAATCCCCATGTTCCCTACCCCTCAGTACTTCCAGGGATTTTTTAACCCTCAACAAGAAAATCAGTAACTTCCTAGTTCCCAAAGCAGTCTGGATGATGTTTAAAGACAGAGGGCTCTTGTGTATATTAGCCTGGAAAAATCAAGGGCTACATTCTACTCACTTTTCCTTTGATGGGCACATTATTTAGGGATTTTATCCTGACCGGTTCAATTGCCATAAAACTGCACAGCTGCTCCTAAAAAAAAGCTGCAAGACAAGCAGACCAGACCAATAGGGTGTCTACTGTTGACAGGGGAAAAAACAAAACAATTAAGAAGTGAAAAAATAAACAGGTAACAAAAATGTCTTCATTTTATTTTCAAGCAGTTTAAAACATTTAGAGATAATGAAAAAGCAAGTAAACATGGTAAAAGTTACACAGAACTGTGAATTCCTTTTTCTTCTCTCTTAAATGAAATATAGTCTGTAGTCTCGATAAATTCATGTTCTGTCTCCATCCTGGATACTGCATTCAATTCTACAGCCTCCCCCCAGTCTCAGTAAAAATAGAACTGGAAGAAAATTCAGAAATTATCAACAAGGACAAAGTCATAGAAATGGCATTTCATAGCAGTGGGTTAAAATGGTAGGAAAGTTTGAAAAGGGCACTGCTTCTGTTTGTGACAAAGCTATCTAGATAATAAAAGCAGGCAAAATCTCAAGTCTCTGAATTCAGCACAGATGATTTCCACAGTGCATTTGCATCTTTTACTTGGTGATAGATGGAAAAATTATTATCAATTAATTTGTTATTACAGAACAGGCCTACTGCCTTTCTTGCCTACAGGCCATGGTTTCATAAAAACCTTTAGGCAAAAGGAAGTGATATTGGAGTCTCCTTCCCTGGCAGGGTGGAACTGCTAATTTGAAGATATCTGCTATCACATCACAATACCAGAATCATGTAGGAGGCAAGGGACTTCTGCAAGTTTTGTAGTCCAACTTTCTCTTCATGGCAGGTCTCAATAAAGCAGGTTGCTTTTAGTCATGTTCAATTGAGTTATGTATATCTTGAAGGATGGAGTTGCCATAGCCTTTCAGGGCAAACTGTTTCAGTATTTGATCCTCAAAAAAAAAAAAAATAGTTTCCCATATTGAATTGCTGTAGGTTGTGCTCATTGCTTCTTGAGCACCTCTGGGAAAAATGTGGCTGCATCTCTTCTACACCCTCCCATTATGAAGTGCTTCACAGCACAATGATCTCCACTCACCATCTTCTTTAAACATGGGCAAATCCAGCTCTCTCATCTTTTTTATGCCATGAACTGCAGCTGCCTGAGCAGTTTGGTAGCCTTGCTTTAGTGTGTCAATGGCTTTCTTAAAATGAGACACAGAGCTCCAGATGTGGTGTCACAAGTGTCAGATGGAGGGGAAGAATCAGTTCCCTCCAAACCTATCAGTGGTACTCAGCCCAGTTTGTAGCTGGGCACATGAGCTCCAGGAGCACACGGTTGACTCACATTCAGCTTGTCCACCACAACCCTGAGCTTCTTTTCTACAAAGCTGTTCTCTTTCCACTCAGTTCCCAGCCTGTCCTACTTGGGGGGTTGTGCCAGCCCAGTTGCAGGGCTTTGCATTTGCCTTTGCTGGACTTCATGAGGTCCCCAAGAGCTCATTTTTCCAGTCTGACTAGGTCTGTCTGAGTAGCAGCCCTGCCTTGCAGTGTATCAGCCACTCCCCCCAATTTGGTATCACCCACAAATGTGCTGAGAGGTCACTCTATCCCATCATCCTGGTCATTACATCAGCCATTTCAAGAATCCAAGTTGATGTAACCTGTTAAAGAAAGCAAGTCAAATATCCTTCCAGAGATATGCTGGAGACTTCAAATTTTGTTTTAGAAACATGCACACATTGCATTGCCAAGTCTTTTTTCTCAAGATATAAAAATAAGAAGTAGTCCTGGGTTCCACAGGAAGTAGGCTGTGAGTCTCTTTTTGGATGCAAATGCCAAACGTAGAATTTGACTTAAGAGAGTGCAGATCTTGTGGAAGGCAGAGATGACTGTCAGAACCTAAGAGCTAAGCAAACCACAAGTTATTTATAGAGTCTTTCCCCAGCATCTCCAGTGTGTGTCTTTGCCAAGACAGGCAATATATTTCCATGCTATAAAAATGGGCAGAACTGCATCAGTAGATACGTGGTGCTCTGAGGACATTCTTGCAATCTCACTACTTGCCTGGGTGGTTGTATGGACGGAATGGACTCTGTGCTAGTGGCTGCTGTACTAAAGGAGCAGAGGGGAGAATGGGGATCAGGAAAAAAACAAAACTAGAAGGAAGAGAGAAGAAAACTGTCGGAGTAATTCGGCTCCTCTGCAGACACTATAGCAGTTTCAAGAACATTTCTGTAATAACAACCTTTCCAGCACACAACTGTCTGCTATGGGCAGTGACACACTACATGGTGTTTTTGCAGAGTAACATTGCTGCCAAAGGGCATGGAAAGGACAATGCTACAGACATGATCCCCAAAATTCTCTTGAGATATACTGTGCTACTCAGAGACATTACAAGTTATGCTATAGGCTGGTATAGTCTTAAAGTAGGATTTTGTTGTGTATGCTAGAACTGATTTGAGATAATACATGTACATTGCAAAATACTATAAAATGGCTTAGCAGAATGTTTTCTAATCTTCCACATGGAGCTTGTCTCTCCAAACTTGGCTTTATAACTCTTGTACACTTTGGGACAATATGTCCAACAACATGAGCTGAAGAAAACATTGGTAAACGAGAAGCATTAGTTGTGAAAAGGAACTAAGAGAAGATGGAAGGACATGAAAGTGAGGAAACCCAGCCAAACCTCCAAAAATGGGAACAAAGTCACCGAATGTTTCCAAACAAATACTCAGATAATTAAGGCAAACAGCAGGTTTTGATATTTTTAAGAAGACAACAATGATAAAGAAGTTGTGGACATTTGGTATCTGAAGGAACATGCACTTGTAAAGGATATATTCCAAGCAGAACCTGTGTCCCAATACAGTGTTTAAGAAGATGTGGGATAACTCAGAGACATTTACCAAGTATAGCAACAAGTAAACACAGTCATTTGACTTAACTGCTGGGAAGCAACTCTTCAGTTCTAATTATTCTGATACCCTCAGCATAAGGCATGTGCTTCTTTCCTTATTTTCCTCCAGGAGACAGTGCCACAGAAGAACCCAATCTGGTACTTAACCTGGGATGCAAAACATCAAATTCCTGTTTTCCAGCTCTGCTCCAGCCATCATGAAGCACCTTAAGCAAATCATCCTACCTCCATTCCCATCTCTAAGAATGGAAAAATAATTTCTTTAACCATTCTTTATGAGTTCATTAATTCAGTGAGGCAGCAGGTCTACCCTATGGCTTATATGCCACATGCTTAATGCTGTAGGCATTTTTTAGGACTTTGCATAGACACCTACAGACCCTAGTACTTCTGTACTCATCAGCAGCAACACTACATTTGTTCACAACAAGCTAAATGAAGAGTATTTATAAATTTGACCAAGGTAGGTGCCATGCTTTTTCATTTCTCAGGAAAAATAACTGCTGTTACTAAATAAAAAAATTTAATGGAACTATTATTACTACAAAAATACAGCTTTTCAGCTGTTAAGTTAGCAGTAAATCCATTGTTACACTTCTCTTAAGATCACTACCTTCACCTGATCACGGGGTAGTGGATAACTTGCACTTACATTAACTATATTTTAGATCATTCTAGCACTTTCCATAAACATTTTAACATTCTGGGTTATTATACTCTGTCGTTTTCCTGCATGTACATAATCCTGGACCCTGAGAAATTAGACTTTTAGAACTCATTTAACAAGTTTCCCAATAACAGTGTTATGCTGTGAGAATGTTCTGCAGTACAGCCATGTGTTTTAATTATATTAATCTATTTCTCAGATTTAAAAACAATTAAAGCAATCATAAGGCACATGCAGCCTTTTTTTGAGAAAGTATATTTGAAAAGCAAATGCTTCTCCCCGCCCCTGCACAGCTCCACTTCACAGACAGAAAGAATTCATCAGTAAGAAGGAAAATGCCATTTGTCTCATAGGACTTAGGCCAGTTTCCAAGTGCTTCAAATAGAAGAAAATAAACACTTCAAAAAGAAATATGACAGGTCTACACTGCTACATAAGTTTTTAATTAAGAAATTTAAAGGGAACCAAATCTAATTTTAAAAATATGACTCTATCATTGTAATCCATAGGAACTTCCAGTCTGTTACTGGTATATTTTCTCAGCCATATGCCTGGCAATTAACTGGACAATCTAGATCTGCCTCAATAAAAGTATTTCCTTCTATCAGATTTCCTCCCCTCTCACCAATTTCACTGGATGTTCTCCTTTGAACTTTTACTATACTCATACGAATCAGAACTCATGACTTGCATTCCTTACTTCATCACTATATACAGTTTCTGTCCCTACACATCTTTGTGTACTTTCTGATAAAAGCAGCTGTAATCTGAGCAGTTCAGTCCCATTTGATTTTTCAGTGGTTATAAGGTTACTTTCTTCAGAGAAAAACATATCAGCTGCACTAACACATTGCATCAGTCAGTGTCCTGAAGAACAAAATGAAATGTAATTCATCTTGCTCCCTTGGATACTGTTTTCATTGTCATATGCAATGGTATGCTGAATGGGATAGTGTTCAACTGGAAGTTTCATTAAGCAGCTCTCGGACACCATTAAAGTGTTCTAATAGGTGTGACTTATTGACCGGAAGAGTCGGTAAACAAATGAAGTATAAGTGACAGTACGAGACCAGAGTAACAGTAATTACCAATGTGACTCCATGAGTAATAGGAAAATTGCCCTGACCCAGTTGATGGCAACAGCAGCGAAATCTTAAAAAAAACGTAAAAAAAAAAAAAAATCCTCAATAGATGGGTTTTGTACCAACACTTTTAAGGGTCATGAGCAGCCTTTCTGGTTGCCACACAACCCACTTCACTCATATTCCACTCCAGCTGTGCTGGGGCACGCAGTGGCAGTTGTGCTCCCCATGTTGGCCAGACCCAGGCACAGGGGTGGAAGGAGAAGGACGGGCTGGCAGCATTGTCCCAGCACACCGCACGTGCAGCTGCTTGGCATTGATCTGCCAGGCTTCAGGGCTTCACAGGCAGCCTCCAGCAACCTTCCACTCTCTGCACAACACCAGCACTCCCAGGGGAACCCTGCTTATTTCTGCTGTGTGGAGTTCACACAGGCACCCTCTGCCTTGCAAAGTGCCATGCACAGTCCTGGCTGAGCTGCCACACCTTGCCTGGTGCTCTGCAGGGGGTTGCACAAAGGCTCACCAGGTGTACAATGGCATATCGATATCCTGCTTCTGATCGATGCTCCACATTTATCCCATGCTACCCTCACTTCAGTGCCATCACAAACATCTCAGAGAGCTTGGATTAATGAGTGCATAACAAAAACAAATCTGACCTGTCTGTGCATGCTTTTTGTCTCTTGGAATCACATCACATAGGATTTTCTATCTCTCCAGAAAAAAGACAAGTGTTATAACACAGAAACCAGAACATTTTAATGCACAATTAGAATTATTCCTCAGTATGTGCCTGAAAAAATGATTTTATTTCTTTGATGAAAATACCATTCACAAAACCCCCCCACCAAACTACCAGCTGCTCTCCAATAGTAAGATGACACGATCAATAAAAAGTTCTTGGTAAGTTCCGTAAATAAAACTAGTTTTATTTCTGTTTCCATATCCTAGCAGTGTAGGCCTCAATGGGATCCTATGGGGGTAATATCCTGGAATATAATAA
>WBNO01026507.1:860594-880874 GCA_013400575.1 Peucedramus taeniatus | reverse complement strand
GTATGAACACCACAAGACAAAAAGACAAAACGCATGCACACAAAATCAATACTCTAAATTTCAGGGCTCCTGATTGCTTGAACAACTGAAAGGAAATGCACTAGTTTCAGTGCAATAATAAAATGTCTGAAGAAATGAGCACAGAAAAAAAATCACATAAAAGCAAGTGGTATTGTCTGTGTAGAGAGAGAAGCAATGAAGCTGATTGTAATAAGACACCTAGTTGTATGTTTTACAAAATAATACAAGAGTTGGAAAGGGAATGGAAAAATATGCAAATATACAATGTACAAAAAAAAATACTCACTTTGAGAGTTTATTTTGTTTGAGGTACAATTAAAAAGTTTTTATCAAGCTACAAATATCCGTAACTGGTTTAGGAGTTGGTTGTCCTTTAGTCATCCAAGGAAAGGAGCAATCAGTAGATGAAGTCTGGCTGATGCAGACTCCAGATAGAGCACGTCTTCAGCACTGGTTATAATTAACCACTAGACTAACTTACAACACAGTTCCTGCTTTCCTCTTCAGATCTAGATTAAATTACCTAGGAACTGCTGTAATTCAAAAAGAAAATACAGCTGCCAGAGCAGGAAGGTGTGGAGGAGCGGAGAGGCGGCCCCCATCGCAGACCTGCGGGGTGTGACCCCCTGCGCCTGCACCGCGCTCAGCTGCCCGAGTGACAGGTCTCAGCTCTCGCCGGCTCTTCCAGCGGCAGCTCCTCCCTTCTGGCCAGATGGACAGCACCGCTTGGACTTGGGCTCCGGGGGACCCGGCTCGGGGCAGAAAGCAGCCCTTTATAGCCGGCACGCCGCGCTGCGGCTCACACCTACACACTCCGCTGCCGAGCACAGCGCCGCTGCCGGGACCCGCACCCCCGCCCGTCGCTGCCCATGGCGCCACTGCCCCCGCTCCTGCTGCTGCTGCTGCTGCCGGCGGCCGGTGAGTAGAGCAGAGCCCCGGGCCGGGGCTCGGCATCCGCACGGTCCTTCCCGGCAGGGAAGCGGCCGAGTCCAGCGGCGCCTCCGCGGGCTCTGCTGGACGCGCTGCCTTCTCCGGACCCGGCCGGATGGGGCTTGACAGGTGGGAAGAGGGGTAGAGAAAGGAGCGTTAGGAGAAACACTCACGGGAGGTGCCTGTGTTCCCACGCCGGAGAGCAGTCCCTGTGACAGGTGCCAGCGCTCGGGCACAGCTGGGTGGGACTCGCCCACGGGAGCCCCCGATCTGCCGCTGCCAGCGGCGGCTGGAGCTGCCCCGACAGCCCGGGCGGTGCTCAGAGCGCACCTGCACACGGCAGCGGGACTGGCGGGGCGCACATCGCTTCTGTAAAGTTCATCAGTAATGTTCAACTCCGCTAATGAAGTTCCGTGTTTCAAATCAGTTTGCAGCTTGCACGTGCAATAACAATCTTTCTATAAAGCCAGTAGCTTTACCCCCCGCTCTTCTCCGGGTATTGGAGTGAGCTGTCACGGAGCACTTGAGTTACTAAGCGGTTCAGAAGCAGGAATTGCTAGGACTGAGATTGCCTACAAAACCCTAACTGGGTTATTCTGAAACATGAATCAGTCTTCATGAATGAGTTATGATGTGAGAATGTAATTAAAGGACCCCTGCCTCACACCTTCACACAGCCAATTACTCACTTTGCAAATATTTAATTTTTTTTTTTGTTTCCTACATCCTATTTATTAATCAGTGTTAAAGACTGGTTGTAACAATTCACAGTCCATTTCCTCATAGGTTTTCTGAGGTATTCATCAGTACAGTATCTGATTGTGCTCATTTCTCTGAAACTATATTATCATCCCTCTTTTTCAGATAGGTATGTGGGCTGACACAAAAAAGCATCCTCTAATTTTAGGTTCTCATGGCAACATGGTAGAACCCAATTTAACTTACAACTACATAAAAATTATGTGGAACTTCAACTACTCAAAGCCTGGTTCTCACTGAGTCCTGTGGTAGCTTGGTACTCCAACCCCAGGATATTCAGCAGGTTGGGAGCCTACTATTTGTAAACATCAGTAGGCATTGTTTTAAAGTGATTAAATTAACCTCATGCTGAACCTTTGTGACAGCTGTAAGGATAAAATCCTATCTTCCAGAATAGCAATCAGCTGCCTTAAGTAAAAGATTCTCTTGCACTTTTTTTTATACATTCCTCCACAGTTTGCAAATTCACCACACCAAATCTTGCAAATAGCAGGATTACAAAGAAAAGAGCCTCAATTAATTCCTAGAACAGATTCTGGGCACAGAATGGAGCAGGGTCTGGGGAAGGCAGTCCTGTGATTAAAGCCCATAAGGTAAGGTGCTTGCATAATGGGGCCAACTTAGGGCCCACCAAGCTCCCTGCCCCAATTCTACTTCCTGACCTCAGATTGCCCCTTTGATTCCTTCTGCATTTTGATCATCCTCCAGACTTCATCCTTTGCATGGGACAAACCTCAGAAGAACATTAAGGAAAGCAATGAAATCACTGTTTCTGCCAGCTTGGAGTGCTCATTACAGAGAGCCTGGCTGCGCTCCGATAGCTCTGAGTCAGGCACCTCAGACACCCACTCCGTGGGCAGTGAGGAGCATGGGAAATGCAATTTACCTGTTTCCCAACTGGTCCAAAGTATCAAAACAGGCAAATTTAAGCTCTCAAAAAATTTACATGTGACCAGAGTTTGTGGAGATAGCATGTAAGTTGTCAGGGCAATAAAATGAGGTGAAAAAGGCCATTCCTGATGGCTTATGAAACAAGAGGTAAAAATCTAAGCAAAAACTAAGGTTTCTATAAAGCATACAGCTATTTTTTTGCAAGATCTTGGAAATGCATCAGAAAGTCTGCTTATTCCCAAGTTTCAAGTTCTAAACTAGTGGAGCACTATGACTGCATAGAGATATCCCTAAAGGAAATTTTTCACATATTTAACATCAAAAAATGTTTATGTACCCTCAGTCGTTGAAAGAATGGCTTAAAAATTCTTTTTAAACCCACAAAACAGCACATACTATCATCATCATCAACATATTGATACGCTGATTGTTTCCATAGCTCTGTGCATTCTCAGATGGTATTTCATTGCTTTTATTAACTCAGCTCATAAAGCTGTTGTGTCAGAGTATCCAGACTATCTATGCCATGCTGGTTTACAACTGGATGGCCAGATGCTGTTGTAACACAAATATATTACAAGGACAAGTTTATGTCCTTTTCTTTACGACACATGGCATATTATACTTGAGCTCCTCAGGTCAGAGAGTTCATCAGAGAATTCATCACTTCTACTTGTCATGGATTTAAATCAAGAGACTGGGAATTGTCCCAAGTTAGCAAACAATTCTCTGATGAAACCAGGAATATGATTTGGAAACTCTTATTTTCTTCTTTTTGACTTTTATCTCTCCTACACCATCCTTCCCCAGTTACCAGGAACTGAGACACAATGTAAAAATTCTTCCTTTTTTTCAGAATCCCCAAGGTCATGCAGAGCAAACGCAGCTTTGCCATTAACCCTGGTTCCTCCAGACATTACTGGTTGTCTACAAGAGTAACCATTACTGACACTGAAGAGCATAACCAGTTATCACTTGTAATGCTGCAGCCTTATTACAGGGTTTTCAGCTCAGAATTTACTGAAGTTGTATTGACAATGAGGATAACACTCTCAATGCTCTCATAAAACAAATCTGTTTATAACTAAATGGATGCTTCTGCTACCCAGAACCAAAATTTCACACTAAATGTACAGGTAATGTTCTGGAACAGGAGCCATGCACAACAGATACTGTTCACTGTCTTAGCAAGGAAGTTCAGTGCCAACTCAGCAGTTTTGAAATGAAACTGCAATCAACTACATAACAAGGAAGCTTTTCTTAATTCCTCAGGATATGATTGCTTTTAATCAATGGCCAAAGCTGCATGTGCAAGTTTAAACACCCTTGTTTCAACACTTCTGCCCCTCGATCACGTGCCCAAAAAGCTGGAGAGACAAGATCTGGGAGTGGTCACCAGTCAGGAAAGTGATGCTGCCTCAGGATTCGCCCTAAAGTGTTTTTTTTACCATTCTCACACACAAACCAATTGAATTTCTTACTGAGGTGATTTCATGAGGTGTTTAAATTCCACTGTTTCATGACATTACCAGTGCCAGAGGTCACCAGCATCCCACACATTTGAAGTTACTCAACTGTGCTGGGACCGGTATTTTTTCTGTCAGATTTTCCATTCACTGATTATAGTTAATCATATAATCTATTATGATATAATCTATTACAAAAGATTACTCTATTAGGCTATTATAATAGTTTATGTGATTATGCAGATTATATAAAAACTGCATAATCATATAGTTATTTTGTAGGAAAGTAACCATCAAAACCTTCAACAATGAAGTCTATTTTTTTTCTGCTGTCTGTCTCCATCACAGGTATTATCAGTTATTAAATCTTAATGCCTTTTGGAATCTGTAACCAGTACTGGAGTTTATAAACTTAGGTTTATAAACTGTTCTCCTCATACCAAAATAAGTAATTAGTTGAATTAGTAAGAAACTCTGATCAGAAGCCTTCTAAAATGAATTTGTTTTGTAGTCATTCAGCTTCTTAAAATTTTCTGTGAATAGCTTGGAGCCTGCACTGCAAGGAGAGGCTGCCCATTACTATCAGGGTCTTTGGTGTGTTAGTTCAGTCTCTCAGGATGACATGAACCTCTAAAAATGCCACCCAGAGTCTCAACAGTTTTCTGCTGCTTGGGACCTCTTGCTTCAGTACTAATATGGGATGGTTAAAATATAGTTCCTAAAGCAAATTTTGTTCTGGAGAAATAATAGTGAGAATCACTTCAACAACACCACCAAACAAAAGTAAACAGGAAAATAACCAAACCCCACCTTTTTAATTTCCGTGGAAAAAATCTCCAAGCACTCCTCCATTTCCTTGCCTTACATCCACCACACCATCCCCACCACTTATTTGGCTGCTTTGTCTAAAAATGAGGAAAACCAAAACCCTATCATAAAGGACATTTTTCTTCCAATGTAAAGCACTATATTCTACAAAATAATATGGGCAAAATTGCACATTATGTTAAAGAGAAAACACTGCAACCCTGGGGCAGCTAATCTTAGCAACTGGGTGGGCCTGGGCCACAGAACACACGCTGGGCCTCAGCAGTTGGAAGACTGGAAATGACTGGTCTGCCATTGTACACTGCCTCCATGGGAGGAAACCACTACAGCTGTTCTTGGGTTCAGTAATCTGCTCACTGTGGACTGGGAACAAAGGGACTGGGTCAAGCAGCGTGGCCCCAAAGTGTCAAAAATAAAACTGGATTATTTTCAAGTACTGTCATTTATTATCAATGCTTTAAAAAACCCAAACAATCCCAACAATTTTATATTTGCATGACGGATTCGATAACAGTTTTTCTTGCACAGTTTATAAAGGCACTTTTGGGGAAGCCCATTTGAGAAATCGAAGAGGAATTCTGGAATTGGCCGGAGCCATCAGATGCACCACAGGGCGCTCTCCTTTTGCCTACCTACGCTATGGATGCTACTGTGGCCTGGGAGGAAAAGGATGGCCCAAGGACAGAGTAGACTGGTGAGAGCAACTATTTATCTGAATAATTAAGTGCTGAATGCAGATGACAAATAAAAGAACTAAAATATAAATTAGGCCTATTTGAGAGAGGGAACTGAGTTTAAATAGAGCTCAGATTGCTAAGAAACTCTGAGGCATTCAAATTGCATTCTGTAAATCTACACGATCTTGCCTTTAATTCAAATTCTCATTGCACTAGTACAGGATTCACAGTACAACTGAGTTTCTTTGCTGTTGCCTTTTGGCAAAGAGCTAAATAACTCAAGTCTTGTTGGAGAAGCTTTGAATTTCAAACATTGAAGCTATCTAAAGTAAAAATTAAAAAACAAAGACAATAAAAATATTTTGATTTTTACTATCTTTCAAATTATTAGTATTCAAAGTAATACATAAGAATTATGCAAAATTCAACCTGCTGAAAAATAATTGTAAAACTCAGACCTTTCCCTTTAGTACTAAATTGCAGCATCCTAACTATCATCAATGTAACTTATTGAACATCAACTGACAAGAAGATGATTTTGGGTTTTGTTCTGATTTTGTTTTGTTGTTGTGTGGTTTGGGTTTTTTAAATTTCTATGCATGAACTGGAGTTACTGAGTTGTGTTGTTCAACTGTTATGTACCACAGGATCTTTACACAATGATTTGTGGGGAATGACCACGTAATTACTTAATAAGCACAGGAAAAACAGTAATTGCAAAGTGAGAGCTCACAGCATTAACTTTTCCTATTGCAGACACAGGTTCCTCAGGCAACCTAAACACCATCTACCTACTGTAATCTGATGGTTTTAGTCTGCCAGAAGGAAATTGAATGAATGAATGAATGAATGAATGAATGAATGAATGAATGAATGAATGAATGAATGAATGAAATTATTAATTAATTAATACTTTGTGGATACACCCAGTTCTTCCAGCAAGTCAAAAAGAAACGATGGAATTAGTTAGCAGCAAAAACTTACAAGCTGCCTAATTTCAGGTCCTTGTTACCTCCTCTACTTGCTTTTCTGGGCTTGCAATGACTCCACAACAGAGACACTATACCAGCATATTTTAATGCCTTTTTTGGGCATTAAAATGTCATTAATTCTTACCTGTACTGTTCAGTTGCACAATGTCATATAAAGCCTAAGAATTTTTTGTGCCAATTATGAAAGAACAATTTTGAAACAATAATTTTGAGCAATTTCCCAAGTTTTCTGATGATAATGAGCTAACAGTTCATTTTGTGGAAGGGGCTAGAAGAAAAGCGTTCTCACATATAAATGAGAATGCTCTGAAGATTCAATTAGCTCAAAGTGTATCGGACATTTTTCTCATCACTTAGTACATGAAAAAGTAGTAATTTTTCTCCAGGTGATCTATTAAACAATTACCCTGCTTTGGTTCCTGAGCAGCTAATGTTTGTACACTCACTGATGTTGACTGTTTTACTATTTCACAGCTGTAGTAACCCACTGGTAAACCCCACCCAGACTGTGTGACCATAAATCACCATCTCTGTTCCTCTCAGGTGCTGCTTTCACCACGACTGCTGCTATGGGAGGGCAGAACAAGCAGGTTGTCAGCCAAAGACTGAAAGTTACCACTGGGAATGCAAAGACAATTCTGCTGTGTGTGGTGAGTGAGCACCTGGGAGTTTTTTAGTGTTGGGTTATTTGTTTAGTTGGTTTGGTTGTTTCTTACTTCTACTAATTATCTCATTAGAAAGGTATTTTCTTAATTAACTGTAAAACTCATAGTTTACTATCCTTCCTTTTGTGACTTTTTTTGCCAGGATACACTGTGCCTCCAGAAAGCACAGCTAAACCAATCAACTGAATGCAGTTTCTTCTTCTTAATCCTCCCTCTGACTGACATAAGCAAACAAAACTGTGAGCTAGAAGCATCTATTACCTTTTTAGAAAACACAACCACAACCATCCTTTTACTCAGCATTTACATTTGCTGAGGAACCCGTGTCATGCTACTCCCTGCAAGTCTCCAGCTGGAGAGAAAGTACCAACAGGAGACAAGAAAATTGTAACAGTTTAAAAAGAATCTTTTCCCTACTTAGCAGAAAATATTTCCCACTATTTTTAAGTTTATAATGGACATCTTTCTGGAATATTTATCCCTATCAGTTGCACTGATGGCTGCAATTTATGAATGAATTTATAATTACATGTTACAGTTTCAAACAATGAGGTAATAAAATATTTTATGAGTATGTTTATTTCTGGAAGTTAAATTAACAAATATTAATTTGAAAATATTTACATAACACAAGCATACAAGTTGCAACAGATTGCTGACCACATCCCAAATCCATAAATTTTGTTTGGTTGTTCCAAAATATACTTGCCCTACTGAGGTAAGGAAAGGACAAAGAAATCACAAAGAAAGAAAACCCCCAAAAAATGGTTAACAGGAAAAAGCAGCTTTTTTTTGCATTATTTGTTCACAACTCCCAAAGTTTTAGCAAATGCTTTCCAATATACTCAAAAACTCCTTGAAACTGTAGCTTCTCACAAGCCCCCAGTATTTACAGGTTTTTCTTCTTGTTGTTGTCATGTTTTTATATTGGTTTTTATATATTGTTTGTGTGTTGTTTGGGATTTTGTTTGCTTGTTTTGTTTTTAAAATCAGGGGCTTGGTCAGTTACTTTGCATATAATTTTAAGCTTCTACCTAAATGCAAATGAGCTTGAAAACTGGTTATTTGCACTACAGAAATGCAAACTCTTATACAAACTTGTTTAAAACAAGCCTGAGTTTCTGACTACCATGGTTTAAAGGCATCAGTTGGTCATTTACAGAGAATGCAAAACCCTCTCATTTCATAACTCAATTTAGAATTTGCCTGACCTGAAAACAAATGAAAGTTTGGACATTACTTCCTTTCCTCCTTCATATTCAAACTTTACTTTGCCCAAGTGTCTACCTCATTCAGAATTTCTACTTGCTCATTTCTTCCCCTGCCACAGATGGACAAAACATCTTCTCTCTCACACTAATTAATCACATTACAGTCCACTCTTATTTGGCTGTAAAGGTTTTGCTCCTGACAATATTCAAAATACTGGCCAAGATAGCAGGTATGGTGTCAAGAAACCAAGTCCCTGGTGTAGCATGGAGAAGATAAAGTCTGAAGCAACACCAGGAGAAGAACAGAAGAAGGAATAGTTCTCAGTTAATATGTTTTGATCTTTTATCCCATAATGTTGTTCATGCTACCTGTGCTATTGAGTAGCTCTTAGGGCAGCTAGTTGCAGCAGGAACACATACACATTAAAACCACTTTCATTTCATGGCAGAATTTGAGTTCATTCACAAAACTGAACACTTGTTCTGCTCCTGGACAAATCTCAAGCAGTGATTTGGCTAAGCTTTTAAAATGGCAAACACACAGACAAAATGTAATCAAGGATTCTTCAGTTTACAGTTACAGAGAGAAAAAAACCACACACTTCTGGGTTGGCACACTGAACCCAAAATACGTTGCTGTAGAAGAAAATGTTCATGCCAAGAAGAAACACTCATGCCAAGAAATCTGTTAAGTTACAACACTACAATTATAAAACAAACATGACAAGACATGGATTTTATCAAACAAACACACTTCACCTAACTTCTTACTGAATGCCTTAATAAAAAAAGGTGGGCAGTTTAGGCTGGACATGGAACAGCTTTGCATGCCACGTATATATTCCATGTATTATTTTTAATACTATATCCTATAATAGATTATAAAGGGCATGTGAATGGAATACCTTCCCAAAGTCAAGTTTCACTAGAGCAAGAGGGAAGGCAGGGAGGGTCCCGTGCCACTTTCTAAAGAGGGATCAATTATCAGAGTTCCTTTATTAAAAAAATGGGATGAAGAGTATTGAAATCTTTATCTGGCTGTTGTATTTTCACTTGCCAAGATCAGTGATTACTGACTGATCCACAGGTTCTCAGTCTTACCAAGGCTCAGTACAGTTCCTATTGCATATGAAATGTAAGGCATTTGTACTGCAAATATAGAACTTGAGGGACAAATTCTTGGTATTCCATTTTGGATTTTTAATTTCTTCAGACTAATAACAAACTTACTGTGTTTTCTTTCAGACTCACTAGAAGATAAATGTCAAAAAATGGCATGTGAATGTGACCGTGAAGCTGCCAAATGTTTTTCTAAAGCTCCCTACCATAGAAAATACCTTTTGTGGCCAGACTTTATGTGTGGTGAGATTCAGCCTTTGTGTAGGTATTAGATACATGACTCTTGTATATATTTAAATCTAAAATCACTTTTTTTTTTTTTTTTTTTGGCCACAGTAATGACAAGAAATGATTTTCCCCTTTCTTGTTACTCCTTCATTCCACCTCAGCCTCTCCACCTCAAACTGGCCAAAGTAAACATTTTGCCTATTATTTACTTTCTCCCATGCACTTATTGTTGACTAAATAGAAATCTGAGTTTATCAGCTTAAGGAGTAACTAACTGACAATGTTAATTTTTGTTTATATTCAGATTCACAGATTTTTCAGGTTGATAATTTCATTGGCTGTGAACATTTTATCCCCCCTCCACTAGCTATAAGATACAAATCAAACTTCTCCACTAACAAATCCTAGCATTTGTTAACTTTTAACTGACTGGAAAAAGTTCATGAAGTGACGGTGTCAGCACAAAGAGCCCTCTCATCTACATTAAACACTTATTACAAAGCCTAATTTAAGCGTTGAATTTCATTTATCTGGAGTAATGCTACCTGCATTGAAGAATCATATAATTCGGTTTTTTTCTAGCATTTACTTTTTAAGTAAGCTGCTTATTTGATATGGCTCAATCTCCTTACTCTATGTACACCCTGAATTTCCCCACTTTTCAGGGAGGAATTCTATCCCTAGAACCTTAGAGCCAGATTTAAAAATGCAAATGCAAACCATCACTAAACAGAAACAAGAAAAAAAGAGAAGTTGCTGGGAGCAAATGGCTTTCCCACAAGTGTTTCATCCTGCACAGCAAGAGTTTATGAAGCTCAGAAGTGTATACACCTCATCAGGATGTAAAGCTGGTTTAGCTAGGGTCACTTCACAGGTATTTTTAACCCGCTGGGAAGAGAAATCAGTACCCTGAACTGATGAATAATACACTTTTTTGTACCTGCTGATTTTAACAGTTATAGAGCCAGGAGTGTTTTATGTCTACTTTCACCCACCTCAACTTACTCAAAGATGCAGGGCTAAAGATCAGGTTTGCACAAGTCAAAGCTAAGGACATGTACTTCAATTCAAAACCCAAACAAAATAACCCACCTCTATAGGAATAGTGAAGATTTCAAGAGAGATCTTTAATTGTGAAAAATATTCATAGGCAAATTTAGTTCACATTACTGACACAAATGAAATAAACAAACCAACAAACCAATGCAGAATGCAAGGGGACAAAGTTCTTGAAAAAAATCTTACCTTTTGATTCAGTCAAAGCAACATATATTAACAAATGTCAATCCTGCTTACACAAGTAACTTTCCAGTCAATATTTGCTCACAGACATAGTTACACACATTATATTGCCGTAAGTAATTACAGTGTCAGGTCACTTTTCCAAAATAATCCTTTTTAAGAGATATTTAAGAATTAGCAAGAGAATTGAAGAAGAAAGAATGAAAGGAGCTATTGATGAAGTCTAACTGAGCTGAATAAAAAATTTCCATGGTAATTATCACATTTTCCAAGACATAAGAAAATTCAAGTAGTCTTTGCCTTCAACTGCAGGAATTTTGGAACAAAATCTACTGTAAGGTTGTGTATAGGGCAGTCACAATGCTACATGTAAAGAAGACTGAAATGAAGTTCTTTCAACATCAAGCCTATCCAGGAACGGCATTCCTTTGGCAAACTGAAGTTGAGAAACACATTGCTGGTATTAAATTCTAAGTTTAAGAAGAAAAAGAAAGAAATCACTGTAGCAGTGCAGGAGACACTGATTTTAAGGCAGGCTTGAAAATCAGAATGCTCAGGACAGAATAAAGAAATGTATCTGATACAAATAGGGTGAAATGACTGTGTGAGTTTTACATGGCTATACAGGAATGTGCTTTTTTTCTTCCAAAAGAAAATTCCTTTTTCCTTCATCCTACAATTTGGAATCAGCTGGTTTAAGAGTAACTTATTTTAAAGCTTTTTTGTATGTTTGAATGAACATAATCCACCATTTTCATTGCCACATACATAAAGAAGAAAAGCAAAGTTTATTCAAAATGTCCATTTTTAGAAGCTAAACATCACAAGAGTTCCAATGCCAATCACTGCACTTGTGTCTCCAGACGCCTTATCTCTGTGACCACAAGATCAATGTTTATAACTGGGTTAAAATACAAGGCCCAGTAAAACAAACAATTGCAGACAAACTGAGGAATAAAAGGCCAAAAAATGGCAACAAAAACTCCTTGGGTTGAGACTTTCCAGAAATGTCTCCACATTCTGTGAGGAATAGTCCTGTGAAAAAGGAAAGGGAAAGGCTTAGAAAAACTTTCTGGTTTGTTTTTACCCAGTTCTAAGAAAACCTAATAGGTGCTACAGCTTTGAATTACTTAGCCCTTACTCGGGTGCCTGTAAAAAACACCATTTTGCACTCCAGGAGAAACTTTCCTAAAACCCAGTAGTAGCAGATTTAAAGAGGAAGCACTCTGTCAGTGCACTGAGACCCCGAAGCCCAGCAGGTTCCAGTGCCACACCCAGCTCTGCCTCAGGCTGTCCCGTGCTCCCTGTGCTGCTCTGGGCACGTTCTGCCCTCTATCGGCTGCCAAAGGGAAAACCCACTGCACACCAAAACAAGAATTTCTCCCGTACAATTTCCAAAGATCACACCAACTATGAATGTTAATATGTTTGAATTAAGACTGAGCTAGTAACAGAAAACAGAAATTCTGATAAATTATCAGAACTAGTATCAGTATAACTGAACTTATTTATGATTCTGAGGAGTCCCATAATAACTACACTGTATCATGACTACATTCTGATGTATTTAGTTCTCAGCTGACAGCTAATACCAGGCACCATAAGAGGCAGTTCTCAAGGTAAGGTTTAGTATCTCCCAGTGGTTAAGAATGTGCTTGTTGCTGTTTCCACATTTGCTACATCTAATAAGTAAAACCACCTCTAAGAAACCCTTGGAAGCATGCACAGAAATAAAGATCTTGAAGAGCAAGCAGCAGCATATGTGGGAATGCAGATTCACATGTTGTTATTAATCTCAGAGTTTGGGTTAGACACACATTTCAGTGAGGAACTGTGAAATTGTAAGGCTGTTACTTTCTCTTTATAAGGCCGTGTACTTCCTACCCTCTTCCACAAGCTTTGTAAGACTTACTTCATTTCTCTTCTTGACCACAGCCTCCAAAAGGAGAGTAATTCCAGAACAGAGAGCAACATGGCATTTACAATTATAAATCTTGATGTCCAGTAATGCACATCTAGCCAATCCCAAGCAAATTCAGCTATCAGCTGGTATGGCAAAAACAAATACTTTACAGTGAATTCTCTCCATTGCCTCCAAGAAGGATCTTTAAGGTCCTGTAAATTAGGATAAAAAGACTGTAAATCAATTTTCTATTAAACTTACTTAATACTGGCTTATTTCCACTAGTCTTTTGTTGAAAAGCTGGGGGTTTTATACACTGAAAGCAGTAATTTATCTTTATTATACTTGCTAGTAGGTAATACTGTAATGCAGTTATTTCCATTAGATTAGAACATCACTTTCTGTAGTCATGTGAACTTCAGAAGAATCAGTTTCACACATTTAAAGTCTTAAAAGCCTAAAATCAATCCTATTAAAGGTAATGGTTGCAACACTGGTGATTGCATACAATAAAATCAAAGAACCACTTACTCTGTAGGTCTGCTGTTTTTAAAGTCATAATGTAACGAGATGAAATGATGAATAATTACATCATGTGTTTGATGCTGCTAGTCTTAAAAGGCTTATAACTAAAGCAAGTAGCATATTTAATGTTTTGAATACATACAAGCAGTTTTGTGACAGTATCTTCATACTTGTCTTCTTGCATAGGACAAATTGTGTGGATGAAAGGTAGGAAAGCTTCTGCGTAATCAAACAAATATAGATATAACATACTGAGTCTTGGAGAACTCTTCAGTGCATACAGAAGAAAGAGTGATTTTCCTGGGTTTACAGCCTAGAAGGTATCAAATTATTAAGTTTCAATCAGTAAAAAAAATAAAATGAAAGGGACATGCCAGTTCTTAGAATTTCTGACAATCATTTTTCCAAGGGCTGTTTTTTAAACACAACAGGTCATTAAACGGAGCAGTTTTTACATAGGTAAGTCCACTACTTTAAGACTCCTCCTGGTTTTAAAGAGTATTCTTTTAAAGGTATTACTTTAAAAATAATTAATATACATGACATGACACACTTTATATAAAATTTACCTTATATTCCCAAAGGTTCTGTGGTGGTTTGACACCTAAAGTTTTCACACATTCCAGTTCTGCCATAATAGCTCTCCTGTGGTTACTGTTCTCTATACTGTAAGGCTCTTTGGTGAAATCCTCTTCAGTCAGTGTTAGGAGGAGTCTACAAAAGCAGAAAAATTAGGAAGGTAAACAGTGCCTATTCACCAAAAAAGATGACTAACAAATACATAACTGCATACTGAAACAATAAGCTACTGATACAAGGTAGCACCTTTTGGGTTAAAGAATCATAGAATACTTTGGGTTGGCAAACTTTGGGACTTTAATAGATCATCGTTACATAGCATATCAAGTGTTTTACGCCAACTGCATCTCAGAGGCTGGGTTTTAAATTTCCTTCTTTTCCAGTTCCCTCTTGCCTGCTTTCAGCATGGCTCTTGGGTGGAATACATATGCATATAGCACATGCATATTTCCACAAGAAAGGAAAGATGAAAGGGGTGGATAATACATCAGTAGACTTCTACTCTCGGTATCATTTCAGTCTGCATTGTCAACATTTTAAAAAGTTAGAAAATTTTCAGGTAGCTTGCTAAGTATCTACTACTAAAAGTTTTCAAAAGCAATTGTTAAAACTTCTTCTGAAATTTATTCTGATACATCAACAGAATATTCCCACAATCTATGTAACACAGTACAGTCATTTCACAATAAGCCACCACTAATGAATCTGTCAATAGTCCAATCACATAATAGCTCTCCTTGACCATCAGGCCTCTCACCTTCCATTTACTTTCTCCAGTAAAAATCTTTCTTTGTAATGTGAAGCCCACGGGCCCAGCTGCTCCAGCCAGAGTATCACTTCCTCAGCAGTCCACTTAACAACAGGCTTGTGGACAAGAAGATCATCTTCAAATTCTCTGCTACTCCAGTGATAGCCAAGTAGAACTACCTACAGGTAGATTACAAAGATAAATAAACAAAGATCCTTTACTTGCAAAGCAAATACATGAATGATAAAAAGAAACACACAATAAGAGGCTCGACAGGTAGAGTGTCTCCATTTTATGGAGACTAGAACATTCAGGTTTTAAGAAAGTATTTTGAAGTTTTACCCACTAACTTCCATTTGCTGTACACTGCAGTTGTGGTTCCTGACAGACAGCTCTGAAGGCCACTTTACTTACTCCGCCCAGCTGGAGTGTCTTATGTGCTGACAATGTTTTTACTGTGCATGTAATTTAAGAATATTTGATTGCATGCTTAAGGAAACAAATAGGGAAAATCAACCAGATGAAACTTACTGCTACACAAGTTAAAGCTGTCAGAACGCCTGAGAAAAACCCTCCTCGGGGTATAATTCTTCCTGTGTTTGGAACTGTAGGCATCTGGTCATTCCCATGCTTTTGGAAAGTTGCTAAGCTGCGTGCTACATCACTGTTTTGTTGAATATCTTCTTTTCTTTGTTCAATGGCATCAGAAAATAGCTTTTCAATAACATCCCTAATAGGAAAAATATTTGTCATTGTACTGTAACTATTGAGGCTTAATATTCAGAAAAGGGACTGATTTTTGGATTTTTGTTTTCCAGCCCTTACTAAAGACTATCATCTTTAAAAGCAAGAAAAAATTAGTTATTAAAGCTTAGTAAACTTAGAATTTTATCAATCACTGCCAAACAACATTTTCCTTAGCTTCTAAAGCTAAAATACCACATAACTCCCAAGTTATTTCTTATATAAAATTAGAATTCTGCATGCCACTGGCAAACCTCAATTACTAAAAAAATGCTAAACAAAAGACAACATAAAAGCCTACCATCAATTTATTTAAACATTATTAACCCCAGATAAAGTGTTATTAACAAAACAATTTGTGGGTAATTCAAGACAGCAAGTAGATGTTTTTAGCTTTGTTCTGCAATATGATCACACTTCTTCGAATAAATAATTACTATTACAGAAATTACTACACAATTATCCAAGATCAATCTAACTTACAATTATTAGAAAACAACCAGCTATATTGGAAGACTGAGGATCCTGCCTCTCCATCTCCCAAAATAATTAGAAGGGGGGAAAGCCCTCCCCCCTCAAACAAAACCAACCAACCTGCCCCTTAATTCCATGTGCTTGAACAGTTCATTACAAGTGCACAAGCTGAAAGTCTTTGGGATTTAACTTTCTTTGTGACAGTTCAGATTACCAATTATCTAAGAAAATCTGCAGCAAACTCAAGAAACCAGACAGCTAATTTCTATGGTTTCATTTATGTAAAAAAGACTTTCACAAAATAGTTCGCTCACCTGAGGAGGATGTTGACTTTGGGGAATCCTTCCCATTTTTCTCTGCATTCAGGGCATTCATTCTTCTTGGACGATACCCACCACAAGGCCAAGCAATGCCTACAGAAGCTGTGCCCACAGTTCAGGGTGGTGGGATTGATCAGAATGTCATAGCAGCAGTGGCAGAGGAACTCACTGACTGATATCTGCTGACCCAGGCCAGGAGTAGCACATGCTTCAACTTTTGCCCTCTCTGTTTCCCCTCCTAAAGTCTCACCTTCTTCCATTTTCCTTTATGCCTTACACAAACAGAAAGCACTCTTAGATCTTCAAACCAGATAAGGCACTACTTCTGCAAAGCAACATGAAAACAGCTATTATAGAAGTTTAGAATTGTAAGCAATGTAAGTTATCATTGCACCACTTTTGACACTCATATGGTTTTAAATTTTTTAAGTAACTCAGCCCTCCCCAAAATGAAACATGATCTACTTTTTCAACAATGTATTCATTGCCAACTACAATCAAAACCAGATTCTGGACATAAACAGCTGGGCTCAATCTCCCTATGCTTTCTTCTCCCATGTTATAAAATACATGAAAGTGAAACAAAATAACTCACTATAAGTCACATGACTTTTGACAGTAGCTTTAATCAAGATTTTAGTAAAAGAAACCAGTAAAAGGAAATATCATAAAAAAGTATCAGAGGATACAAAAATAAAATATCAGTATAATGTAATGATCGAATTTACTTCATCTCTTTTCTTTCCAAGCATATGGAATAAAACATTACTAAGAGAGGTCAGTGCTAGACATTGCTGGGCAATGTTAAAAAAAAAAGTTTGATCCACCAAGTGACATGCTTCAGAATCATAAGGGATGCTGCACACCTTCTCAGCAAAGGTCTAAACTCCACATTAACTTTACTTGTAGTTACTTTGTTAGTATTACAGAGAATGCACAGATAAGAGTTTAAGATGGTTCCAAGCGTAAAAAAAATGTATTTGCTTGATGTTCCTACTCCATTCTCTTAAGACAGTATAGCAGCATATAGTTTCTTAAGAAAAATACTGATCCAGATCATTTGTCACTCATGACATGTTAGAAGATAACAAAAGCTAGCTAACTTTCTCCTCAGACACTACCAAATCAAAATACGATTATACTCTCCACCTTGTGGCTCCTGCTTACTACTAACTTACCAACTTGGCATCCAGATCAAGCACGAAGAGGTAAGCACGCAAGCAGGTAAAAAACAGAAATTAAGAAAAAAGCACAAGTCCAAAAACAGAAACCGACAGTGAAATTAGAATCCTTAGACTTCCAAACCTGTATTTCCATGGCAAAGCACAGGCTGTTGGCTTTCTGAAACCTAAAACAGCACTTGTAAGATGAGAAATAAAGACAAGATTTTGCACCTAAAAACATTCTTCTAGTTTTCCTGAAAGACAGAGGCAAGAGGATTTCTGTGGAAAGTACAGAAAAAACATTTCACCGCTCAGTCTGCGCCAAGCAAGAGCCAGTAGCAGAATGATTCCTAGCTCCTCTCCTGAATCTTCCCAGCTCCAGCTTCCTGCACTCCGCGCTGCTTCCTCAGGCACAGCACTGCCGGTCCGGGCCCGCGGCGTTTCCTGCCCCGCGAGCACGGCGGCAGCGCGGCTCCTCCCTCACCGCAGCCGCTCCCCTTCTTATTTCAAGCGCTTAGTATCCCGGACACGAGCACTGCTACCCTCCCATTTCTGGGAATACAAACACTACTATATTCATAAGAATTGATACGCTTGCTTACTGTACACTACGCACCCAGGTAGCCTTCCTTGGCAGAAACTATTCAAGGTTGATTTTACAGTAAAGATTCGAGGTGGAATCTTAGAAGTAAATGAGGACTTTCAGGTGCTAGTCTGATTGCAGTGCTAATGCATCCTGCACAGAGACTATTCTTACCACATAACAGTCTTCCTCTCCACACACGCACAATTACTTCTATCAGTCTCTGTTCCCTTACTGAAATTCTTTTTGACTAGTCTAAAAAAATTTGACTCACTCTCTACATCACCTTGACAGAAGGTTGTAGCGAGGTGGGGATGGGCCTCTGCTTCCAGGGAACAAGTGACAGGACTTAGCTTTACTCTGCACCAGGGCAGGTTTAGGTTGGACATTAGGAAAGGGTGATCAGACATTGGAACGGGCTGCACAGGGAGGTGGTGGAATCACCGTCCCTGGAGGCGTTTAAGCACTGGACATAGCACTGAGCGCCACGGTCTGAGTGATACGATGGTGTTTGGTCACAGGTGGAACTCAATGATCCCAGAGGTTTTTTCCAACCTAATTGATTCTGTGAATTTTAAAAGTATACCTCTGAGATGTATTTTTTTCAACTGCTTGACACAGTGACATTTTCTTTTAGGATTCTGTTTGATGCAAATTACAAAGTACAGTTCAAATGACATTTCAGTTAATTATTCCAGCCTATTTCAAGAAAGAAAATAGTCTCTCGTTGTTTTCTCTCTCATATTATCCATTTTTTTTCCAGAGAACCAACCAGATCTTTAAACTACTCTAGCATGAAAGAATTCAACCTCTTCTAGAGCTGAGGAAAAGCATCTAGATCTACCTTAGTACACAAGGTGAAAATGCGGCCCAGAATACCTGTTCTAGAATATAGTTTTTTACTACTTTTTTGTGTCTTTTCACTTAGTTTCACATTCAATGTTCAGTAAAGTAAAAGAGTATACAAGTGTTTGATAGTCTGTGCAGCAGACTTGAATGATGTGAAAACATGGCCTTTCTGTTCCAGTTTGTAAAACTTTTGACATATAAAGCATCTTAAACTAACTGCTTGAAGTACTTTATTACAGTACCTTACTCTTTGACTTGCACTTTATTTTGTGGGCGAGGGAAGCAAAGAGTTCCCAGATTTGTCAGCTACTTGGGGGAAAATGTGAGGCTTCTAAAACAGCCATCAACCACTTCAAAGCGCCATGAGCACTTTAACTAGAAAGTGCAGAAACGCATCTTAAAAAAACTGAGGAGTAACATGAAAATTTTAGGCTTCAGCCAATTTAGTGCAACATAAAAACATCTCTGCCATTTTAACGAACATCTTACTGGGAGCCATTTAATCATACTAGATGATCTGCTGGGAATATCAAGTTCCCAGCAAATCATCTAGTTGAATAAATTCCTTATGCTGAAAAGGCAAAGCTTAATATTGAAGAATCTTTAAAAGCTCTCTCTATACTAAATCCTGCATAATTATTTATCTTTTCCTGTATGCAGAAACTACCCTCCACAATTTGTGGAGAACTTTTCATTTGTTTTCATTCTGCTGGAATTCCGGAAAAGATGCTTTATGAGCCGCGTGAACTCCAGCCCTGCAGCACAAAATCTGAACTCTTCTGCCGCCCGTGCCCACAACTCCTGCCCTCTGCCCCTGTGCAGCACCTTCTCTCCGGGGCAGCTCTTCCTCGCACAGCGCTGCTGCGGGCCCATCCTGCCAAGAGCTGAGCGCCGCTCTTCTACAGCGAGGTGTCAAAATGCCGCTTCTAACAGGAAGACGCTCCTTCTGTAACATGCCAAGACCTCCAGTTCCCCTGGAACTGTCATAATTAAGGCATGGTCGCTAGCAGTTCTCCACCACCCTCCTGGTGTCTCCTAGGCAGAGTCCCATCCCTTCTTCCTTGCTGGTGCTAGTGACGTACTTCAGGCTTTGAGAGCGAGGCCCACATCCGTGACATTTCACCGCACCCCAAAGAACCGCGACTGGTGTAAGACTCCCTTCCCCCCGGCAGCCCTGCTGCGGCCACTCTGGTCCTGCAGTCCGCTCAGAGCACAGAGCAGGCTGCTGAAGGCACCGTTCAAAGCCGGCGGCGCCGAACCCGCGGGCGGACAGGGCGGCGCGGCCCTCAGGGCTCCGCCCCGGTAGGAAATGGCGGCGGCCCGGGCTCACGTGCGCGCTCACGTGCGGTGCGCGGGGCGGCCC
>WBNO01026507.1:800383-860561 GCA_013400575.1 Peucedramus taeniatus | reverse complement strand
CCCGAGGCTGAGGGGGGTGGCGGGCAGGCCCTGCCCGCCCGAGGCGCGCCGGGCGGCCGGAGGATGTCGTCCGTAGTCTCAAGTGTGTTTTAACCCTTTACCCGCAGATTTTAAGGATAACCTAAACAAAGTGTATGAAGCCATTGAAGAGTCGGACTTCCTGGCCATTGATGGAGAGTTTTCAGGTACAGGTGCACCTGTTTTGTCATTGTGAACTGTTGGCAGTGTCTGAGGGGGGTGATTTGACCTCGGTGCTTGAGTTCGCTCCTGTGATGTATCTCAGGGTTGGCTTGAAAAAGCTAAAGCTGCGGTTACCACACAGTGATTAAACCATTTGTTACATGTGTGATAGGGAGGCTTTGGTCAAAGATACGTGTTTTGCTTATGCTGCTTGTGCTCCCACAATAATCTTTCAACATGACAACTGATAGTTGTTGCAGCTCAAGGTAAAAAAACCAGAACGCTTTCATATGTGTCATGAAAGCAGTGGATTGGGATAAGTGAGCGAGATCCTGCAAGTGTTTGGACAGGGAAAGGCAGCACTAAGAACGCGTGTGTTTGTGAAACCCTGAGGGTATGTGCAGCAGAGAGATGCTTTAGTAGGTTCTTCGCTTTTGGGATGCAGAATTTAGCTCACCAATGAGACATAAATATGAGCAAGACTAGGTTTTGTTGCATATGGTGTTTGTGAAAGTACAGTCGTTACATATTGCTTAAGGTGACTAAGTTATTCAATAAATCTCTGGGCATCACTCTTCCCATTTTTAGTTTGGCTTTGATCCTGCATTGTGTTGTGAAGTCCATTTACATTAGGGTACTGGTAGGTCTTGGCCTGTTACTGACATGTTGAATAGGAGCCAGAATGACAGAGCTTTTGCAGAACAGCTTTGCTTCTAAAACACCACTATTAAAATATGTGGCTTATTGCAGTAGTATTGTTCTCAAAAGAAATAACTGTAATACATACTTTAGGTGAAAGCATTTTTCTTAAATTGCCAGTTGTTGCGTTTCTTTGCTGTGGTTAATTTTGAAAAGCTTACCCAAAGCAAAATATGTTCTACTTTTTCAGGGATCAGTGATGGGCCTTCAGTTAGTGCATTAACAAATGGCTTTGACACTCCAGAAGAAAGGTATCAGAAACTTAAAAAGGTAAAGTGTTTATATGGACTAAAATGAAAACTGAAGCTGCTTTTGGTGCAGCATGTTGTTTGTGTGACCAACAGGAGGAAAGAAAGCTGGAACTTCCCTCAGTTCTTGTCTCCTTGTGGAATGAAAGTGCATACTAAAGTCATCTTGGGCCAATAGTAAGATGATTAAACTGGGATGAAATTTAGCAAAAAAACTCTGGTGTGTTTACTTTCAAATTACAGCAAAACAAACATTGGTTAAGAAGATTCACTTTACTTAATTTTGAAATGGAGAGAAATCAGATGTGGATGCACCCTGGTAATCTTTAAATGTGTACATGCTTTATTCTCATGCAAAATTTTCCTTTCCTTTCCAGCATTCCATGGATTTTTTGCTCTTTCAGTTTGGCCTTTGCACTTTTAAATATGATGACACAGAAGAAAAGTATGTTATTCTCTTAATTCTTGTTTTCTTAATTGAGAATTTTCTAAAGTATTACTGATAAGCTGTATTGACATGTAATTCATCTTTTCTACAGGTATATAATGAAGTCATTTAATTTCTATATTTTTCCAAAACCCTTTAACAGAAATTCACCAGATGTCAAGTTTGTCTGTCAGGTTAGTGGAAAAGCAGTTTAATTTTATTTAGTTAAGGTATACCTGAAACAAACTTCAGCTTAAACGGTAGAAAAATGTACATTTCTGGGTTGGGGTTTTTTTCTTATAAAATAAATAAGCATCATTTAAGAACAGTACCAAAAATGGGAGCTTTAAGGGAATATCCTTGACTTCAGTTTTTAAATCTTGTTATGCATTGCATTGTGTGATTTCTGGAATTTGAGATAATGTTTCAAACTTGGCAATATGATTCTATTTTTTCCCCTTTCTTATTGAACTTCCAGTTTCCTTTTTTAATTCTTTATTCTCATCTGCTTATCTTGCTTTCACTGCTTCCTAGACTATTGCCAACATTTTTCTGATCTCAGATTTGTTCTCCGGAACCACATTTTGCTTTCTTTAGTTCCCTCTCTCCACATAATTTGTTCTTTCATCTTTATCCCTTACCATATTAATGGTTCTTGTACCTTATGGAAGTTTAAAATCAATAAGAAAAGTAGCATGGCCTAAACTCTCAGTGGCTTCTTTAAGGTCACAACTCTCAGTTTTTTAAGGTTGTTCTTGGCTTTGGACTTTGTATAGTTTCTTAAAAAGTGTCAAAATAACTGATGCCACAGCTACTTTTGCCAATTGTAAAGCCTTTTTCTCTTCTTGCAGAGTTCAAGTATAGATTTTTTAGCAAACCAAGGATTTGATTTTAATAAAGTTTTTCGCAACGGTGAGTTGTTTTGGTTTGTTTTCAATTTCTTTCAGTGTCTGCAAAATTTTATGATGACACCTTTCATTGTTTTCTGCAAAGGAAAAAAGGCTGCCATCTATGATACTGTCTTAACACGTAGTGAAGTTCTTGAATTATTCTAATCCAGTCTACTGTTGTGCTGATGGTAACTCCCTTTCCAAGAATTCATTGCATAGTTCAGCAGAACAGAATTGCCACTAACATGAGAGCTTGGGTTTTTTTTTTTTTTGTATGGAGGCAGAGCATGAATAGAGAGTAACAAGGTGTGGAGCTGTGTAATACAGCAGTAGGAATGCCTAGGAAAGGGATCCCAGTGCACTGTGGTGGGGGCTGCTGCAGTCTGTTATTCATGATGCACAAAGCAAGGGGAGGAGTGCTCAGTACTTTTGTGGTTGTGATCTGCAGCTCTGCAGTGCTGGGGCTCCTGTCTTGTGCAGAGGAGGCTCTGTAGTGCAGTGGTACCAGCTAACCTGGCACGTGCTGGGAGGCTGGACAGACACACACCTACAGCAGATCACTGAAAGGGAAAGGTTTGCTTTCAGCCTGCAGGGGTGTAACAGAGGCAAATGCTTAAATCCCTGTCATCCCTAATTAGTTTCTAATTATGATGAGCTTTTACTTTTTTTTTGTTAGGAATTCCATATTTAAATCAGGAAGAAGAGAGACAGCTAAGGGAACAGTATGATGAAAAACGTTCTCAAGCCAATGGTGCAGGATCTCTGTCATACATTTCCCCTAATTCCACAAAGTGCCCTGTAACAGTTCCTGAAGATCAGAAAAAATTTGTAGAGAAAGTAGTGTAAGTAACATTGTTTAATATCCTCTGATGTTGTTAAAACTAAAATGTGAACAGTAGTGATGTTTTCACATGTTGAAGCCGTTTCTGTTAATTCACTGTTTGTAAAATGCTGCTCTTTTTGTTATGAAGCATTTTCTTGTCTTCTGGAGAGAGCTGTAAACTTCCATAAAATAAAATAGTAGATACAGAAGCAAATAATCTGTTTCTTCCAGGGAACAGATAGAAGACTTATTAAAGAATGAAGAAAGTGAAAGTTTGGAACTGGAGCCATGTACAGGGTCAGTTTCTGAAATTGCATTTCTTCTCAAATTTTTTTTTACTTTGGTCATATAGAAATAGGGGAGTGACAGGGAAGAATATGTTTACTTGGGCTACCTGTAGCAAAATCTACATTTGACTAATATTTAATGTTGAGAAAATGTGGTGTTGTAATTTATTTTGAGCTATAACTTCAGCTGTAACTTTTGCATGTAGTGGCA
The DNA here is from genome assembly GCA_013400575.1 of Peucedramus taeniatus. Taxonomy (NCBI): domain Eukaryota; kingdom Metazoa; phylum Chordata; class Aves; order Passeriformes; family Fringillidae; genus Peucedramus; species Peucedramus taeniatus. The sequence continues at coordinate 856,796 of WBNO01026507.1, read as the reverse complement.
AAATATTTAAGTATAGCCAAGAAATGTCTTGTATGTGTGAGCTGCCTTTTGTTACTGCTGAAGTGATCCATAAGCCTTGGAGATGCATTTTATAATGAAACTTTTCAAATCTATTGAACTATTGGTTGTTCACAGTTGTTCACTGTTTTTAGTAGGTTTCCTTTCCAAAAATCTATTTAGCTTTGGAAACTAGATATTTGGAGAGTATGATTATTTAAAAAATTAAAAAAAACCAACAAACTAATTTAGAAATAATAGAACATGGTGAAGCTGGGGATAAGGTACCATCACTGTACCTGTATTGAGTGATCATGACTACATAATACTCTCTGATGAGAAGATACGTGGTTAACTTTAAAACGTGGTGTAAATGCCTTTACAGTTTGGCAGCTGAACATCAGAATTCAGTAAATCTCTTCCTAGCCTATAGTTCTGCTAGCAGTGACTCTTGCTTTAAAAATCTTTCTACAAATGAACACTTAGAGTCAGCTTAAACTGGAAATCATTCCTAGGAGACACTCTGTAAAAGGATTACTAGTAACATGATTGTCTTTTGGTTTTAGATTTCAAAGGAAATTAATTTATCAGACCTTGAGCTGGAAGTAAGTTACTGGTAATACTGCCTTACTGTATATTTTTAGTACTTTTGATTAGAAATCTGGGTAAGATATATCTACTTAACCTTGGGGTGATTGATTTAGACTTTATTTTTCCCTTTAAAAGAAGACTTCTGTAATGTTTTGAAGATGAATTACATTAGACTTACTTGTGATGATTAATTTAGATATTAAAGCTTAGTATTTGTTTTAGCTTCCTTTGTAAAATCTCTGAATAGAACAGCGCAGCCTAGAATTATGTAACAAATGCAGCATGCTAGGTTTTTAGTGAACAGAAAGTGCATGTGCTTATACAGATTGTGGACTTTACCTGAAAAAATAGTAGTTCTATAGTAGGTACTGGTATGGTTATAGTTTTCTGTTGGATGCTAAGCATAAGCACTTCTGATAACTTAGTATATTGCCTAAATATACTTCTTAAGGCCTTAGGAGAAACTCTAAGGCTTTAGAGTAAATCTTTAACTGTTCCAGCTGCAGTAGTAAGATGTGAAAAATATGCAAGTCTTTTTGTATGTTTAGTTAATTCAGTGTGGCAGCGCTGAATCTGGCACTCTGTCACTTACATTGGAAGCAGATAAAATAAAGCTTCTCTCTAGAAAATGGAATCTCAAGAAGTGAGCTCGAGAACTAATCTGGAAAAAAGCAGACATGTTTTCAACAATTTTCAGTGTAATTTTTTTAACATCTGTGTAGAATATCTATGGCTTCCTGTAGGATTTAGTTTTATGTTTGTCTGACACTTATCCTTGCATCTTCTCTGACTGGATGTAAGAACGTGTTCTTGAGTTGTATTTTTTTAACATTCAGCAGTGTTGCTTTATGTGAGTACAGCTGTGCACACTGTGTGTGTGTATTGGAGAGAGAAAGCCAAGCTGTGAAGGTAGCATGGAGCTAATTAAAGCAGGAGAATGAAGTTATTGATTGCCCTTGTGTCCTGACCTCTTCACAGGTCGTTTTCTCTATTGAAGCATTCTCTTGTGCATCAGTGTTTTGATGCATCCGAGGTTTGTTGCATGAGGCAGTTCATGAGATGGAGGCTCAAAACTGTGTGAGGAGTCAGGGTGGAAGGGACACAACAGTGTTTGGAGTGTGCTCTCCAGTACTAATTTTAGGAGTAGCCAGAGGACAAGGAAACTTGCTGGCTCTGAAGTGGTTGCACAGTTGTGGTTAATTTATTATAATGAGATTATGAGAGTAATTGCTACTGGTTAAGCAGGAAAAGACAATACTCTTGCTGTCAGTTGGATGCTCTTCGGCTCTGTGTATGGTATTATTTCGGAAATTAAGTGTGATTATGGTGGTGTGATGCAGCCCTGTAGCAGAGGTGATGACATTTGAGTTAATAATTCCTGCTAAAATCTACTGGTAGCAGAAAGTTCAGGGTTGTTAATAAGTCCTCAAATAAGTGATGTATTAAAAACGTGCAGTCTTCAAAGAAGATGCCTTGGGATTGCAAGTAAATGAGAGCATTCTTGTTTTGGATTTCTTGAAAGCGAAGATTGTAGATTGTAATGAAGTATCTAGATAATGTTTACTTAATATCACCAAAATAAGAAATTACAGGTTCCACAGCAATAGAATGAGAAATTGTGTAAGTGCCAGTTGCTGTTAGGTAATGTAAGGAGGCCAGTTAAACTAGCCTATTGCTTCAAATTTTGCATTATTAAAATTAAAAAGAAACTTGTAATAGTTCTTTTACACCTAAGACTTACAGAAATAATGAAACATGAAATTACTAAATTACTGTTGTGGTTTCAATATGCGAAATGCCAAGTGAATAGCTATTAATATTTACTTTTCGTTTGTTTTGATGTAGATATCCGAAAGGTATCCATGTGGAAACTCTGGAGTCAGATAAGGTAACTAGCCCTGTTACTTCCTCTAACATTTGTTCTGTTGAAAGGAAACTGTATTTCTCAGTTTCACCATCTCTTCTGATTTTTAGATCTAACTTGAGCTTTGTAATGCAAAAGCAAAGCATTTTAAATGGAGTACAGTGAAGTAGTTTCTATGTGACCAACATAAGGAGTGTGGGCATGTATTTGTGTGGCTTAATATTACTTAAAAATACAGTGGATCTGATGTTCCCTGGTAATGAAAAGCAGGTTGTGATCTTAGAGGAAGGCCAGCAGCATCATGTGCTGTGTCCTTACTTCCCAGCATAGATCTCTGCTTCAAAAGGTATTTGAAACAAACTATTTACAAGGAAATGCTGATAATCTTTTTTGAGAAGTAAAAAGTGGGTTTAGGAAAATTAGGTTTGGTGGATGAATCAAATACAGCTTTCTAAAATAGGCTTCTGGGAGTAGGTAATAATGTGGTGCCTACAATAGAAACAGCTGTGTTGCCAAGTAACTGCTGCTGAGGTATGACAGTTTTCTTTACAATGTAAATCTACAGAAACTTGCAGCAGCCTTAAATCTGAACTTCTCAGAGTCATTCCTCAAACTATACATTTTTTGTTTTAGAAGGAGAGATATATTGTTATTACTAAGGTAGATGAAGAGGAACGAAAAAGAAGAGAGCAGCAGAAACAAGCAAAAGAACAGGTAAATAAATTCAATTCCATTAGTTTGTGTGAGAAAGGAAGGGTGAGAATCTCTGACTTCACTCAGCAATGCAAAAATGTGGGATAGGTTTTGATATTGTTTGCCTTTGGTTTGCTGTGGCTGGCTGAATTTGATTTTCTAAATTCTACCAGATAATGTAGGCTTTGCAACAGAACAAAAAGATACTCAAGACACTCTAAATTTTTTTTAAAATGAGAATTTGTTGAATACTGAATGAGTATTCTGGAGTAGTGACTATGTCCTTATATGAATCTCCGCTCTCACAGAAGCATGGCCCAGTAAGAGGAGACATCAGTTGCTTGCAGAAATTCTTGAGCAAGTTGTTACATGGTTTGGATTCACAGTCTGCCCTTCTCTTACAAAGCTTGCTTGCTCTTGGTTGTCTGAGTTTGTGTCGTGTACAATGAATATGTCATTTCTTGATAGAACCATGCTGTACAATACTGCTGTGGTGAGAGGCTGACCAGGAGGTCACACCTGGTGTATTCAGACACTCACTGTTTATTAGACCTTGTATTTAGCTTACTGAGTGGTGCAAATTTCAGGAGGTCATAAGACTTGAATTGTGGGAGTTCCTGATCAAACTTTTGTGATTTGTGCTTTCATATATCAAGATAAAATCAGTTTAGGTGGAGCAAATAATACTTCTATGCAGAAAGCCTTTTAAGAGGGAAAGAGATATCTAAAGAGACATTAACAAATGTGACATCTCTTTTTCCAGAACACAGATCAGGAGCAATTTACTACTACAGTAGGGTTTTCTGAAGTGTTTTTAGTGGGGGTATTACTTGCTCAAAGTAGCAGCATTCAGAGCTGAACTAAAGCAATAGTGAATGTTTTTACTGAATTTTAGTTCTGGTTGAATAAAGACAGATAACCCAAGGCAGAAATTGCTTCCCTAGACCTGAAAAAGAAAAATCTGTTACAGGACAGTTTGTGCTGTAGTCAGAACCCCCAAATTAATCAGAAGTCAGTTTATACAACTACAGTGTTGTATAATGTGAGTCGCACATTTTAATGTTTCTCCTTGATTTTGTTTATATAAATAATGAAGAATGTTTCTTCCTCAATCTGTGGTAGCATAGAACTACAGTCTGATTTAATAGGAGTAACAGTCAGGATCCAACGTGTTGCATATGTAACAATATATGTAAAAAGTACAGCTGAAAATATGTAGGTTAATTTTAATCCCTTCTGAGCTGTTAGCAGTGTCATAGCTGCTGAGCAGTATTGGAGATGATGTGCTGACAGTGAACTGACTGCAGCTGTTACTGCTCTGGTTGGGATGAAGTTGCCCTTCTTTGTAGCAGCCTGTATTTTGCGGTGCTTTGCTTTGTGGCTAAAACACCAGTGATACCATCCGTGTGTTTTGTCTGCTGCTGAACAGTACTTGCACAGTGTCAAGGCTTTCCCTCCCACTCTCCTCCAAAAGCAAGTAGGCTGGAGGGGATAGGCTCTCATTGTCCTTATCCACAAATCTTATTGTCTGTCCTTGAATTTTGGGTGAGGGGATTGAGCAAAGGGCAGAGTGGCTGCTTGGCTTCTGGCCAGGGGCATCCCAGGACAGCAGCTTGCGACTCATCCTCCTTGACAGAGAGCTAGAGCTACATATAAAATGGAAATTCCGTGATCAGCATCCTGCTTTAACCTCTTGTGTCTTCCAAATATTGACATTTCCTTCGTGGTGTGTTCTTGGCTATGTCTGAGAAACAGTTTGAGGCAAACTGGGGGCATCTGGCAGTTTGCAGGTACAGTTCTGGCAGTATTTTTGTTTATGTCTCACTAATGTCAGAATCTTGCTTACAGGAAGAATTGAATGATGCTGTAGGATTTTCCAGAGTTGTTCATGCCATTGCTAATTCTGTAAGTTAATGTGATTTTTTTACCTACCTTTGTTTGTAAGAAAAAATACATAAAGAAAGGATTCTTTTGCTGTTACATTTTGAAAGGGAAGATGAAATATAAGTTCAAGTGACATTTTATGTTGTGTCATGTTTTGCACTGGTTGAGTGTAGTAGGTTAAGCTCAAACTGAAGAATGACATGAAGAATCTTACTATCTGTAAGAGTCAAGAATAGCAATTTCTTAGGGCTCTTAGGTAAATAAGCTTTGGTGGGTTTTTTTCTCTGTTTTGAAAAGATTGTGGAGTTTTTTCCTTTTTTTTTCCTGGCAGTTAAAGGCTGTCAAAGAAGGATTGTTATCATGTGAGATGAATCAAAGTTAGCATTTAAAAAACTGCCTGAGCTTTTCCAAAGAGCTTGCTTGTTCAACATCTGGCATGAAAGGTTCTGCACTGTGAGGAGCCAGACCATGCCCTTAATAACTATTGTATGTTATAACCATAAGGAACATATTGTGTGTTGTTATATAAGTAAATTAAAAGGTAATGGACTGAGAAATGCCTTGACTTCAATCTTAAATAGATTATATTTGGAAACCAAGTTGTAAGTAGCTGTTCTAGTAGATCTTCTCAACATATGAAGCTGCTGTGAAAAATGGGTGGGAGTAGATGGAAAAGGAGTGGCTGCTCTGAGAGAATGGAGGAGTATGTGGGGCAGGCAGAGAGCAAATGGGGAGGTTTGATGTGTATTTATTCCCACGTGCCCTTAGCTGGCATCTGGGATAGGGGTTTTCACAGATTCCCTTTGCCATGACCAGGACGGGAAATGGAACAGACATTTAATGTTATTTTCACAGGGCAAGCTTGTTATTGGGCACAACATGCTGCTGGATGTTATGCACACCATACATCAATTCTATTGTCCCCTACCTGATGTAAGTGGTCTTTTGAGTGTTCAGATGATGAAATAAACGCCTTAATGTATTTGTCTTTTAGTGTTATCTGCACACTTTCTTCTGAATGGAAGAATTGTTCAGTCTGTGAGGAAGTATAGAAAAGTATTTTAAAAATCTGTTCAATACTTCTGGGCTACTGACTTATTGTCATAATTATTTATGTAGAAAGTTTAGTTGGATTGTTCTCCTTTGCATTTTTAAAATGTTCAAATCAGATAGAATTGTGGGTTTTGCTTATATCAGGTTTATTTAACTGACTTATGTGTTATAAGATGCTGCTGTGGAGCTTCAGCACAATTACGTGGCATTTTCTCCTTTGTAGTTTACAAAATGGGAATGTATGTTTTTAAATAATATAGTACACTTAATAAAATGATAAGCAGTCTTGTAGCAGGATGATGTTCACTAGGGGGAAGAGGTGTAATGTCAGAATAATTGGAGGGAGCGCACTGTGACTGCAGCAGGGCAGTCTAACAGTTCATGACTGGACAATTCAGTTACACTAAGCAGTGTGTTGTCACCAAAAACATTGTCTGAGAAAGCCAAAGGTCTCATTGGAAGGATGGCTCACATGACATTATTACTTGCAGTCTTAAAGGGCTTGTGGGTGTTTGGAGAAAGACTTGATCGTAAGATCAAAAGAAGTTTGGGATCCGTTTGGATGGTGTTGGACTGTAAGCAAGTGTCAGTAGTTCCTGTATTTTTGACCCTTGGCAGATCTAAACCTGCAGGTAGTCACTGCATACCTGGAGTGACTGCTTATATACCATTGAAATACAAAATGCTGGGAACATTTAAGAACTGTTAACTAGGCTAGAATCAGAAGTAGCCCAGTGTATAAAATAGGATAAGGTGTTGGCAGTGACAGAACATTTTATTACTAATGACAGACAAATCAGAAATACATAGTCTGCAGTTATGTGTAATTGCAGGTGGTATCTATGGTAGATAGACAAATACATCTGTTACAGTGAGAATTCAGTTACTGTAGCTCACTTTTAGAGGCTGGATAATTGTAGCTACTGCTCTCTGTCCTCCCGAGACTGTAAACAGTTCACTGACTTGGATTTTATCTTCCGGTTTAATGTTAAATTAGGACCTAAATGAGTTCAAGGAAGTAACATCATGTGTCTTTCCCCGGTAAGTTCTTAGTTCAAACTTTCAACCATTTCAGTATAGTTTTAGCAAGCTGATATCTTTTGTTGTAGCCCTGTACCCTAGCTGTTTCTGGGAAGGAAATTGGGATCAAGTTAGATAAATACAATTTTTAAAGTAATTTTGTGCAGCTTTTTTACAAAAAAGCAGGGCTGTTGGTTCATTTCTTGGCAATAGATGCACCCTTGCTACTCCCCTGGGTTTGGCATGATGTTTGGTGTTTTGAATCTACACTTCATTTGGAACAAGATTTATTTGCTACTAGTTGTTTGCATCTCTTGCTGTTCTTGGTTCCTGTCCTTTTTCATGCTGAACAAAGCCAAGGAATGTTTTGGCTGTTCCAAATCCATCAATAATTTTCAGTAGGGTGTATCTGCTGTTTTCCAGCTAGTAAACTAAAACATTTTTTGAGGATTTGGCAAAATGGGCATTCTTGTGTTTCAACCTGTTTAGCTCTTATTTTGTTTCTAGGTTACTGGATACTAAACTGATGGCAAGTACACAACCTTTTAAGGTAAATTATTATTATAGAATGATTTGAAGATACAAAATTACATTAATATATGTGTATTGAAACAAGTGATACTTCCTTGTAGAGAGAGATGTCTAATAATATTTTCTGTGATACTCCTTTTATTGTAGAAGAATGATTTTTTTTTTTTTTTTTTTTACCCATTATCTAAACAGAATTTATAGAATGCAAATTTTTACTTTCCTACTAGTGACTTTTGTGTTTGAAGTTTTACAGTAACTTGGCAGCTTTGGATTCCAAAATATGTAGAGTTTTTGCTAGGTAAAATGTAATTAGTAGATTATTTTCTTCTTAATTAGCATGTCCCCTCAGGAGATAAAAAAAGTGCTGTTCATGAACAAATAGGATCTGGAAGCTGCTTGTATATTCAAAGCCTTAGAGTACTGTGAATGCTGACTTAGATTTGTCTGGAAAAATGCTTTATCATCATTAAGTTCTCTTGTGGCCTTTGCTCAGTGGGTAGTCAGCAGGAGGAAAAAAAAATTACAGGTTTCTCTTAAAATCTCTTACAGCATGAGTTTTATTCCTCTAAAGAAGTATTGAGATAAGTGTTCGTAAGCTCTTGTTTTTCCATGTGCCCTTGAATTAATTAAAAAACACGCTGAGGAAGCAGCATCTCTCTTTGTGCATAGCTTTGTGACTCCAGAGCATTGCATAAAGAAGTATTCTTAAATATACTTGTAGGTATTGTCAGGTTTGTGTTGCACACTGCTGTGGTAAGAATAGAGGCTTTGGCATTCTGTAAAGTAAGAATGCTCCACAAGTTTTATGTTTGGTACAGTTATGTTGATATTTGTAATTCTGCAGTAAATACTTGGATTTTTATCCTGTTGTTATGAAACCCTGCTTTGGGATGTCAAATTAATGCATCATTTGAGCTTGTTCATTGTACTTAGTTCTTGATAACTTTTCGTCTGCAGACTTGATGAGTGTAAAGAGCTAAGCTTGATTGAGAACCAAAGGAAATCTGGTCCTCATAGATCTCAGACAACTTTAGGAAAGATTGTGTGAGATGTTTTGCTGTCTCTGGTTGTTTATTCTGTGTGTTTCCATTGTACTGATGGACAACATATATTTGATTAAAAACTTCAGTAAGGAATTAATCTGTAATATATCTTTGTGGCTTTTTATTATATGCATATAATTCATCAGTAGATTCACTGATGCTACTCAACTAAATTGAAGTGTGGGGGCAACTTTCTGATTGTCAAGCTTCTTTCACTATCTCTGTATTACTTTAAATCAGCAGTATTTACCACTTGTATTGAAGAATGTCTAGTCAGAAAGCACATTTCAATACTCACCTTGAATGCCTTCAACTATTATGATCAATATGTAGAATATTTGCCCTGCTGTTTGTGCTGTCTTTTCTCTTGCCACATGCACCCTGCATGAAACCGGATTCAAATAGGAATCTTACTTTGGCATAATCCCTCAGTAATTCTGAGCAGCATTAATAAATGCTGATGGCTCATTATGATGCAAGTGAGGCAAGGTAACTGAAATTTGTCTTGACACACCTCTGGTGCATTAGTTTGAAATAGGGCTATGTATAAATCCTTAGAGAACACAAGGTGGCAGCAGTAAATACTCATTTGAGCCTGTTTGATTTCAGTTTCCAGGGAAAATGTGCTTGGCATTGGCAATTAATGATGGCTTTTCTTACAGGAGATCATTAATAATACATCACTTGCAGAACTGGAAAAGCGTTTAAAAGAGGTTCCATTCAGCCCTCCTAAAGTTGGTAAGGATATATCAAAATGCTCTTATTTCTGAAATGTTTTTCTCTTTCAGAGGAAACAAAATGTTTTGATTCTTTTTTGTTTTGGTCTGAAATATAAATTCCCCTGCTAATACTTAGTGTTTTGATGAAGGGACTTCTAATGAGGGCACTGTACATACAGTGCAATTATATTTAGAAATATACCTAGAACTTAATAGGAATCCAGACAGTAAAAGAATGGATGAGTTCAGTGAACAGCAGTTTCATCATCTTCTAATAATGGAATTTTTTCTTTCAGGTTGATTTTTGGGCATTAATTTAAAATTTGTTTAAAAGTTTCATTTGGTGATTGTCCTTTAGATCAAGGCCAGAGCACTCCAAGAGGCACTTGGACAGACAAAACCAAGAAAACTTATACAGCAGTGACCAGTCATGTGTGTTCTAGAAATTACTGCAGTTCTTTTAGTAGGAAAAAGGGTTTTTTGCTTTGAGGTGAACAAAAGGATATTTAATCAAAGGGCAAGCTTAGCTTAAGGTTCTGGAATGTTTCTTAAGGTGCTGATTTAGAAAAGGGAGAGCAATACTGCAGAGTAGAGTATGTTGAAAGGGAAAGTTGCGATGCTTGATCAAAATCAAGATGAGTAGTACTTTTCTATATTGCTGAATGTGCTGAAAGTTGTATAAACTTCCCCAAATTATGTTATGCTCTGACAAAATATGCCTGTGGGTAAGCATACAGGACTCTCTTTATCTTCTCTTATAATGTGTTTATAAATGTCTTTTTCCCCTCAGAAAGTGCAGAAGGATTTCCAAGTTATGATACAGCATCTGAACAACTCCATGAAGCAGGATATGATGCTTACATTACTGGACTGTGCTTCATTTCCATGGCTAATTTCCTAGGTACCTGTGAAGTCTTTTCCAAACCTTCTCCCTGGTTCTGTCTGTAACTGCTTATTACATACTGAATTTATTCTTCGTTCATCAGGTTCATTCCTCAGTCCTCCGAAAAACCATGTGTCTGCTAGATCAAAACTCATTGAACCTTTTTTTAACAAGTAAGTAGTTGTATAAAAAACCTGCTAAAGCATTGGGGGTACTACACCAGCTTCAGCAGATCTACCTCTATCCTTGGAATCAATAGCTAACTGCATTTTCCTTTAAACTGAAGTTTTTTGGCTTTCTGATTCATGCTGGTAATGCTGAACAGGCTATGAAGTAAATACCTTTTCTTTTGAGGAGGATGGTTTACTTTCTGCTGACCTGTGAAAGGACACTTAGAAGAGTACCTGGACTGCTCTGATGGCCTTGCCATTATTTCTGGAGTAAGCTTTGGGAGTGGTGGAACTGAAGAAAAACTGGTCAGGAGTTCTTTATGTTGTAGGACCCTCAGTAGCTGGTGATAGTTACTAACAGTGTGCTCAGCATTCTGGAAAAACTAAAATATCCCTGTGGTAATGTCAGTAAAATAACACAAGGCACTGGTATTAACGTTGTCAGATAACCCATTTTTAAGATGGCATAAGAAATATACACGTATGATTTATGGGATGATGCTGTGAGCAGTATTTTGCTTTTGAATTGGATCTTCTTGCAGACTCCTAGAACAAATTGAAGTAAGACTTGGGGAATCTAGAATCCTTTATGCACAGTCGATCCTTTATGTAATTAACCTGTAGATTTTACTTTAGGAAACCTATAGAAATACTGCAATCTGTCACATAAAGAGAAAGGAGTTCAAATTAAAAAGATTCTAGTGCTTACTCGGTGTGTTTAATTTCAGGAGAAATTCCATCCTTTCAAACCTGTAATACGAGAGTTGGCAAAATGCATTATTTTAGCTTCAGATGGCCCACACAAATGAGAAAATCATTGTGATCAGTGGCTTTCACCTTTCATTGTTCTGAAAATCATATCGTTATAGTGACAGCAGTTATGTGATTCTCTTGACACTGAGACATGGGAGGCAGTAACTCCATATATTTTAGCAGATGTTACATATATTCCCTAGATGATACATGGACCCAAAGTGACTACTTGATTTGAATGTGAAGGTAGAATTGATCAGCACAGTTTCATTTTAAGATGGGATTTGTCACTAGGTTGTTTTCAGGAACACCAACACACATGCCAAGTAGTAGGTGCCAGTTGAGCAGGTTAATTTTTCAATCATTAACCAAAATTCTTCCAGGAAACGCATATTTGCAACAAGTACAAATAACTTCTAGAGCTGTCACAGTAGTACGTTAAATTTAAGCTTTTCAAATTATTTGTGTACTTGAAATGTGACATTCCTCTAGGAGTGACATTTTGAAGTTGAGAGAGTGAGTGATAGGAAGCCTGTGGTGTCTCTTCTGTCTTCAGGTTAACTGCCTCAGTGTAAAGAAAGGAAGAACAAACTGTAGGGAGAACAGCTGCCTTTTTTTTTTTCTTTTTTAAGCAAGAACTGAAAATTACTGTTTGCAAGAAAAGAATGTTTGTCTATTCTGCCATTATTCAGAACTTGTAGCTTCTTGTTTCAGAAAAGCTATATATTATTTTTAAATAATGGAATCTTGGAAGACTTGCCATGTCTTACTTTCGCATGATTTTAGAAGCTTTGCCATATTCTAACATCTGCCACATCACCTAAGTCAGAGCCTAGAGGTGAGCCTCTCACCTTTTCCTTACAGTGGGCAGGCCAAGGCTTGTATTTTTCAGGCTAGTTTCATTTCTTCTATAGTGCAAACTAACAAACCAGAATAAGACAACTCTATTTTCTTTTTTTTTTTCTTTTTTTTTAATAAAGAAGGTTTAAGTACATGTCAGAAGTCAGAGCTGTGATGTGTTTAAATGAACAAGTCTTTTGCTCTGTTCAGTCAGTCCTTGCAGGTCTCTGCAGCACATGGTGTTTTTAGCACCTGTAGTAGCATCTAGGGCTCTGCAGTTCAGAGTTCCCTAAAGGCCCCTTAGTGAGTGTGTTGCTTCTGGGGCTTTTTGGCAGGTATGCTCTGGGCTGCCAGCCAGCTTCCTGCTGCACCTACTTGTCTCTAGTTTGTGGTGTAGAATCTCTCCGAGCCGAGCGTCCTCTCTTCCTGCTGGGGACAGAAAAAACTGTCTTCCTCCAGAAGTTCTACCTGATCCTGTGGGCAGCAGTAAGAACAAGGAAACATTTTCATTTGTGCTGTAGTCATGTTCTTCAAGCAAAACACAAACTACAACATGCAAACAGTAAGCTGAACAAATGAAAGTTATACCTTGTGTCACAAGTTTTTCCTGAAAGAAGCTGAGCAGAGGAGTTTAGTGTAAGGCAGCTATTTAGAAGCAGTGTTCTCAGTTTGAACTATTATCCAGATAGTCTTGGAAATGTTCTTTAGAACAAACCATGATTCTTTGGGTTGCTTATAAAGTCTTAATTTCAAGATATCTGTATATTGGGTATTAATACTTCAGTTTAGTGATTAAGCTTTCACGTCATTGCTAGGATTTTGGAAATGTTTCCTGTTTCACTGGGCTTGTCACTAATGTGATTAAAATTAGTAAATTTAAAAAATGAAGTTTTGATTTTTATGAACTTAGCTTTCAAATAAAGGTAATATTTTTTCAAGAGTAATTTTGATGTCTTTCATCATGTCAGGAAAATTATGGAACTTCCTGGCTGGCTGTTCAAGAATGATGGCTGGGATATAGGTTAATGTTCATATAGATAATGATGAACATAGGAAAAATCTTTAGGGCTTTTGTGAGAGTGGAACTGATTAAAAACAGACTTTCCCTAAGGGTTGTTTGGCTCTTTTAAGCATAATGCAGTAAGTTATATGATAAACAACTCAATAAGGCAGGAATTCCAGAGATGCATTTCTGTAATCTTTATGCTTTATTGTATATACAGCATCTTTGGAAAATGCTGTTTGTCTGCTGTGAGTAATCCCTGATGAACATTTATGAGTTGAGATGATGGGACTCTTTATTGCAGTATCTAAACTCTTATGTGTATAATTTGGATACTGTTATTGTCTCATGTACTTTGAAGTTGGTTTGAAATTTTTTGACTGGTTTAGGGCAATGGCTCTTCCATATCTTCCTGCCCCCACCCACAAGCCCTTCACAAACTTTTAATGACAATGTTCTTTTGTATCTCCTTAGGTTGTTTCAATGCTGTTTATTCTTTTTATGTAGCTGGAGGCAAGGGTGGAAGAGGTGTAGAGAAATGAGAACACCATGTTTTATTGAGCTGAATAGCATCATGGTCTGTAGAAATAAAAATGAACTTAGAAATGTTTTTTATACAGTGGATATCAGAAACCAAAATCCATGCAAATCACTTGGGTTTGTGCTATATTTGTAGAAAGTTTCTCATGGGGAGCTATGTTCTGTGGCATGTATTGGAAATCCCTCAGCTTTTCTATATTAATTTACTTTTCTTTGCAAAATTACTGCAAAAGGAGATTGGTGTGGTTTTTAGTAGTTTGACCAATAACTTCCCACTCAGTGTAGGAGTAAACAGTTGCTGTTCTTGTGCTTGCAGCCATGTGTGGCTGAAGTAGTCACTGACCTGGACTGGTAAACTAAGCTGGGTTTAAAAAAGTCCCTTTTCTTTTTTCAGCTAGATCAGTTTCTCTGCACAGTTCACCACATAGCTGTGAAAACTTTCATCCTAGCTCAGTGCAGAGGAACAATGTTGACTCCTTGAGACTATTTATGCACTGCTGTGACTGGCACAATGATGACCTTCCTCTCCTCATTTTGACTTGCCATAGAAACAATTGTTTTCCAATTAGCTTCCTCAAAATACCTCATAGTTCTTATTGAGAAATGGATCTCTGTCCTCTGACATTGTGATCTGTCTCTAGTCCCTAAACAGTGTAGGAAGTAACATTTTTTTTAGCTTGGTCTGCTTAGCTTTTAAAGAAATATAGCTATGACACTGATGTTCACAACATTAACTCACAACTTCCTGAATCAAGCTAATTTAATGTAGAGTTCATGCTGTCATGCAGAAAAGTCTTATTAATTTAAATGTTCTGCAGGTAGATGAGGAATCTTAGAACCATAGTTACGGATACCTAATTATGGATTATGTTGGAGCTCAGTGTTCATAATCCATGTGGCGTAAGTTAGTGCTACAAGATGCAGTTACTTCTGTAACACACCTGAAGTGCACTTAATACTAAAATCAGTATTTAGACTACAGGGAGTATGTGTGTTTGTGTGTGTATACATGCTGTTTAGTGACTTAATTGTTTGGCCAAACAAATAAATGTAGGATTTGTCTCAGGGAATAAAAACTGATCCTAATTAATTTTAGGTATATGTATTTTTTTTAAGTCTGTTCTTGCTATTGGCCACTATATTGCTTTCCTCAATATGATAAAAGCCCGGGGGAGGGAAGCTTAACTAGTCTTCTCTGCAGAAGTTTTTGTTGTGTTTTTAGTAGACTTCATCTTTATTTTTATGAAAACCTACAAAACTTATATTTGAGTGCTTTAAAAAGTATTAGGTTCCAAGAACTTGGCAAAAGTTTGTTCAGGTAACTCAGCTTTAACCAAACCTGCCTTTTTTTTCTTTTTCTTTTTTTTCTTTTTTTAAATCCTCCCATTTTTGCTGTCCTGGCATGGATGGTGGACATCCTCTATCCAGCAAAGACTAAACTGCTTTTATTGACCAGTAGAAAAACTGTATTTAGCCTATTTAGGCTCTGCTTATCCTCTGCACTGGGGTGTAAAGAGGGCTGTATCTCTTACTAACGGTCAAACTGACATTTCAGATGAAGATGTGAGCACAAATCATAGCTAATAAATCAAATTGAGCCTCCTTTGGCAGTCTGCAGTCCAGCTTACTAGCAGAGCACAGGTCCCAGTTCCTTTCTGCCCAGCTGGATGCCCTGTTACGGTGCTATGATCCTGCCAAATGTCTTCCACCAGAGTTGGAATGCAGTCACATCCCTACTGTTGTTCCTTGAAGGATCTGTCCCATGCTCCCTCTTTGTTTTCCCCTTCAATTCCATAAAAGATACCCTTGTGGTGGGATCCCTGTGCCTCCTTGTTTTCTGGTTGGAGCCACTCCTTTCCAGTTTAGACAGACAGCAGTGTTGAAGCCAAGTCCACAGGAGTGTGGCACCTAAGGCTAAACATAAAAAGAAACTCTGGCTTTCTTGTAGAATGTCTTCATTACTCAGTGCTGTGCTGGAATGGGTGAAGTTTCTGAAGTTAATTGGTGCAGATGTTTTGTAATTTTTATTGATAAAGTTCCTTTTAGGTGCTGCAGTGCTCAGGGGGACAGTTGGGACTGTACCTTTCCTGAGACTCAAAAGATAAATTAGGTGGGACAGTGTGTGGCACAACTGGTGCCAGTTCTCACACCCTGTGGCTCACATGTGAACCTGCCATACAGTACTTTTTACCCCAGTGTTTGAGTTTTTTTTCTTTCACCTATTTGTAGCAAAACCAAGGTAACAACTTTATTCCATAGACTTATCAGCAATACATGGAATCATAAGGGCATGATATTCAACCTCTTAGGAGCGACTAGTGGGTGTGGTATGATACAAAGAACCTCTAGGGAGTTACAGATCAGTCTGTACACTTAAAAAAACTCAGCTGTTTCCATTAGTACTTAGTTGAATGCCATAACTGCAATCTGATAAGCATTTTAGAAGCTTTTTAAAGTTATGATGAAAAGTTACTTATTTTAGCCTTCCAGTGAACACTATACACAGCAAATGTTTTGTAGTGTCAATGTGGCATCTGTACCTATGACAGGATTTTAAGCTGTTGATCTTTGGAAGGAAATGGTTTTCAGAGCTGAGTAAGAGCTTTTATTGAAACCTTTTCTTCAATGTTTTGAGAAACTCTTCAGTTACATGTTAACTGGAATGGGTCTTTTCCTCTTTATCTCCAAAAAAGTCATGATGGCTTTTTCAGTTTTAGGGTTTTAAGATCCTTTCTTGTCTAAAGCATGTTGAAGTGCTCAGAAAATTGAGGGATTTATGTGTATTTAGAATGATGGCAGCATTTGCACTACCTACTGTGCAAGGGGCTCTTACTGCACAGAGCTGCCACTTGTTAAATGTTATTTCCCCAGTTGTCCTTATTGTTTTCAGCAGTAATAATTGGAGCCTTTTTTGGCCTTGTTTTCTTGAATAAGTAAAATTCCTGGCATGATGCCAAGTAACTTCTGAATCTGGTTGTTAGATAACAGATTGGGCTTAGAGGGTCTCTTTTGTTTCAACGTACCTTAAGATAAGTTTGGGATGGTTAATTCTTCTTCAGAAGAAGAAAGATGTCAAAAAACTATAAAAAGGAAAAGGTCCTCAGGCAGAAATTTGCTAATGGTTCTTTTCCATTTTGCTTCTAGGCTATTTCTTATGAGAGTAATGGACATACCATATCTCAATTTGGAAGGACCAGACTGTAAGTAGCTTTTTTCATTATAATCTTAGTATGATTCTGACACACTTCCTGGAGAAGGAAGTGTAAAGATTAATTTTGTATATCTAAAGCAAGGATAGCAGCATATCTATCAGCTGTGTTTAGGTTATTAGCTATTTATGAAATAATTCAAATATGTCTACTCCATTGTTTTCCTTTAAAAAAATAGTAAACCTAGAAATTCTTCAACTTTGACCAGAGAATCTGCATTATAAAGGGGGCTGTCAAGAACAAATTAGATTAATGTTACTAAATGAGAGAGTTTGAAATTAACAGCTTTATTGCTATTTTGGGTTACTATTCTTATGTACCATATCACATAAAAAGTGGGATCTTAACACTGTCCCCTCATCCCAGCAGTAAATACAGAATGCAAACTAGTAAATAGCAGATAGTTCTGAAAATCTTGTGGCCACTTTGTTTCTCAATTGCCATGCAGTAGTACCTCTCCTTAACTTCAGCCTAAACATCAGGATTCTTTTGCCACATGGGATTATGATAATGGAAAAATATTATTTAAAACATTTTTACCTTTCTGGCTATTTCAGTTTACAGACCTGGATATATAGATATATATTTAAATTAAAATAGATTCTACTAATGTAAATGTCTTTACTGTTATGGGATGTTTCATTATGAGGGAGGAACTTTGGATGAGGGTTCCCACTGATTCCTTGACTTAGGAATATGTGAAGCCCTGGAGGTCAGTCTGGTTCTTGATTAGATAAAAGCTTAATTTTATATTGAGGAGTCAGATACACAATGTCTTGAAAATTATACCCATTTGGAAGCAGTACTGATGTGGACACATTTTCCACTCCCTGCATCGGAAAGCTCAGACTGGAGGGTGACTCTATTAGATGCCAGTGTAATAGTAACAGAATGCAGTTCTAGAGAGATGGAAGTAACTGTTGGAGAGGAAAATATGTGCTGTAAGGGCATATATTTAATTTTAAATTCAGTTAGGTGGTCAGATCACTGAGCTCTGGCTCTGTTGGAATGGTAATCTAATTACATTGCATCTTCCTTCCCCAACTGTTTGATACTGAGTGGAAGAATGGGTAAATACTTTGGGTCATTGAGAGAGTGCCAAAGCTACTAATTTGTAAAGATGCTACTTCCACTTGCTGGCCAACTTACAGGATTGTTTTGATACTTTGCCAAGAAGGGTTGCCAGAAAAGAGTCTGCCTCTGAAAGTCTGTCTCTTTTATCTGAAAGCCACTCCTGTAGAACAGACTGATGCAGATATTCTGGGAGAACCTGAGCCAAGGCGGCTTTCTAAGCCTCAAAACAGAAAGCATTGCATGGGTGGAATGTTGGGCTGGCTGTTTTAGACACTTTAGTTGTTGTTCTGAGATGTAAACACCACTGTAGGCTGAGGAAGCAGTCTGGTGGTTATCTGTGGGGGACTGTTTTGCAGAGAAGCAAAGCCATTTGAATACAGCCAGGTTTCTGTGGGAGAGGTGCACTTGGAGTCTGTATTTTTAAAAAAGAGATGAGGCAAAGCTGACTAGGTGGCTGTTGTCATTTGTGTTTTTCAGGTAGTGAAATAGCAAGTTTGTGCAATTGTTACTGAAATCCACTATTTCAGGAAAATGTGCTAAGTTAACTAGTATTGAATATGTGGATGTGACTTTCATCATCTTTTGTTATTGTGTGTTAAAAATTCATTTAAAAGAATGAAGTTGCTGCACAAAATTACTGCAAAAAAAAAGAAAAGAAAAAACCTCTAACTTCTCCCTACTCGGGTGAAAAGTATTTGATTCTAACACTAGATTCACTGTGAATTTAAGAATAAGCAGATACAGGAAGGTTAGGAATAGTTTATTTTCTCTAATCAATATAAAAGGGCTGTAATATCTGAAACTGGAGTTGTTTATGCTATGATTTTTTACTACTGGATTACAGATAATTAAACTATGAGTTACTCTCTGTTCAGTAAGCTGTACAGCAATGAATTGATCTTCTGTTGCTTGTGGGGTTTTGCTGTTTGACTTGTATAGTGCAAAAAAATTGAATTTTAGTTCTTACAAAATGTTGTGTCCTTTTTGTTTAGGGATTTAGGGAACAGGATTTCACCTGTGCTCATGAAGGGATTGCTTTCCTTAATTACTTGTCCAGCCTGACTGCACTCTCAGTGCTCATGTACACCTGTAATTTATTATTAGGGAGTTTCTCCTCAACGCAGGCTAATCCGCTTGTTCAGGTGAAACAGATTAAAGCACTTAGCAATAACAAGTGGCTGATGGTCTGATTTTGGACACCTGCTCTATGAATGAGATACACCTTGGAAAGCTCTCCAGTTTTAATGCTGAAAGCTAAGGAGCTCAGAAACTAGAAAAGTTTGTATTACAAAAGAATTCAGGAGGGTAAGTCACTAATCATTCACTAAATTGAAAAACACTCCCTATGTCTCTATACCAGAAGAAGAGAGAAGATTTTCCTGAGAGTGTTACCAGGTGGTTACATTAAAATCTGATCACATGGAGCTGTGTGTAGTTAACCCTTGAGTTATCCTGAACAAACTGGAGCACTGCGTTGTGAAGCGGAGCACTCGAGTTTAATGGTTCAGCCTTTCATCAAACGTAAAATGACACGTAAGATTTAGCAATGTGTCATACATAACAAAATAGATCTCTGCAGGTACCTGTGGAAAGGCTCAATTAATGATCTGCAAATAGTTTAGTAGGAAAAGGTAAATATTTCAGTCCCTGAAAATACAGTGTTCCACTTGTTTCTTTTTAAAATATGATAGGAATTCACAGGTTATAAAAGCTCACATCTGTAGTGAAAGGAACTTCAGGTAGGAGAAGTGTTTAAAAGTAAGGTATATAGTAATAATTTCTGTTGTATTCTTACCTCTTCCAGAAGCTTGATTTGGATTCTCTCTCTCTCAAATTCGCAAACCTTAAAATGATTTTCGATGCACACTAAAGATTCTTCTGCGCTTCTTTAGATGTTGGCCTGGATGAGCTGTCTTTTTTTCTTGGTGTAATTTTTAGTAATAATAAAAAGTGCATCTATTCTAGCTTGTATCTAATATTATATGAAAACTGAGTTGAACATTGTTTCATAGGAAGTTTTTTATTAACAGAAAAATGGCAAGAATTACCTTTTTTTTCCCTTTTTTTTTCCCTTTCCCTTCTGTCCTTGAACTTGGTTTGGTGCAAGGGATGGGAAGGACTACATTTGTAAACATTCCCACTGCAGGAAATGCTGTTTCAATTTCTTAAGCAGATTAGCTACGAGGATTTAGTATATCTTTTGTGCCTAAGTGCAGGCACATTCTCACTGTACCTGATGTAGTTTCATAAATCTTGGCCTGTTTTCTTATTTAAAAAGTAAAGGGAAGAATAAAGCTACATGACCACATTAGATGACTGTTTTATGATATTCCAAAGATACTAGCAGTGACTCTTATTTTAACAAAAGCAGTTTTGTTTTGTAGTGCAGCCCAAACGAGATCATGTTCTTCATGTTACTTTTCCCAAAGAGTGGAAGACTAGTGATCTATACCAGCTTTTCAGTGCCTTTGGTGAGTGATATAGTCTGTCTTGTTGTTGTTGTGGGTTTTTTTGGTTTTTGTTTTTTGTTTTTTTTTTTTTTTTTTTTTTTTTTTTTTTTTTTTGTTATTTTTAACAAGGTAAACTTCTGGTTTGTTTTCTTATTTATAGTCTGTGAGTGCAGACTTATCCCTAGTGTTGGTAATGATGAATCTCTTT
This sequence comes from Peucedramus taeniatus, assembly GCA_013400575.1. NCBI lineage: Eukaryota > Metazoa > Chordata > Aves > Passeriformes > Fringillidae > Peucedramus > Peucedramus taeniatus. The sequence goes on along the minus strand of WBNO01026507.1, from coordinate 836,271 downwards.
TTGTAAGTTTGAATTTGGTGTCCTGTGGACTTCGTAATGATGTGTTGAAAATCACTGTTCTTACTAACTGCTCTTTAGAAATCTTTATTTGGTGCTTGTTGAATATTGTGGACCTTTTCTCCTTTTATTTACAGCCTCTCTTGAAAGGAGGTAAGAGGGATGTGGAAAAAGGGAATGGGGATTGGTGTGAGGGAGATCAAGGCTTTAGGAGCAAGGTTCATCCTGCAGTGAGTGTAAAGCCAAACTCCAGCATACGTGAGTCTAGGCAAGCAAGCAAGCTTGAAAAAGAACCGAGTTGATTTCCAGATCATGAACATCATCCTAGTGAGAAGAAACAGCAAAAAGGGTAGTTAAAAACTGAGGACCAATAGTCCTGTTGTTGCTCTACTAAGTAGAAATATGAAATATAGGTACCTGGACACTCAACTAATAGGTGATGGTCTCCTGCTCCTTATCTCCTGTGGCTTGATACTCTCTCTGTGCAGGGTCTCTGGAGCTGCAAACTCCCTCAGCTCCTTATGAGCACTCGATCTTCACTGCAGCAAGGGGTCAGTGTAGTGGCTAGGATTTAATAGCCCCGACTGGGAAGGTAAAACGCGAGAATGTAGAAATGGCAGGATTCTCTCGGAGCTGCCGTCCCTGGGTAAGGAGCGTGTTTTGGGCTCGGTCCCGGCGGTTTCTGCCCCTCGGCCCCGCCGCTTTCCGTGCGCGGGGGACGAGCACCGCCGCCAGGGGGCGCGCTCACACACCGCTAAAGGCTCGCTTTGGGACTTGCCAGTTCCCGCACTTCCCCAGATTTTAGAGCTGAATGTTTTCATATTTCCATTTACAAACTCCAGGTTCGATAATTAATCTATATATTTTTTTAAGTCTTTTTGCCATGGTATCTCAAAACAAACTGCAGATTATTCCTTCCACAATTCTGGAATACAGAAGTACCCATGCTTTTCCACTTGTAGGTGGATAGGGGCAGAGTGGTACAGCGTGAGGTTGAGTGATTTGCCAAAAGCTAAAAAAACAAAAAGTCAGTAAAACATGAATTATCCTAATGTATTACATCAGTTAAAGCAAAGTGTCTTGAAATTAAGCAGTATTAGTCGAATTTTACAGAAGAATTATTTTAGGATGAATTGAAGCAGAGTTATAATCTTCCATGGAGCTTCTAACGAAATATGGTGAAACAGCTGAAAGGGCTGCAGTGTCACGCTTGGAACTGGTTTACATTTGCTACTCTAGAAGGGCTGTTCATGATTCTGACATCCTTCAGGACTGCCTGCATAGCAAGCGGACACCTGTTCATGCAAGATGTTTTTATGGTCTCAGGGGTGAATGTAGCTTCACTGTACAAGTGCTTGCAGCACTATGCAGTCTCTTAGAACACTTCAGATTCTTAAATTTGCGTTGTTTATTTGGTCATGCTGATGTGAAATAGGAAGTCATTAAAATAGGATTTGCTAGAATACAGCTTAGTGTATAGCCTTAAGTTCTACTTAAATTTATGTCTTTGGGCTTTTGATTAAATCTCATACTATAGAAGTATTATAAAAACTGCTTATTAATTACCAGTAAAAATCATGTAGGAAATTTACAAGAACAGAGTCTAAAAAGGAAAATGTTCCAATGATGTAATCCATCAGTGTGATTTTATTCTATGGATTTAACCTCGTTTGCATGTTTGAGCTGATATATGGAGAATTTTCAAATTTCTTTTTAGAAGAAATAAATTTTACTTGCACCTTCATGTCATAGTCCACCAGTAGCATTCTTCAAAGTATTGAAGACTTTAGAAGTGCAGAGAAATTTCCTGGTTTATTTCTCTAGAGCTGGTGTTCCATTACATTGCTGTCCATGGCTTATCTGCACTGGCCTTGCAGTGAGCTGGCACGGGGCTCTGGTGATTGCTAAATATTGTATTGCAGCTGCATTTGCTTTCCAGATCTTTATTTGCATTTCACCATACTTTTGAAATGCACAATATTTGCTGAATGCTTAGGAATATTGCTGAATGATTTAATTTATTAATCTTATCTCTTCTAAATTCTTACTTCTTAATAATGATGAAATGTGGCATAGTCTGAAGAAAACATTTCTTAAGTATGGAGAGTTGCATAAGAGCATTTGTTGCAGTTTGCTTCAGATTGGAACTCAGTGTCTGCTATTTAATGTTTGACTTTCTTTAAATTCAGTATTTAAAATGTATAAATCTGAGTATAAAAGCAAGATATGTTGAAACCCTTTAATAGGTAAAAATACAAAGTCAGAAGTCATATGGAATACATCAGCCTTTCTGCAACAATAAATAAGAATCTGATACTGAAATGGTGTGCCACCAACAGGTTGAATTCTTATTAATTTATTTTTATTTGGCACTTAGCAACTATTCAGATGGACTTCAGTGTCCATATTTTCACTGAATTCCTTCAGGAGATTTTTTTTTTGTCTATCACTGATCTTCTTTCTTATTTTATACAGAGGGCACAATTGCAAGGTATTCAGAAGAATTTTTCTTTCTGATCCTTCTTTCAGTCTGCTCAGGTAGATTGAAATTAATAAACTGTATATATAGGAAAGGGAAACAATCTGGACAGCATTTCTGTGTTCCAGAGTTACAACAGAATATGGTCTCAGATGTCTGAAATTATTTTTTAGAAAATTTTTTAATTAGTAGTACAGAATTGGAGAACTTCATACATAAATTATTTTAGATCAAAGACTTATCTGTGCATGTAGAGCAATATGAATTTGTACAGCAATTTCTGTCCTTTAAAGGAAACTCCATGTTAGGGTCCTACCAAATTCTCTACAGTTCTGAGCTGCAGTCATGAGTCAGCTCAGGCCTTTCTTGTGTTGGGAAATGCTAGTGTCCTGCCAAAAGGATGTTCTCACTGCACCAAAGAGCCTTACCCATAGGCAGCAAAGTTCTGTGTTCTTCAAAGGTAGAATTATTAGAAATTGAATTTATGAACCATAAAAAATGTTTAAAGAAATTATAACTTCATGGTGTCGGCTCATTTTAATAGCAGCCTTAGCCCTTCAGTACAGGGAGATGTCAGAAACCATACTGAATTAATTATGGTTTTGGCAATGATCAAAATGCTTATAACTTAAACTCCTAAATAGCTGGCTACTCAAATGTATCGCATGCGAATGAAATCTATCTAGGCTTTTATTTTTTATAATTAGAAAATCTGTTTATAATCTGGCTGGATTTCAGAAGAGACTTTTGTAACCTTGTAACCTGTAGACTAAATTAGATTTCAATAGATTAAACAACTGAGAATAAATGTATTTTAAGCTCTTTTGCATCATTGTTTTTAACCTTGTAATGTCTGAAGGTTAAATGGTGGTGTAACATTATATATAACTTGATTTTCTAGTCTACGTGAAAAAAATGGCACCAATTTTCAATATCTGAATTGTACTAACAGTAGAGCACTTAGATAAGGACAGGAGATGTAAGCAGAGGAGATGTAAATGGATTTCAGGCTATAATAAGACCTTGTGTCTGGAATGGGAATCCTTTCCTCTGCTTTTGCTTGATGATGAGCTCTTTTAGTGCTAATGTGACATTTTAAGCCATTCACATAGAAAATTCACTAACTGCTTGATGAATAGAGGGACTTACTTCCAGTCACTGTTCCATTGTAACAGCTTCCAAATGAGGTCCATGATTTTGTGCATTTGTCCTCATATTGACTCAAATTAAGTTTTTAGTTCACATCCAGGAAATGATGTATAGTGCGATTCAGACAAAAGAGTTTGAAGATTTAGTGTCCCAACAGTGGAGTTCTCCATTGATGTGGTCAATCTTCTACCTACCCCTTTGGACTGGAATTTATCATCACTCAAAGAGCTGTTATTATTTGAGTAAAGGGCTGAAATTCCCAGAAAATCACTTCAGTTTATTTTGTAGACTCATATAAAAGCCATGAAGGGAGGATGTGAGGGTCTGGGGTATACAGGATGCTCATGCCACCCTGACTTTCTGAACAGTTCCTAGCCCTTGTGCAGCTGGGTATGTACTACACACCTGTACAGTGGACAAAAGCCTTTTCAAGTGCAGTTACTCTAAGCTGGCTTTTGTATGTCATGGCATATCAGATAAAAATCTATGACTGAGTCTAAAATAAAAATAGGCATAAAAATTTCTTTTACTTTTTCTAGGTAACATTCAGGTTTCGTGGATTGATGATACATCAGCATTTGTCTCATTGAGCCAGCCAGAGCAAGTACAGATAGGTGAGTGTTGCTGGATTTACTTCAGCATTAAGACTTTAACTGGCTCCTGCAAAATGCTCTGAGCCAGCAGGGTCTGTGATTCTAATGGCAAAACCACTGACTTGCTTGAAGGAACTGGACTTACATTGCGGCAGCGTGTGTGACAGCAAAGACAGGCCCAAATTGGACTTGCTTGAGAGTTTTGTGTTTCATTTCATGATCCTCCAGGTACCTAAACCTGTAGGTAGAATAGTGCTGGTTTCTTCACTTGGTGCAGTATTTATTGAGGCTATTTACTGTTACTTTTCACAGTTTATAACTATCAACGACTTCTGTGGTCTTTGCTTCCAAATACCCTTTGGACTGATACACATTTAGTTTGGTTTACATTTACAAGGAACAAATGCAGTGAGAAGCCTTTTGGTGCATTGCAGAACACATGCAAAATAAGAGTGTCCAAAGAGCCTGGACTGCTAATGTAAAAGCAGTCTGTGTATGAACAATGTGCAGTCTCTCCAGACCTAAGGTTTTAAGTTTTTATTGGAACATTTGAAAATATTGCTGTTAGTTATGTGGGAAAAGAGTCTTTGTGGTTCTTTGGGTTTTAGGTTGGGTTTGTTTGTGGTTTGGGGATTTTATGTTGTTTTGGGGTGGGGTTTTTTAAAGATTTTTGACTGTAGTTGAATCCACAAGCTCTTAGTGGTTTCTCTAGTTCTCTTGGGCGCTTATCTAGTGACCCATAACCTTACTTCAGGGAACAATGGCTGGAAGTAGGCCCTTATAGATGATTATTTGGGATATGTTCTGGTAGTGTCATCCCCATTTACTGAAATGCTTGCATCAAATGCTGTGGGGCCAGTGACAGCAGCAGTATATGTAGCACTTCTGAATATTGGCTAAAATTCTGTTGCACTTAAGAGCCTATCCAGGCAGAATTCCCACAATTGAAAAAAGAAATAAAATAAATTGGAAAACCCCACAGAGTTTACCATCATCTATCCTTACTAAGCTCAAATAAAGAAGCTTTCATGGTCTCAATGTACAATCAGACCATCTCTGTAATTCCTTATGAACATCCTGGGAGTGTTCATCATACTTCCTCATATATTCATAGGTCTGCAGAGGATTTTGAGGGCTCACCAGCAGCCTCCTTACAGCAATTGCTTCATAGCAGCAAGAGCCATTGTTTCTTCATCCATGTATAGATATAAGAATGAAGTAACTTCTAATGAGAAGTTCCAGATGAAGAATTATGTCAATTAAAGCCTTTCTAGGTGCTGCTACAGTAAATTCCACACTACTGTCACCTCAGTTACTTATCCATTGTCTAAATGCTTGGCATATACATTATCACCACTACTTGTTGTTGTTGTCAACAAGGTTTGGTTTTGGTTTTTTTATTCTGTTTTTGTTATAGCAACTACATATTTTGGAAAGAACTGAATGTCTGCAGAATATTGAAACTGAATCTTTCTGGCATTGCTCTGTGTCTTTCTTTGTGCTTTGACAAGCAGGGAGGCTTGTTCTGTGGCCTACATGCTGGGAAGTGTTATTTGTTTGAAAGCTCAGGTGATCATAGTCTTCCATAGATTTTTATGAAATCAGGTTAGTAGAAATTCATATACTGAAAGTAGTGAGGCAACCAAGCTGATAAATTAAAGTAACCTGAGTTACCAAAAATTGTGTGATTTTTACTGTAAAATTGCTTAAAATTCTTGGTATTTCATTGGTTTGAGTTTTGCTGGGTTTTTTTTTTTTCTGTAATAAATGCATTTTAAAATCAATTCTGTTATTCTATTTCCTGATCTTAAATTCTTTAATGAATTGTTTTGGTATTAAAAGTCACTGTTTGTACTTGTGATTTAGTGAGGTATGCTTTAGTGAAGAACCTAGGAAAAACTATAATGTGGCCTGTTTTTTAACTTGTTTCTATAAATGTCTGCATCTTCTGGACTTTATAAAAAGCCTTAGAGCACTTTGAAACAGCATGAATACAAGGCAAGATGTTGCTATGGGTATACTTCTGTGCTTACCTCTTAAAGAGGTTTCTGACTTTGAGTTGGTATTAATATGTAGTTAAGAAAATACAAGTGCATCGAGAACATCTATGGGACATAAATGGATCGAGGACATGAAAAGTGTATGGAAGTTTCCCCTAAAGTCTTCAGATTTCCATTGCAGAGGAGTCAAAGTACTGTAAAAACATCCAGACTTCCTCTGCATCTTTTTAATAAGGAAATTGTGTGTGAAAAAGCAATGAAAATGGGACTGTTTTCTTAATTACCTGCATGGAGTGTTAACTGATTTGAATCTATCAGATTTTGAAACCCCATTTACATCTGGGAGGTGTCTTTATTTTTCTGTTGCTGCAGTGGTTCAAATACTGAATATTAGGCTGAACTAAGATGAAGTTAGAGGCTTGAACAGCAGGTCATTTAAAGACTGATCTGCCATCCTCCCTTATGTATATGCTCAACATAACCAGTCAATGGATCTGCCTGGTTTCTTAAGAATTTTGCTCCAATGCCTTTTAATTTTGTTCAGCTTCATAGGTGTTACAAGACAACTTGAAATATGATTTGTCTGTTTGACTAGTTTTGTGTAACTATCTAAGGGTAGTATTGAAATGGTGATAGTTGTCTTCCATATTTCAAATAATTAGTTATCATGCTTAACCTTTACAAATGACAGGCCTCTCAAAGTATGGCACTTTGCATAAGCTGTTGCTGCTATGCTGTGCTGTTTTTGTTGTTTCTAGCTCTCCTGGCTTCAGTATTTTAAATGGGCTAAAAACTTGTTCATCAGCATCCTGGGAATATGTCAGATTTCTCACAGATTCGAAAATCCTTTTTGAATATGTAGGGAATATATCTCTTCATCCCCCAGTGCTCTTTAAAACAATATGCCTGAGTTAGGTAATATCGTGGATGGTAACCATTAAAACCTAGTCCAAAACTGATGGATAAAACATTGACCCATAAGATTTTCTGTTTATAAAGTATACATTTGATTAGCTGAATTTAGCTAATAAGCAGTTCTTAAAATTTCACAAGGTAATCAGTAGTGTTTATGTTGCCAGGGAGAATGTGCATTCCAGTGTTTTAATTGTTAAAGTGTTACCCTGAAGGACCTATGAATCTTTGCATAATATAAGGAGACTTGTTTCCTCTTCCACTTCATTTCCTCTGAAAAACTAAGTAGGGAAAAGGGCAGTATTTTTATAGGCAATTTTGGAGCTGCTTCTAACTTTCCAACTGAATATGGCATGCTTTAAAACACACAAACAAGAAACCTTGGGAAACAAGAGTCAAATGCCTTAAACTTCTCATTTTGTTGCTTATGATAATCTCCAAGAATCTTCACTTCATTTGGTTATTCATGCAACTCACACACTGGCAGTCTCTCAGATTTATTATGAGTAGAAAAGGCTTGTTCTTATATAAAATCATATTTACACACTGTCTATAGCTTGAAGTGGAAGCTGCAGCAGGACAGATGCCAGGGAACAATTGCACAGTCACCCTGCCGTGCCTGTCTGTGCAGGCTGGACTGACCCTTGCCAGGGGAAGGTTCTTGGCTTCCAGTGAGCTCTGTTTCACTCCTACGGTTGGGCTGCCACAATTTCATCTTAAAACCAATAACAAGTTTATGAAAGTGGTGGTTTAAATGGCTCTGATTTGTCTTAACTTTTTGCAATATGCTGTGCTGTAAACTGATTTTCAGGCTACGAGCAACTGAAAACTATAATGGACAATAAACACAGTCTATGTTCTGTTGGGATTTGCTGATCAAAGTGGGTAATTAATAAGAATTTGTGAAGTGGTTGATATTCCTTTAGTTGGACATCTGGGACACAAAACTTACTGTTGCCAAGTTACACTGCAAGTGGCATCAGCATTTCTGTCAAACATGAAGCACATATTTGTTAAGTGTGTGGCAAAAGATAACCCATGCACTGTTAGAGCTGATGAACACAAGAAACTTCAGAACTAACTTTTGGCATACAACTTCTGGCTTTTAAGATTTTTGTCTTGCTAGATAAGTTTGCCTTTGGATGCTGTTCAGCTTTCTGTATTCATAAAGCTGGCTTTTCATTTGGAGAGGTTAGTATGGAATAAGTACAATTTTAGTGATCTTATGACTTAAAAGGGTCTAGACTTCATCCAGATAGTCTGGAAATGGTGGGGGAAATGGGAGAGACTTCAGCTTGTCTTAACTGTCAAGTAAACCCAGTATTTTATTTAAATGAATAAATTGGTATAACCTGGAGTATTTGTGTTTCAGTCACTTCGGCCCCTCGACTGTTCTGTGCAGTTAACTTTGTGAGTCTTCAGTTAATGATTTGGATCAATGTTAAGCCCTTGTTTTTCATGGTTTCCTTGACTGTTGTCATCCAACTGTGACTGTTCACGTTGCTGGTCTAAAAAGAAGGGGTAGCTTGAATTATTTCAGTAATTAAATAACTTCATCTGGAAGGGAGCTAAACTCCTTTATAACAATCTAAATACATGTGCATAGTGTGAAATGTCTCAGTGGACTTGTGCTATCATCTCTCTTCTTTGTTAAGGAAAATATTTTAATTTTAAGCCTTGCATAAGGATCCTTCCTCTTTCTTTGGCGTGATTTGTACTTAGCACTTTATCTTCCTTCTTTAAAACCATTTTCTTTCAGTTCACCTGTCCATTTTCCCCTGTTCTCCGGCATGGAGGTTCAAAGCCTCATTTTGGTTTGCTCTCTGACTTGACATCCTTCTTTGCAAGGTGAAGATCTGCTTTGTCCCTGCATTGATACTGCCCCTTGCTCTGCATTTCAGGTACCAAGAGAGAGGACAATCTTTGTACAAGACTCTTTTAATTTAGAGCATGTATAGGCACCTTCTATCTTAAGCTGATACAGGAGAGGAAAACAAAGGAATGGGCAGCATCATGTACAAATTGGTGTTATCAGTTTGGGTACAGCCTGCAGATAGTTGCAGACTATTGCTGTTATCAGATATACTTAAGAGTCTCTGGTCCAGCTAATTAGTCATGTGTGTTAACATTTTGCTGCCTTGCAGCAGAAATCGTCCAGGTATGCTTGAAAGACTGAAAACTGTATATAGGTTAACAAAAGTGGCCATTAATGTTACATTGACAATTTCACTAATATTTAACAAAATATAGTTGAATTCTGCTTATGCCTTGATAATGTCCATAGTTACATGATCATGTACGTGTTTCTTTAGGATTTATGGCTTCTCTGTGAACATGTTTGTACATTTGCTATGGAAGAACTCAGCCCTGAATGTTCGTTAGGGGACAGTTTAACTCCATTTAGGTTAATTTAAAAGATGCCCTCTAATTTGGGATGTTGAGTCTTGTGCTTTCTGTTGATAAAATAGGCACACAACACTGCTGCTTCCACTCCTGAGTTTTACTTTGAATTACTGGACTATGCATGTGCACTTTTGTCGTGATGGCAAACTTCTGGATTGTTATATGTGGCATGAATAGCCCTAGTAGTCAATAAATAAGGCTATGGAACCATATGGTGAGTACTGAGTAAAACAAAATACCAACTTAGCTGCTCACTAATTGCACAGTGTTGCTCTGGCTGAGGCAGTGTTTCCATGTTTTAAGTAAAACATGGTCATGTAAGGTTAATGCAGCATCGATACAGAGGTTACTTAAAGGCTTCACAGGTGAAATTTTACAGGAGTATTTCATAAGGTTAAGTGTTTAGTATTGCAGCCTTAATCTGTATAGCTCTGTGTGTTTATTGTATTTATATATTGTGGCTTTTCTTTTACCTAAACGGTTCACCAACATATTTGTCTTTTTATTAAGAGGCTTAATATTGTCAGTGGCCATCTGTCAGGAAGTTGCTCTGCATAAAAGCAAGGACTTGACAAAAGGGTATCTTTGTACACATTCCTCTTGGACCACTCAACGACAGCCTGTTTGATGTCTTCCCTTATAACCAGAGAATGTGCCATCCTCTAGAAATGCTTGTCCTACAATAATTTGCAGTTATTATTATTATTATGCTATAAGACAGAAACTTCAGGGCTGCAATTAATGTGAAATGCAGCCACATGGTGTTGGTTACTCGGTCAGGTTTCTCACAGAAAGATTTGTCTCATCTCTTACAATTTAAAGAATTAAGTAAATAGCCCCTCCTGTGTTCTCTTTAGATTTTTAGAACTCACAGAGCATTCTAGCAGTGCGTTTCTTCTTGGGAGTGCAGAACAACCTAACTGTATTTGTTTTGCAATATGGACAACATCCATCAAAAAAGCATCAGAGAAAATGTATTAAACTCCTACAGGGAGCTGCTCTTCAATTCAACACCATGCAAGATTGTTTTATCTGTGTGGCTCCTTAGACTTCTCCATATGCCTTCATTTCAGTTTTTCAATGATGAAGCAAAATATTCAGCATGTAACATTTTATATTAAATATATATGCTATCTATGCATATACAGATATTTGTGCGTGTATGTGCCGTATGAATGGGTAGCTGTAAAATCCATGCCTTATTTCAAGAAAGTAGAGTTGTCTTTGTACAAAAACATTGACTCTTGTACAGATTTATTTTAGAATTATATTTAGGCCTCGAATGATTTGTTTTTCTTCCTTAAGAAAGGGCTGAGTTTATCAAGGAATTAAATGGCAGACCCATAGCTTTGGCTCATATCTTCTTGTAGCAAAACAAATAATGTTATTGTGTTTTAACAAATGAGTACATATCAGATGATCCATGGTAACTTTGTGCTTGATTTTAGCAAGTGAAAACATGCTTGAGTTTAACTAAACAAATTTTACCCCAAGGAATGTTGGCTGGCATGCAGTAAACTCCAGTGAGCCTTATTAATTCATTCATGATGCCTGCCCCATAACTTTGCGGGCAGTAAATATTGTCCTATTCTTACAAACAGATCCTGTAACTTCGCAGTTCAAAATAAGTATAAGGGGGGGTGGAAGGAGGTATATCTGACTCTTGTTGGTTAGTGCAGCTATCTCATGGGGATGTTAATCATAACTACTGCTATCTGTACTTGGGATTAAAATTAAATAGTCAACATTCTTGCCTGGTTTCATTGCAACAGCAGCATTTCTGTACCATGGCAGGTATTATAGATACTTAATTTCACTGTTACACAGCAAAGGTACAGAATGGATGATCCATCCTGAAAGAGGAGAAAAAAAATCACATCCACCCATCTTCCTCACCTTTTCTGAAATTTGGTGATGGAGCTTGCCATCTCTAGTGCTTGCACCAGACGTAGCACAGAATACCTGTATTTAAAACAGCTCAGCTAGAATCCTGAAGTGGGATATGCATCTGAAATTGCTCTAAATAATTGGAAGTACATAATAAAGTCAGCATTTTTGTCTCCACTATAATTGCAGTATTTTAAAATGTGCAGAAAAACAATCTGGGGTGGGGGGGGGATGTTTTATTTTGTTTACATTTAGACTGGTTTACTGGTTGGTTTACAATACTTTCTTTCAGAGAGCTAGGCTGAAAGCAGCAGAAGACACCAGTTGACAGTCAGTTTAATTTGCTGATTCATCTGTTACAGGGATGGCGTCAGGCCAGAGCTTGGCTCACAGACTAAAGGCTGAGAGCTGTGAAGATGCTAGGACTTGAAGGAATGTTGTTAAATTGTTACTGAGTGGAGGCAGTGAAAGTTTTTTTCTTTAGTTTTAAAGTGCTTCATTTGCATTGACAGAAATCTTTCTACCTTGAACTTGAAGTCTTTTTTGGTTAAAGGGAGATCAGACATTAGAAAGATAGAAGGATGCAACAGCTGGCTATTAGTTAAGTGCTTCTTCCACGGATATCTTGTGCAACCAAAAATGCAGCTCAAATAAGCTTATGTTTCACAGCAATCAAACAGAGTTTTGGCAAAGGCTTTGCAAATGTCGTCTTTTCCTGGCAGACTTGCAAAATAAACCTGCTGGGTTAAGTAATGAGACTAAAAGGGAAAAAATCCAGGAAATCTTTTCTTGCCAACAAGCAATCTGGAAGAGGGTTACGACTGAAGAATTGATCGTTTCTAATTTAAAAGAAATGTCTTAAGTAGATTTAACTCTTTTCGCACAAAGTCTGACTCAGAGAAGAGCTTTTGAGCATCTAGTTCAGACATTGTGACTTCTAGAGAATATGGCATTTTGGGTTTGTTTTGGTTTGGCTTTTTAATTGCTAACAATAGAACTAGAAGTTGATTTATGAACAGAACAAATAGCTTGCAGCCTTCTGCATTTCAAAATAAGCTGTTTCAGTAGAGGGCATGCTGTCATTTAAGTGTTTTGTATATAATATCATTCTCCTTCTCCATAGCTGTAAACACCAGCCGGTATGCTGAAAGTTATAGGATCCAGACATATGCAGAATATGTGGAGAAAAAACATGAAGAAAAACAGGCCAAGAGAAAATGTACAGAAGATAGTTGGAAGGAGATGGAGAGGAAGAGGTTAAAAACCCAGTGCCCACCTTACGTTTCCCAGAGTCGGTACTACTGTGTTAACAGGTGAGATGTCTGTGCTGCCAGCTCGTGTTTTTACTGCATTTCTATCCAAAATCTAGCAATTTTCAGGTAGTTCTTAACTAATACAAGGCATTTTTTCTGTATGTATTTCTTTGCATATAAATCAGTAGTGGTACATCAGCTGTCACAAGATGATAGGTAAAGGAACAGAGGGAATTTCATCACGAATGTGATCAGACAGACTTTTAAATGCTGGAATCTTGCGGGCAGGTCACATCACAGCTTCTGAGCTTGATGTAGCAGCACCATTTCTTATAACCAAAAATTTTAAATTATTTTCTTTATTCACATGATACTTGTGAATGGTTTGTGTCATGTGGACACTTAGTTGTCATCATATATCCTTGTAAAGACCATGTTGGTTTTGGACTGACTTTCCATGGTGATAATAGTGCCACAGATATATAAATTCTCTTCTAGAGCAATATAAATAGTATAAATTCTCTTCTAGAGCAGTATGATGAAGTTGTCCTTATGCTTCAGAAATAGGATGGCAAATGATACTTGCATGGCTTTAAGCTTGCACTATAAAACTTTGAAAAGGGCCTTAGTTCATTATTTAAGGACAAAATTAAGTCCTTAAATAAAAACATGCTGCTTTTGGTTCTGGTACCGTATGTTCCCTATGTTGCTATGTGTGTATTTCTTGTTCCATATTTACTCGCTAATATTAATGACAGGTTTTGGATATGGTGGTAACAGGCAGCTTCTTTCTCAGTCATCTGTGTAGCTGAGCATGTGAAGAGATTTTTAGTGTTAATATTATTGTATAAATAACCTATCAAGTTACTGCCATTCTTCCCCCTCCCTTCTCCTGCACTTTCCCCCCAGTTCTATGAATTCTATATGAAAATAAGTTTGAGTGGAGTGTATGAATTATATTTCTCTAAGCAGATGTTTTGGTTTGGTTTTGGGGTTTTTTTTCTCCTTCTCCTCCCTGCCCCATGGTTAGACAAACCAAATTTGGTGGTCATAAAAACAGTGCTGAGGTATCTCTGCTTTATCTTTCTTGCAAATGCTACATTAAGTTCTAGTTCTCATTATATCTTCCTGTAAATGTTAATCGGTTGTGTAATAAATTCGCTAAACTTGTTCTGTTCTTCTCATGACCTTATGATTTTGCAGGTGTGTATTTTGGCAAGCTGTCAGATGTTCATGGCTTTTGTCATGGTTGGAATTCTAAATGTGTTATAGACATGTTTGATTCAAAAAAACATATGGAGGAATGATGATATGATCCGTATCAAATGAAGTTAGTTTAATGGAACTGTTGTACTCAAGCATCCTGGGGAGTCCATGCTGTGAGGAGATGAGGAGCTTTAAGGATTCTCCTGGCACCAGCCTGCATGTGGCTAAAGCTTAGCTCTATAACTAAGGTGGTAGACTATTAAGTAGTCTGGAAATACTTACTACACCTTGAGTTTGCTGCAAAGAAACACTAAGTTCTAGTTTGATTTCTGCCAGAGGAAGTGTCTCCTCTCAATGAATGTTGGAGTTTGGGTACCTCACAGGTTCCAGGCAGATGATAACGATGGCAGCTCATGAAGAACAGGAAATGCAGAAAGCTGATCTGCTGTTGTCTTGCAAAGAAGTTTAAGATCCACCACAAATGTGTTATTTAGACAATTGCTGAACAAAATTTTCAGTAAATTCTTTCCCTGAAAGTTTGACATACCCTAGTGAGTTGTTTGTCTAAGCACTTAACTCTCCTTGAAAATTTTCAATACAATTTTTTCATCTAGTGTTGTAAAATTCTACAAGAAGTAGCTTTTTGTTTTCACATGACCAACATCTTGATACCCTTGGATAGCAGCCTTTATTTTATTGACAGATCCCTTGTAATTGATGTTACATAATTTTTTGTTCTCTTATTATTCCATTAATAAAGTGATTTGGTTCTGTCCCACATTCCCTCTCCTACAGGTCTTTTGACACTTTTTCTTAATTTATTTTAATTTGTTACTAGTTATATTTAATTATTTTGTCAATTTATATTTTGTAAATGCTTTCTCTGAACTGTAATCTGTTTAGCTAGAACATGGAACTGCAAACCATGTTCTTCCATTTCGCTCAAGACGAACTCTTTATTTTCCAGAGAAAGGTATATACAAATATTTACATCTAAAGGTATATAAAATATTTATATTTTTATCTATTATATACAATAATTTTGATATGAAATATAATATCAGTGTTTATATAAACAATCAGGAAAAATATGTATGTGTGCATGTATATTTGTCCAGATTAGTTGAAGTCATATCTAGCTGCGCACTCAGCACTGTGATGTATCCAGCAGCTGATCCCTTATAATAGCTTCATGTTACTACATCCTTTATTTATTTATTATTGAATAAGCTTGCTGCATCAGCTTCTGCCAAGGAGCACAGCTGCAGGATAGCTGTTTGTCTCCATGATGACAGTGTGTCCTGGTTACTTTTTCATTCAGTAAGAAAGTTGTTGAGTATATCTTATAAGGAACTTTTGTCTTAAATTGACAGATTGATAAATATGTAACAAAGGTTCTTTAATTCTTGTCTTGTTGATAAAATTGCAGTCCTATATTGTAGAGGAACTTATTTTCAGAAAATAAAGTTTAATATCATTAATAGCAGTCACAAGGTAAAATTATTTATAATTAATATGTATCCCTTGCATATAACTTAATACTACTGTTAAATATAAAAATTTATTTCAATGAAAATATGCCTAATTATTAATGTAAGATGGAGAAGTAGAGAAAAAACTGCTGCATTTGACAAAACTTCAAGTAGTAAATGAGATCCCCTTGTCCAAATCTGTTGCTATTCAGAACACACTTAGGAAACAGATGGAACTGGCTATGTTGTGCTTAGCAAATGATTGCCTGCCAGCTCTGCCATGACTGTTAAATGCAGGGCTTTAAGAGCTTTTCCTTAGCAAAATAGTGTTAAACCATAGCAGGAAAAGTCAAATAGGGTATACTTTATGGAAAACCAGGTACCCTGCTCTCTTTGTACTTACTTACTCTCCTGATCATCATCTGGAAATAGTAAAAGAGAATAAGGACAATGGCAAAAGACTTGTAGGAAGTACAAGAAAGGGATACATCACTTTGCCTCAAGATACTCTGCCTAAAACTAGGAGTGCTGCATCTTCTGTCAAGTCAGGGTGCTGTTTGTAGCACCACTTCCTTGAATGTCTTCATTTTGCCAAAGATTATCTGATTTTTGAAATGTGCAAGTGTTTCTATTTGGTTTATTGATGATGATTCTTTTGGTTTATTACAGAAATGGTTGTTTATAGTGGTTTATTACACACTAAAGAATAAGAATTGGCAAAAGCTGAGGTATTAAGGGCATATATAACAAATATTGCAAGTAAATTATTATAGTGTTCCTGCATTGTAGTGTTATTTTAGGTGAATTCACCTGCTCTTCAGCTGAAATGACTGATTTTTATGATGGATCAGTATCTACTCCCACCCCTCAATGTTGTTTCAAGTGTCAAGAGAACTTACAGTTTTGTGTGAAGGAAATTTGTTTGAAATTAGGTCCTCATATAGCCAGGCCAGTTACAAATGCCTTGTTGTGATGAAGTGTTCCTTTGAAAACTCAGACATGCTTTTCCAAAACAGAAAATGTTAAATGTTACGTCATCATAACTGTTTTCCTATCTTTTCCTCCCCTCCACTTGCTGATTCTTTCAATTTATTTACCATAGTACTATTTGGATTGCTGCTATTTAGTACTTCTTGAAATATATTCTCTAGAAAATAAATAGAGTTATTGCCTGGATAGCTGCTGTGCAGGTGTGTTTTGAAACCTAAGTGTCATGTGGTTGGAGGATGGTGCAAATCTGTGTCTCTACATGGTCATAAGAATCATAAAAGAAGTCTGTCTGCATTGGGCAATGACTGAATGCTATTATTGTGTTTGAATCTTTAACTTTGTTCAGTTGTTTCTCAGCTGAATGAGGAAGTTGAGGCAGATATGTGGACATATCCAAAATAACTGTTAAAATTAGAAAACTGAACTTTGAGTAGTGCTCTAACTCATATATGCAACCATACTCATTTACTGCTAAATGCATTAATAATGTTGCTGTAATCTTTAATCTTATTTAAGGTTAAAGGAGAAGAAGATGTAAAAAAAATTAACCCTTTCTCCTGTAGAAGTCATGCAATCAATGAATGAATAGAATAGAATATAAAATAAAATTATTTGGGAGAAAGGAAGACAATGGTTCATCATTATAAAATATGTTTATTTTGTGTTCCTTGATGCCACTTTTTGGTGGTTGGCTTTTTTTTTTTCCTTAAGGTATCTGCAGGAGGACCATAAGGCCTAAAATTAATTTTTATGTTGTTCTTTGGTACCTGGCTAAATGTGCACTGAAGGTCAAGAACTTGTTTCTCTTTATTTGCAATAACTTCACAGGAGTCTTAAGTTGGAAAAAATTAAATTCAGCCAAAAGACCATTCAAGAAGGGATCTTCTTCCTACAGTGAGTGCAAGTTCCCTTTTGAGAGCCAAGTGCTGAAGAAATCCTGGGTTCATAATTTATAGTTCCTGAGTTTTTTCTTCCTAATGTATTTTCAGAATGGCTGCCCCCAAAGTAGAATTCTTACAAGCTTTTCTAAACTGTATTTTTAAAAAATAGTAGTTTTTTATTTCCTAAATGCTTGTTCTTCCCTAGACTTTTTTCTTTCCAACTCTAGTTTTTGCCTGTTTTGCAATCTTGAAGTGTGTACATAGGATTAACAGTTCTATCCAGCTCTTTATTGGTGGTGGTTGTGGTATGACTCAAAATGATGATTTGTAAGAAATCATGCAAGAAGGCCTTCTGTGTGTGAATATTTGGAGGAAAAACCAGCTATTCATCAGAGTAAATGGTGTTTGTGCTCCTAAAGTGGATGTAAGAGCATGAGATGTAATCATATGTTTCATCTTTGTTTATTGCCTTTGGACATCCCAGACAGACTCTGTTTTAAGTTGCAAAATGTTCAGCTGAAAAAATTCCATTTCAAAGCCAAAACTATACTGCAAAATTTAACAGTTCTTCCTTTAGCTGAAACCTTATTGAAACACTGTAATTCACTGCTATTGATTAAAAAGGAGAGAAAAAAAAACCTCGTACAGCTTTTATAACTTAGTATTAATATTTATTTAACTCACAGAATAGAACATGGCTTAGATACATACAGCCATGTTGTGTAGTTCTAATTAAAAATAAAAGTTCATAAATCTAAAACTACCCTTTTTAAAATTGGTTGTTCTAAAAACATACTAGACATTTAAGTAGCTGGTGTTTACACATCTAGAAGTTTATAATGGGAACTGGTTTTTAATTAGCCCCTTTGCTACCTCATTCTCTTTTATACTCAGACTAATTTGATTTTAATATTGTCATTTGTCTTTAAAGGAAATTTAACAATAGCATTTCAGTGGAACGAAAGCCTACACAAGGTTATTTCAGTGTGTGCTGAATGGAGTGGAGCTCTGAGTTCATCCTTATACTGTGTTAGTCAGACTTCATTCAAATGCTACTAATGAAATAAGTGTGCAATTTTTTGTGCTCTTTATTTTACTGGCCCCATGAATAATAGGACTCTGCACTTGAAAGCCAGATTTAAAGTTTATATAGGGAGCTTGATGGTTTTCCTCTACCTTTATATAGAAATGCTTTTAAAACTACCTGTGGTTCCAGGAGAGAAGTGAAGTTAGCATGTAGACTCCTTCAATTTCAAGATGTGTTTTTGAGGCTTCAGTTGTGCGTGATTTGGTGTCTATTGACAGTGCTTTAAAGAGCTTGCATAACTATGAGAATAAAATGTAAAACCGTGCTGGGATAGAGAACTGATTAAATTACATTTCAGATGAATGATCTCATCAGAATAGCAGCTAAGTCTGAGACATCAGTAGTACGAAGAATGAATATCTTGATCTGCATAAGATTGGATTAGATAGCAAATGTATGGAATTTTACAGTTAAGCCAAATCTTTCAGGTAATGTAATTTTATGGTACTCCACTTAAAACAGTTTCTTCTTCTACCTTCATAAGCATTTAATAGATGTACAACAGAGTGTACCTACGTAATAGTTACTCTTGA
This sequence comes from Peucedramus taeniatus, assembly GCA_013400575.1. Lineage (NCBI taxonomy): Eukaryota > Metazoa > Chordata > Aves > Passeriformes > Fringillidae > Peucedramus > Peucedramus taeniatus. The sequence goes on along the minus strand of WBNO01026507.1, from coordinate 817,429 downwards.
CTTTTTCAAAATCATCTTTCTTCTATGTTCCAGTTTTACAGGTACCAGTACAGTGGGAAAGAGAAGCATGAGTCCTATTGAGGAAGAAACTGTTTCTGATGATATGGAAGAGGGAGAAGGCCAAGGTCCAGAAAATGATCAGACAGACTCCTGTGCAGAGACCCTTCCAGATGGTAAGAAGAGAGCCAAAAAGTTGAAAAAGATCAAGACAGAACAAGTTGCAGCAGGTAAGTGCTGGAACCATGTTCATGCACATGGTTTTCTGTTCTGTTTGGAAATGTTCTAGGCCTGATCAGAAGTGAAATTCTTTTCTTGAAAGTTGTCACTTCTGCCAGTAACTTACTCCATTACATTCAAAGTTCTTCTTGAAACTGAAGACTGCATCATATAAAAATGGTAAAAAAACTCAACAAACAAACCCAAAACAACATCAAAAAGCAAAGAACTCAGCCCAAACCAAAATCTCACAACCAACCATAATCCAATCTGACACCAACCAAAGGAATCAGAATGTAGTTGATTTATTACTTTTGCTTACTTTCTTCCTTAAAATAAAACTTTTTGAATACTTTTTTTAGGTATTCCTGAATTTTTTTTTAAATGTGACTTTGCAGTTAAGGTTACTCAATGTGTCTTGCATATTGTAAGCAAAATTGAAGGCACTCTGTTTTGATGTATGCATTAATACATTCAGTGTTCTGTGTGGTGTTTGTAGCCATAACCTTTATTGGGCTTTATTTGGCTGAAGACTTTTCACCTAGAGTGGTGTGAAGGTGGGTGTTTTCAGATTTAAATACCTATACATTTTTTTAGCCAAAATACTTGGAATTGAATATCTGACTAAATGCTGGCAGGTTACAATCAAATGATGATCTTTCACCTTGTAATTTTTGCTGTTTTGTGAATTACTGCAGCTTGTACAAAAAAAAAAGAAATAACTAACATGTGATCTAAGGATCACATGAATTTAAACATCAAAAGATTTTATTTTTATTGATCTATTTCTTGTTGATTCTATTTCAGTGTTTGTTAGTAATTTATTGCAGAATTGGACTATAAAAAAATTAAATCGTATCTTAATTTGGTCCAGATGACCATACTATGTTAATCATCTGGAGCCTGCATTGAAGTATATTCAAGTATTCATAATTAAAACTTCATTTCAATAAGTGCACTAGCAGCTTTTATCCAGAAAGTGGTATTATATACAAGACGGCCTTTCTCCTGACTTGGTAGAGTAAAATCTTTCTTAGCTGATTCAAAAGCTGTGTTTGGAAACTGTTTTATTCTTTTTATTCAGTAGGGCAGCTGGGGCCTGTAAGCATATGCAAAATGACAAGAGTGTCTACAGTAATTCAGAGTATAAAATTCAGGCTCTGTATTTGGCAGTACGGGAATATGTGTTATTGGTATTAGTGATTAATCTTTATTCTCCAGTTAATTTGGGATGGAAATATTCTTCCCTGTCTTAACAGCCTAAATGAAAATAATGACAAGTACACTTAGGAAGATAGTATTTAACTTTATCGTCCCAGTAATTGCAAAACCAAAATTACCTAATTACTAGGGTTAAAAATACAGTATTTACCATTTATGTAAGAAAGCTGAAATTAACCTTTTTTTTTTTTAAGTACCTATTCATAAACAGTCTCTTGGTTCCTCTTTGTAAATATTGACTTGCCAGTAATGTATCTAGAGCCTCCCTCTATAGGAAAATATGTCTTAATATCCTCTGAAAGAACAGCAACAAAAAAAAACTTTATGTAATTTTTATTCCATGATTCTGTCTTCTAGGAAGCCTCACAACTAGTTCCACTGGAATTTTTGAGGTCCCTGAAACATGGTAGGAAGCAACTGCCTTAACAAGTGGAATTGATTGAAAGCAGTTGAGAGAATACACCTCTTGGAAGCCATACTTTATTTAAATAAAGTGGTGTTAACAAAGCAGTATGTGTCCTGAAAATCAGTTTAATTATTTTAAACTGTTTCTTGAACAATCACTGTCAGTTTTACTCGTGTGTATATCACCTCGTATATGACTTGTCGTTGATCCTGTGAAATCCTTGCTGTTGTAACTGATGTTAGGTTTAAGAAGAAAGACTCAATGTCCTTTGGTCACTCTTTTGGCATGCTGGCTATGAACTGTACAAGAACTGGCACTCTGTGATTTTGTGCTAGGCTGTTTCCTTTGCTTGGGGAGTTACCACAGCTCTCCTAATATTTAACTATTTTTTCAGGCAGCATCAGTATGCTGTCAGCATTCTGGAAACAGGTAGAACTTCAGTTTTACTTATTGCTTTCTACCCGTTACTTTATCTGGGAACATTTTTTGAATTTCTGTTCTCTACCCCCACCCCCAGTGCAGGTGGTATTCATCTAAATACCAGCATTACACATACCTTACCCTTTCAAAAAACTGTAACTTCAAAGTTTCTCAAACATTAATTTCCTGGTGGGAGGTAGTTTTTCTTTGTTTTCACATCTGTTGTTCCCACTTTTAAATCCTGATTATGTAAAAAATGGTTTTGGTATCTGTGATAAACCTGCTAACTGCACCAGCCCTTTATTTGTTTCAAAAAGGATCTGCATTGGTAGATTTCGGAAAATGTTTGATATTTAAATTTTTGTATCATGGAAATAAAACCAAAATATGTATTTCCATAACATGAAAATTAAAGACATTTTCTTAGGAACGGGTTTGTTTTTATTTATTAGCGTCTGAAATTATTTGAGTGAAATCTTTTTTTTGTTTTCCTTCTTCCTAATACAACAATTTTTTGTCATCCTGTGAGTAGGAGACCCTTTTGTTCCATGGACTATTTTCAAGATATTTGTGAAATGTAACCAAGAGAAGCAAGCCTATTGTCATAAGATTTAAATTGCTATGTGTTTCCCTTGGAGGGGTGAAAACAAAAGAATTCTACAAATCAGCAAATTCAGAACCATTTCTGTGGAAGAGTGGAATATTAAGAAGGCTTCATTATATTATATTTACACTAGAGTGGAAACCACTGTCTATTAAACATGGAATAAGCTGTTTGAAGGTATGTCAAAATTCATGTGTTTTTAAATTATTGTGAACTTGCATTGCAAGGGGAGGAAATAATTTCAAGATGTTAGATGTGAAATGTTGCATTTCTAACCTTAGAATACTCCCAGAAGTACTATAATTAAATTGTTTAATAGCAGTTCTATCATCACATTCTCACACTAAAATGTTGGAAAGAAGACTTGATATTAGTGATGCAAGGGAAAATTAGTTACTGAACTCTTCTGTTCTCCAGAATCCAGACACTCTTCTTCCCTAAGACTCATGATCTTAGGACTAAATGCTTAAATCACTTTCATCTTGAGTATCCAAACCAGTTGTAAGTTTAGTTCTCAGAATATGTGCAACACCTAGCAACAGTTGAATGGAGTATTCATCTCTCATTGAGGTGATTCAGGTAAATCACACGGTGTTCTGTCCAAATGTTGGAGTGAGTTATTAACTGTATATCCTAAAGAACTGGCATAGCATGTGATTCAGGACAGAGCTTGAGTCATGATGACAGAAGGGTGCAGAGGCATTTAAAGGGATTGTTAGAAGTACATACAGGTTACCAGGCAAGGAATTAGCTGCTCAAGAGACATGGAGGGCCACGCTGTCTCGAGAGAATCCAGTCTGTACCGTGAGGCTGTTAGGATCTCCTTTACTCTTGAACAGCAGTGCTTACGTACCTGCAGGGAAAATATGAGTCTTAATTACATTACAATACAATCCCTTAAAACTTGTTTCTTCAGAGTAGGCTACATAAATACTTCTCTACATTAAAAAGGTTATCAGCTGTACTCACTATTTCTATGCACCTTCTCTCAGTTGTCATTTTGAGAAGTTGGATGTTACTGATCTCTATCAGTAATTAACACCGCTTAAGAAAACAGGGTTCTTGCATGCCCTAGTCTTCATGTGTGTTTGATTTTACCAGTTGACAGCTGGGTAAGCTGCTAAACTGTGCTGGATGAGGCTGTAATATGTCTGACACTAAATGCGGGTGGGTGAGTGTCAGGTCAGGGCCGGTGGTGTCCTAAGCAGGGACTGACGCCACTCATCCTGCACCAGACCTTGCTGTTGTGTGGGGTTTGGTCTGCTTCCCTGTGCCTTATATGAAATCATTAATTCTAGGAGGGAAAGAATGTAGCTTAAATTAGATCCACATTTATTTCATAATGTATGTTTTTAAAATGTGTGCATAGAATTTGTTTTGGGAAGGCAAAGCTGTCATCACTAGTTGTGATGGCTCTGGGGCTTCCTCGTCCCTGGGCGTTTGTGCTGTTACTGACTCCAGAGGTCAGTGAATTACAGAATATCCTGAGGATCGTCGGGTCCAGCTCCTGGCTCTGCACCGGCCAGCCCCGAGCCTCTGCCGTGTGCCTGAGAGCGTTGTCCCGGCGCCTCTCGCCCTCGGCTGCTCCGCTCCCCTCAGGGCCGGGCGGGCGCTGGCGGCACGGCCGCCGCCACTCCCCTCCCCTTCTTGCTGGCCTTGTGGGGCTGGGGGCTGCAGCCGCCCTGAGGGGTTGTGCTTGTGCCTTCCGACTGTCTGAAGGAGCCGGCATGACCTTGCCCTCGGTAGTGCTGACGTGGAACATTTTCCTCAGCAGCCGTGCAGCGGCTGTGCTGTGGCGGTGGGCTCCCCGCGTTCCTGCTTGGGCCAGGGTCAGGAGCGGCCAGTCCTCACCGCTGGCTCTGAGGGGACGGGGCCGGGAGGACGCTGAGGAGGGTGTAGGAAGCAACAATGTATAGAAGTGCTGGAAGTAGGAGTTGAAGGGATTGAGGAATTGCCTTGAGAAAATGAGGGAATTTTGTAAGAAGCGTTAAAAAAAAAAAAAAAAAGGAGGACACTTTGAAGTGTAGGCCTGAACAAGGGAGTGTCTGACGAAACGGTGTGGAGAAACATGAGGAAGGTGAGTTGGAACCCTGCCACTGCAGAGCAACGAAAATGGGCTTATTTGGCTGGAACTTGGATTTGACAGTGATACTTTATCTGTGGTGATGGAGTACTTCATTGCTCACCTCAAAAAGCACACTAAAACTGTATTTGAAATAACAATTTTCAAATTCATCTCAAGTATTTATGGCTAAGAAGTGTTAATGAATCAAAATGCCCAGGATTGCAGCACAGGATGTAGGAAGTTGCTGTTAAATGAGAAATAGAGATAATTGTGTAGTGTAGACTAAGGGAAGATTGTGAGTGTCCCTAAAGCATGGATTTGAATGAAGACAAGTAACAGACTGAATGACTCTTACATGAAGTTAAGATTGCTGTGAGTGCAACGGCCTGTTCTTGGTCTCAGATTTGAGCTTACGGTTTGGAGCAAAATGTTGAAAGCTTCAGATGATTTAGATGGAGACCTAAATTTTATTATGGAACCAATGGTAAAACCAAGAGAGATAGAAAGCTAAAACTTCTGGTGATTGTGGGAAAAAGTAAATGTTGTAATTCTTTCTTTCTTTAAACTTTTGAGTTCTGTCATGGTGCCCAGAAAATGTCTGGTACCCTGGATGTGTTCGATGTCTTTAAATCATAGTAAATGTAATGCAGACAAAAATGTCCTCTGCAATTCAGTGTCAGAGCATAAAGATTCCTGACAATCAAAAGTTCTTGGCTTCCAATGTTTTTAGACTACTGCCAGCTGAGCAGATGTGTACATTGAAGAAGATTCCTCAAGTTACTCCACAGTACATTTAGTAAATGAATAAACATTTTCTTGTTTGTATTGTACTGTTACAGCTTTAAACTTACATTAAACTAACACTATATGTGTGCTTTACTGATACACTGCTACACATTCATTGGATAAGGAGCAGTAGATGGTGGATTAGACTGAGTTTTATAGGGTCCATGCATTCATATTTAGGATGTTTTTTTGCTGCAATAGGTATGCAGGAAGCTCATTTAAATTTTTTTTATTCCATCAGAGTAATTATTGGCAGCCATGTGCTTCCATGAGTGCTATAGCAGATCACAGGTCCCAGCTCAAGGCAAACTCATATGGAACACATCTATTCAGAAATTCAGTATAGAAAACATTCAGCCAAACTGGGAAAAGTTAGATTTCCCTGCACTTATATTAATTTTTTAAAAGAGCTGATAGTTGTATTTGTACATGAGCACTCTACAGTCTGCAAGTTTTGCAAACAATGTTGTGGTTTATTACCAGAGTTACCCTGTATGATGGGGCAGGTAGTGGTGTGCAGCTGAACATGAAAGTCTGGAGGTTGTGGCTGTGCTGAGCCACTTGAACCCTAATCTGTGACCTGTTTTCAACACATCAAATGACTGAAAATACAATTGTATTAAAGCTGATTGCTTAAAAAAAAACTTTTTGAAGTTACCAATTCCTTTTATAAGCCTCAAAGAACTTTGCACTGTTACTGAGGTAAGAATGGCTATTTTATTTGCTTCTAAATATGTATTATAACTTTGAATATTTCTTTCAATTGGGATTTTAAGTTTAGAATGTTTAAAGATGACTGAACATGTTTAGTTCATGTATATACTCAAGGGTGGGGTTTTTTTTTATTTGTTGTTCTTTTTTTATTAGATGTTAGGTGACTTAATTGTAGGATGCTTCTTACTTCAAAAATAAGTCTGCTCCAAGCATATGCATGGGTCTACAATTAAAAATTTTTGCATTAGGGGAAGTTGCTTGCCTCATTTGCAATAAATAACTGATACATGTTTGCTAACATTACCACAGCAATTTAAAATTGACCCTCCATTCTGTTCAGAAAAGGTCTATGCTTCAGCCTTTCCTTCCAGTTCTCTCATATGCTCAATTTAATTTCAGTTATCCAATTTTTGATGTGCTGTTGAGAGGCTGCCAGTTACCATCAGAAACTTGCTACAATGGTGTAGAACTGCTGAAAGTGGAAATAATAGTTCAGTTGTTTGCTCCTGTGCTGAGCATGTTGTCTTCAATGAATAATGCAGTGTTGCAAGGAGATGATTTGCCAGAGAGTTTCCCCTCAGTGTTACTGGACTCCCTCACCCATAGACTGATAACCCTTTCTGCTGGGTTGTGCTGTACTCCCCTGGGGTTTTACAGTAATTGTTACTAAAACAGATTAAAAGGTGGTGGTACTAAATGATGAGTCTGTGAAGAAGTTAATGGGAACTGGCAAATTTTAGGAGGTAAATGACATGTTGCTTGAAATGTTTAATATTCCATTCTCATAGAACCGATCACTGTATTTTTAGTATTTCAGTCGGGTTTCTTAATTGAAGTAAATTCTTCTGTCTCGTAGAGGGTGCAGCTCTAAGATGTTCTAAAGAGTTTATAATATCTTAATAATAATTTCTATTGGATATTTGCAATAATGTGCTGAAGAATTTTTGAGACTCACACCTTTGGTTTTAATCATGTACAAGAAGAGGAGTTTAACATCTAATTGTTCATTTAATTCTTGTCTAATATGAAATGTAGGATGAGGATGTGTCTAAAGTAAGATGGAGATTCAGTGGCATAATCACTTGTTTAATACCTTTTGTTCTTTTTATGCCTTCCTTTTGCTTTTTGAAGAAAGAGCTAGAAGAATTAGACTAAACATAAACTAAATATGAAAACATTTTAGACTGATGGTTTTAGCAAATACCTCTTTTCCTTACAACCCCTCTGAAAGGTATTTTGAAACCCTTATGATGACAGTAGCAATAAGTCAATTCCATTTGAGTACTAGCTCATACTAAAATCTAAATTAATGTAGTTTATCCTGAAAAAAATATAGCAGCAGCTATACAAACTCTTACAAAACTGTTTGATTTCTAAGAAGACTAAAGAATAGAATGATGCTCAATTGAATATATTTCCATACTAGTAGCACTCAAATGTTAGCAGGTGGAGCTGTTTTTTGCCTTGGAAGTAATCTGTAAAAGACATGCATCTGAAATTGCTACTCTAACATATAAAATAGGTCTAATAAGCAACAGTAAAAAATAGCATTATCTGAGGAAAGTGCACTATTTTTCATGGCAAAAAAAGACTTCAGTGTTCTGAGAGGATTCCCAGTATAGTCTGGCAATTTTCGAAGACTTGCTGAATGTACAAACTCATATTTGAAGGGACCTTTTCTGGGGTTTTTTGTGTATATGATGCCTAATCTTAGGATATGTATGCTACAAGCAAGAGCTAGAAGCTTTTGTGCATGGGTCCCAGGATCTTAAAAAACACACAGACTTTCTTATTCTGGCTTGCCAAAACAGGCACTCAGGCCTGTGTATTTTGGTGAAACAGATTTTCTGTCAGTAGATGCCTTTCAGTGTAGTGTAGATGTTTTCTCAGTTCATAGAAGGAATTTGGAAAGTTCTGTGTTCTGCTTCTACAGGAGTTCAGACGAGGCAAGAATTGTGATAAGTTCTGAATTCCAGTTTCTTAAATAAAGGTACTTCCCTGCCCTCCATCTCAAGCATATTTCAACAGTTTAAGGTAATGCACAGCAAATTTAAAGGTGGCTATTACATTCTCATCTATTTCTCTATACAAAATGCTTGCTTATGTTAAATAAACCAAACACTTTCTTATTTCTTGAATACTTTCTAATTTCTTGAATGTCTGAAAAGCAGGCACGCACATAAACACAGCATTTAAAAATGCAGTAAAAAAACTTTGAAAAATGTTGAATGTTTGCATTACATAGAGTTTTGCTTGTGTGTATTTTACCTTTTGGGAATAAATTATAATAAAAATTCTGCTGTGAATTGAACATGGAGTACAATTTCAAATGTAGTCACAGTTTAAGGTAGATTTGTGAACTGTAATCAGTATTTATTGCTCCATTACTCATTTTGACAAATAGATTTCACATTGTTTCTCTCTGCAAGAAGTGAAATTATCACTGTGTTTAAAATTGCAGTCTCTTTACCTCTCACAGGCTGTTGTATGACTCAGGCAACCTGTGTAATCTCAGTGTGTTCATGGGTAGAGCACTGCATTTCCCCGTGCAGAATATTTATGTGAAATGGAAGATAAAATGAATAATCTGGCATGATGACTGTTTAACGTGCTGCAAGGATTGTGTTCAGCCATGCTGCCACCAGTGCAAAGGGATTCCTGCAAGCAGGAAAGCTGGGGCACTGACAAACAGCTCATCTAACAGTCTGAGAACTGTACATTGTCAAACATGATAAAAGCTACAGAAAACTGCAAGTGTTTTGCTTGGAGGCTGAAGAGCTAACCCAAACCCAAAAAATTCCTACAATTGCTGAAAGAGAATGAACGGAGGTTATCAGTAAACATGAGAAGTTAATTAGTTGTTGAACTCTTGCCTTTGTCTTCACATTTAGTGTTTCTTAAACAGAACTGAAGTCTTGTGCAGGTAAGATTTCATGCAGGGATATCCTTTGACAAATGTGACACTTGAGTGAAAAAAGGTAAAATTGTTTTCCTGTCTTGTTGAATAGCGTGCAACTCTATCAACACTGCCTGGAAGTGTTGAGCTTTCAGCTGGACCACAGGATATAGATGTTTCACACTGGGGAAGATTTTATGTGTCTTATCCTTATCAGAGACAATTCATTCATAGGCACTGACATTACTGTTTAACATGCAGTAATAGTCTAACAAGCTCTAAGGTTACTACTACTTGTTTGCTTTTCAGCTTTTCTATTAAATGCCAGTACTATGGAATTTATGTCACAAACCTTTACAAGAACCTACTTTGTTTTATGTTAGCAAACAATACACAAACTTTTAGTCAAATAGACACAGGAAAATGAATGAAATTGTTTGTATTGTCCAAATTCTTTTACTTGATTCTTTTTACATCCTGAAGAAGAACCCTGACACCTCATTTAATAATTTATTTTTAGTTTGTAAAGGTGAGAAATATTTTCTTATCAAGCATTTCTAGTAAGTTTACTATCTGCATGTTTCTTTGAGATATATACTTTAAGTTTTTCAGCTTTCTGCTTAGTTTTTCAGTTTATAGATAACTACTGAGACTGTGAGCAGATTTTGCTGAGAAAGACATCACTGTAAGAAGACATATTTGTCTGAGCAGTCTTTGAAGAGAATAATAAATTTCTACTCCATCGTGGTCTTGGGAAATCTTGATTGTATTGCAAGGCAAATTCTAAAAATAAGATACAAAAATGAGTTGTCTAGCTCTAGAGGGGAGTATGTGATGAGTGCAGATGTGTATATGATATGCACAGGAAGAATAAGGCCAAGCATTGGCATCTCAGTTCTGTGGGAAACCGAGCAAAGTGATCTTTCTGGCCTATAAATCTGACTGGAGTTATATTTGCTAACAGTCCAACTGTAGAAACTTCTGGGAAAAAACAGCAGGAAGCTGACACTTGTCTAGTGTTCTGAGTAATGTAAGTGCCAGCTAACTCATTTTCAGGAAACTTGGGGGTTTGTCCTTTTTTCTTAATGCTGAAATGTATTTGCATCTCACATAGGTTTAGAGTTCAGTCTGGCAAAAAGGTCAGATGATTTTTATGTTTCTTTTAAGGAGAAGTGAGTTGCTTGTCAAGTTTAATGTAGTCTAACCTAGAAAAACAGAAAGTAAAAATGTTTACTGTAGTGAGATGTAAATACAAGTAGTTTTAGTAGATCAGAAAAATTTGCAGGACTTGTGACTTTTATATATTTTGCATTGCTGCTCTTGCTTTGTGTATTCTGAACCTACCAGACATCAGTGTTTACTTTATAGATTAGGAGAGCCCTACTAAGATCTATCCACATTCAAACTAAAAAGAAACCCCATCACACTGAATTTTCAAAGGTTTTAGTGTAAGCAGCACAGAGTTATTATTGTAGATAACAAACTGAGAGTGCTGCTGTGTTCCAGACTTTTTTCCTGTGAAACAGAAATCGATGTGAATGATCCTGAGAGAAAATCTGAACTGTGACAGTGATCCCTCTGGCTGGGTGGATCCATTTTAGCATGGTCTGGCTGGGTTTTAGGTAACTGAAATTAGTACTGGAAATTGGAATGGAAAAAATGGGTAATATAAATAAGGTAAAGCATCCATAATGATAGCTACACAGTATCTGCTTAATAATAAAACCAAGGCAGCGAGTTAACAACCTTTATAAAATTTGAAATATCCAAACAGAAGAAAAAAAGAATTGACATAGCTGAGTTGAAAATCATGAGTGCTTTACTTATGTTTCATTAGAAGAAGGTAATGGCTTAGTGATTAAATAATATTATGCCACATTCAAAAGCACAGTCTCCCACTCCCCCTTCATTTCCTGAAGTTTGAGCCTTGTTTAAATCACTGTAGGACTGCTTGGCACTTAGTCATACTCAGACATGCCAGTTCATGTGTTTCTGTGATCCAGCTCACTCTCACGTGGCTGCAACTGTCTCACACCTTTCATGCTCTTTTTTTTCCTTTTAGCACTGAGTTGAGTGGGAGCTACAAATGCAAGGCTTGGAGTTGGAGCAGCTGCATGAGTTCCCTTGTACAACACCCAATTCTTATGCCATACGTGCTACTGAATATTATATTCTACAGAATCCGGAACTTGGAAGCTAAAAATACTCTAGAAATAATTTGTCTGAAACTAAAGCAGTTCTTCATAGACTGATTTGTCTCTATTCCACCCTGGGATGTTTATCATAAGTTTAACACTGAAATTCATGGTTGGTGGGAATCTGCAAACATTTTGATCTTTATATGTACTTCCTTGAGATTTTATAACAAATATGAATAATGAATTTTTCTTCTCTTTTAGTTTATTTGTATTTCCACTGCTCTGTTGAGGATTATACAGCAGCATACAACTTAACCAGAGCAGTTCACAAACGTATTTTCAAACTTAGTGTAGAATAAGATACAATTTAAAGGAGCTCTTACTTGCTTTCACGGTGCTTCTTATTCTTGTGACATAATCTTATTCTCAAAAGACAGAAATCCTTCATTTTTGGAACTGTATGTAAGTAGCTATGACTGGGAGACTCAACACTGAGTCAGCCTGCAGAAATTTACAGTGTTTTGAAAATGTGAATTTAATACTGTATTCAGCTAAAGTTTTTAGTTGAGGATGGTTCTTCAGGGAACCTGTGAAGATTTACAGCATTGTAGGGGGAAACAGTACAATATTTTCTGTCTTTGCTAGCTCTAGATAGAGTAATTGCTCTGTCAGTTTTACTGGCACTGCTTTCCGTTTACAATAAAATCATATTACAATGAATTTCACATTTTTCCAACAAAATCAAATCAGAAAAATTAATATTTTAATATATCCCAGGGCTAGAATGGCTCCAACACTTAATCTGATGGTTATTGTAGAACTGTTTTAATGCTACAAACTTACTAGAGGATGTTCTACTTAATTTATGTTTCATTAGTGTAATATAAGTGTCTTCTATTGTCTGGTTTTGTTCTGTTATTCTTCCCTTTAATAGCCACCTAAAAGGAACAGCCACTGAGTTGCTAAAAATTAGGATGAATGACACATTGTAAGGAAAGAGGCTCTATGCCAAATTCCACACATTTACACTGCCAACATTTATCCACAATGTTGGCAAAGTGGAGAAACACTTCTGAGCTGCTCTGTTATTTATGAGACAGATAATTTTTTTCCCGGGTAGGATGGTGCTGGATAATCTGATTTTTGTCACCATCATCTTAGCCACCAGTTTTTAGGGTGCCATTGGGCAGCGCACTTTAACCCTTCTGTGTCTCTGGTTTCTCCATCTGTAAAATGAAAGTGATAGTTACATATCTGATGTTACTCTGAGACTGAATTCAGTTAAGCTCCATAAGTATACTTTATTTTCATGTGAGGCATTATTGCATATTAAAAGAATCATTGCTTAAATGAATTTAGTACTTATTTATTCAGGATTCTGTGAATTTTTTTCCATGAAAGCAGTGCATGGGGAATTAACTTGTTTTACATCTATTATAAAGTGTTTGACAAAATTAGGTATGACAGTTTTCTTCAATTTCCTTTGACTAATATGACCATACACACTTAAAGATATTCTGCCTCATTTGTTCTTTCTGAAATCTTTCCAGGATCTGTCTGCAGAAAATATGTGAAATACCATGTTTTTGTGTCTTGGTCCTTTCCCCTTCCCTCTGCCTCCGCAGTGTTTTAACTAAACTGTGTTATTTAACTAAACTCTGTTATTCTGTATTTTAATTCGATGCATAGGGACAGTGTTGTTTTATAGAGCCTTCGTTTATGCGGTGATCTCACTCCCTGCCCCCCACCACCTTCTTGTCCTGAGAAGACCTGTACTGCAGCTTTTCCTGGTATTGTAAACTCCCAGCTCAGAGCATGGAGTTGGAAATGCGTGTTCATTCGGTGAGGATGTTCGTTTGAACAATGTGTATTAAGGCTTTGTGAATTTGGAAGTTAATTACTGTGTAAGAGATTTCTTAGAGAAGTTTGTTCTGAGCAGTTGCCTTAGGCAAAAAAGACAAACTCTTACTTTTTGAGATGTCTTCACAGCAGTAGGCACTGAAAGCGTGCCTGAGGTCCCACAGATAAATATTCACTGTAAACCTAACCTGGGCATTTTCACTGCTACACAGAAACTGTATTTTATGCAACTTGAATGCTACACAGGAATAATTCAGTACTGGGAGGAGGCAGGGGAAATGAAGTAAAAGAACAATTAGAATAGCTGTTCTTTGAAATCATAGTCCAGGTTTTCTTGGATAATATTTGTGTAGAAATGGAGGTCCGTGGGAGAACATAGCCTTTTCATCTTGATATTTGTAGGAAAAGGCATAAAGTTTTTTAATTTCCTTGAATAAATACACAAAAATACTTTCTAGTGACATTTAGTATCTGCTATAGTTCTCTTCAAATATTTTCCTGGTGTAGTTTAAGCATCATGTAAGCAGGAAGAGAAGAGTTTATCCTTTTGCCTGTGGTCAGAGTTGTGAAACATAGTAATTTCAGTTCATATCCAATGCATTCCCTCTTCCCTAACAGATAGACCAGGACTCTAAGGTTCAGGCCACTTATTTGTAATGCTCTGATTGCATTACAAATGGGAGTAAATTGAATTTGGATTTTTGTTTCTTTGTTTCAATAATCTAATTATTATTTTTGCTTTTGAGTTGGTATGGAAGATGGAGCATAGCAAAGAAGAAAGCATGCTTCAGGTTTTTTTTTTCAACTTCCACGTATGCTCTCTTTGTGTCCTTATAGTTTTATTTCTTGAATGAAAATTTTAACATTAATTTCACATTCAAGATTTTTTTTTAAGTTTCAACAAAGACTTTCTTTCATTTTATTCCAATACAGTGTTTTCTCTTGTGCTGTGTTTGTACTTATTAGGACATCTAAGCAAAGACTTAATGTTGCTTTTTTTAAAGGTCGTTTTTATTCTGCCAACTATGCACATTGCTGGTGAGCCAGATATCTCCAGGAGAGGGCTTATGAAGGTGGCTTGAAAGTGTCTGGGATTTAAAAACCATGCAGAGTAGAAACTCATAAAATACATTATTTATGCAGAGAGAGTTCTTTGAGTGTAGGGAAAAAGTCTCTCACAAATAAAGGTAGCAAACTATAAAAAAATATTTTTAACTTGCTTAGGATATAACTCTTCATGTAATACATGCAGTGCCTGCAAAGTGCAGTATCCAGCTCTGTAATAGAAGCACCTCACACTTGAACTTGAACTTAATTTGGTCCAAAATAATTTTGCCAAGTTGAACCATACATAGGAAACTTATAATTTTTTTTTTTTTAATTTACAGTGTAAAGTTTGAAAATATTTTGCTGTGATGTCAATGTTGAATGTGTGCAGTAAGAGAGGGACTTTTGTGCAAATTAACTTTAGTATTTAGAGCTTCCTGACCTTCAGCTGACTTTTTTCCAAGTTGCATTCTTAGATTGCTGCAACAGAAAATCACCTTTATACACAGAAGTAATACCATTAATACTTTTGATCAAAAGCTTGTGGAGTCCTAGTTGACACAGTGCTCTCAATTTAAAAGTGAACGATTATTAGTTTTCACATTATTTCCCTTGCCCTGAAGTAGTATTGTGTGGACATGCATGTAGCTTTAGTACCACAAGAACTTCTAGAGAAATCTTTCTTGTCCTAGGGGCTTTTGGACCCTCATGTGACAATGGGACGCAAGGCATTGCTGGAAAATGAGTGTGTGCGAGGAGTGACTTGACCACCTTAAGAAGACTTGGAGGTAAAGAAAGGGGAAATAGGAAAAACAAGTGTGATCAAGACTAATAGAATTGCAGTTTTGAAGCACCACGTAACAGGCTTACTTCAGTTTGAGGTTCTTTCTTCTTAAATATACAAAGAGTAGATTTGTTAATATAAAGTAAAACTACAAATAACTTCTTAATTTTTTTAAAGTAACCTTTAATTAGTTTCTTTAGTGTAGATCACATAAATGGGATCAGAACTTTTTCCAAGATGAGGGAATATGAAGGTGCTACAAGCTGTATTGTAGGAATTATCTCCTCTAAAGGAATAGCTGCATCTTAGATGAGCTATTGCCATTACACTAAAAGCAATCAGACTAATCTTCAAACCAGGGTAACATTGAAATATTTGGATTTTATGAGTGATTGATTATATGCAACAGAGTTGGACTTTGTGATTGATAATTCACTACTGTTATATGACAAGTCCCTTAGGATAAAGGTACACATCAAAATGTGACTGTGGTTAAAATGTCTGAGTGATTTTAAAATAGCAAGCTTTCCCTTTGGTGGAAGATAGCAGGCGGAAAAGTGTATTTAAACCACCTATTTAAAATAATTTTGAAGTAGATAGCAAATTTTCCTTTACAGTATGGTGCTTAGGAGTTCAAGAAGTGTTTGGATAATGCTCTCAGGAGCATGGTGGGATTGTTGGGGTATCCTGTGCTGGGCCAGGACTTGGACTCAGTGATCCTTGTGGGTCCCTTCCAACACAGGATATTCTATGATTCCATGAAAATACATAAAAAATAAGTGGGAAATAAGAAAATATCATCTTTATTTGCAGAAGAGCCAAGTGATGTGAAAAGCTAATTTTTATTTCAGGATGACTGAATTAGGACATTAAGGCCAGGGTTTCCCAAGATTCATTGGTTTGACCTTCCTGAAAACTTTTGCTTCTTTCCCAAAAGCACACTGTAATTTCTTTGACCTCAATTAAAAATTCTGTAGTGCAGAATTCAAAGTCTTTGGGGACTTTGTATAGAGTCAGTACATATTGTGTGTTATTAAATGCATTTTAATTAAAAGACCAATTTTATAAAAACAACACTCAAACCGAATGTATTCAGGGCTGGGAATTTTACTTTTGCACAGGCCTATGCAAACCAATAGCTGTTTGAAATGACTGAGTCAATAAATAGCAGTATTTAATGAGATTTTGGTAACCAAATCAACTTCAGACAAGTTAGAGTTCAAGCCTTGTGCAAACAGGTGCAATTGAAGTGGCTTGAATGGATGTGATTATTGACATTTCTTGGGAGGCTGAAAGAGACTGAGATAAAGCTTTTTGAAAGGCTGCACATAAGGGGCAGTTGCCAGTGTGTTTCCCCACAGAATTTTAAGATGTGAGTTTTACCTCCTGGGGAAATTTTCTATTTGAAATGTTATAAATTTGCCATTGTTGCATTTGCCAATATTGTCACATTTGCAGCATGAAATCTCCTAACTTACTGTGCATTAGCTTGAGCTATTTTGCACATATAGAATTAGAAATTATTATAGGATTCGGTTAAACAATTTTCATCTGAAAAGCTCAAGTGGAATTTTATTTCAATAAACAAAACCACTAGGAAGCCATCTGTTTAAAAAAGATCTAGGACTTGGAATCTAAAATTTGTGTCTGCATTACCTGGTATTGCATTGTTGACTCTTGTATTGGTAATTATGTGAAACCCACAGACAGGATATAAAAATATCGGGGTTTATATAGTAACTCTAATAAATGCTTGTGATTATTTGTTTGCTGCTATAAATTTTCAGAACATCAATCAGTTGGTCTCCTAACTCACATTTCCCTGAAGAACTGTAATGTTCACATTCTCCATCACTTTCCTAAGCCATAATTATTTTTCATAAGTTAAA
>WBNO01026507.1:757699-798015 GCA_013400575.1 Peucedramus taeniatus | reverse complement strand
GAGCCATTTGTAGGTATGACTGCATGGAAGGTTTCCTGAAATAATCATAATTATGTTAACTTTTGTTGAAAGTGAAAATTTGACAACTGACCTGCAAATTTCAATCGATGCAGTAGTGAGAAGAAACGGGCTTGTCACAGGCTTCATAATGTCCAGTCAGCTGCAAATGGACAGGATTGCTTTGTTTCCATTCTTTCTCTTGAAGCTCATATACCTTTAAGCTTTGTTTGATCTAAGTGGAAAGCAGATTTCTCTCTGGTTCAGTTTCCAGTCAGATTATTTGTCTTCTATTCCTTGGTAAATGTGACTTTGCTGGGTGCTTGCACGTGAGCCCCAGCCCCAAGGATGAGCACTGACAGCTGTGTTGCTACATTCTCTGAAAGATTAAGCACAGCTTTTCCTCTTGCCTCCCTTTTACACACTCAGGGTTTATAGTTCACCTCTTAGAAATATGTGATAGTTGAGGGAGACAAGCACAGGTGTAAAATTTTCATAAAATCAATGATTCTTTGTATTAGCTGGCATCTATCATACAGCTGAGAAAACACGGGATATACTGTGTATACTTCCCTTCTTAGGTCCTAATGTTGTTTTGGGCATAGTCTGTGCACTCTGTGCCATTCACTTCTGTACATAACTTTGCTAAATTATGTTGCATGCATGTCTGTGTCACAGTTCTGAAGCCAGTTTCCTTCTCATTTGGCTGGGCCTCAGTTAGCAAAGCACACCTCACTGTTTCTTCTCCATGCACAAGTTTTCTTTCCTTCTGTGATTAACAGCATTTCTCAAATGCTTTAGCTTTAAAGGGTTGTAGTTGTTGATATTCCATTCAAATTTGGGGAAAATGTGTAGCTTAAGACCCTGGCTTGCAGGAAGAGTTTGGGTGAATTTATGGCCATCTGGCTTAGACACCCCTTTGTCCTTTTATGTTCCCTCTTAACTGGGAGCTGCTAGGGTGGGACATTTTCCACAGCCCCATGTCTGAGACATGGGTGACTCAGCCCTGACAGCATATGGCTGATTTCACATCCTCTGAGGTATTTAATGATACAGCAGTTTCATAACCACAACCACAATTCCTACTTTGCACACAGATAGATTTCCCACGTTGGCACAGATGCTTTTTCAAAAGTAGTTTCTTAACAGTTCTGAGTATTTTACCTACAAGCTGGTAAAATTGTAGGTATTCTCTATTTCATGCAATACTTATCTCACTGCTTCTTATGAGCAGAGTATGTAAGAGGTGTTAAGGTGGAATGAAATATGAAAAGTGAGCATTATCACACCACATAACTTCTAAGTAGAAAGGTGATTTACAAAGCCAGCAGCTGGTTTATATAAATCTTAAGATATAGCCAGTACTTCTCTAAGCAAAAGAATCTCAGACTGTTTATGAATCAGAAACATGAGAAAAACTAACAGACACATAGAAGGCTAGAAGCTTGGAAGCATAAATTTGGCTTCAGAAGTTGTGGCTTCAAAAGCCACATTTTTTTTTTTTTTTCCCTGCTGTTGTTTCAAATAGCATTATCTGTTAATTTTAACCTGCACACGGTAAACATCCAGACAGGAACAGTCATCTTGGTCCTGGCTTCATATTCCTACCTCACTGTTATACCAGTTCACGGAAGTGAACTGGCAGAAAATAATTCCCTTTTTGTAAGGATAACATCTCGTTTGCTTCACTCCTTGAGCTTACTTTAAAAGATGAGCAGGGTCTATCTGACCAGCATCATGTTAGGAAATGCTGGTTTTGGGGGCAAGGAATAAGAATGTGTGACCAGAGACAAGGGAAGCCCCTAATGTTAGTGCCTAAGGCATTGCATTGCATTAGCTCTGTGATCCCCACTTTCTCTGTCATGTTGAGCATTTTCAAATTAAATTGCTTTACTTAGATTTTCCCACCCTATTGGACATATGAACTTATTAGCTAAAACTCATTGTGTTAAAAACTCTTTAGAAATTGAAAGAGCAGTGAGAAGGAAGAATTATTAAGAGGCAATTTTAAGTGTTCTAATCTTATACCAGTGTACATTATATTATATGTGCTTGTATCTTTTAACGTTAAATATATTTCTTACATATGAAGAATATAATTGAAATAAATTTTAAACTTCAGATTCTGCAGAATTAATGTCTTGGCACTCAGTCCAAATGTCTGCAAATTCTAAATGAGTACTCCTAGAAGTTATGCTGCTCTACCCCATATCCACATGTGATAGTCTGGGATGTAGTTTGGGTAACTATGAATACCATAGCAATCTTTAAAACAAACAAACACACAACATCCAAAGAAACAACTTAGAAAATCAACATGGTAAACTTTAGAAAAAAAATTTTTTTTAGGTAAGCTAGGGATATGTGTTCTGTACTGTTCTTATTGAAAAACAAAGGTCTGGCAACTTTATTCTTTGAAATACTGGAATGACCCAAAGGCTTGGAATTGAGATTTGATGTTGGCAGGACTGTTGAGCATGTGCTTTTTGTTATTTCTGTGAAAAATCTACATATTTAAGCAAGTTTTAACCCTTGTGGGCATAACTCCTAATATGATCTCTGCTTGCTAGAATTAAACAGTGAAATTTTTGATACTTTTATTCCAGATTACTTCCAAAACCTCTCTCCACATGAAGCACGTACATATGAGCTCTGTCCCCTCATAGATCTCAGTGTGACTGGACTGCAGATATTCTGGCATAATGAACTGAGAAATCTTTAACTGCTGCAGAAGGTAATTCAGCTGAACCCAGCTGGCTCAGGAAGGCAGTTCCATTTACTGGGGTTGAAGGATGATAAAAATTTAGTAAAAGGGGTGACATCTTAAGACTTATCACAACTGTCTCTGAAGTGTTGGACCACAGCTGGAGGACCCAGGTAGGAGAATTTTGTGGTTCCAGAGTTCAGTTCATCTGTCAGCTCTGCAGCTCAGCTGTCCCATTCCAGGGCTGCAGAACCAAAGGAATGTTGGCTTTGTGGTCATTGCAGGTCATGAGTCTGCGTGTTAAAATGTAACAAATAGCAGCTTTATTTCACTTGCTCAGCACTGGACTGTAGATTCCATGCACACCCCCCTCCCCCCTCATTTTTATCCTGAGGAATTAGCATAAAAGGTTATGAACCTAAATTTTGGATGTGGCTAGCATGAAACAAATAGTGTGTGAAAGGTTGGCCTTATTTGATATTACCTATTACCAGGAGTTAATGGTTAAAAAGTGTTTGCAGTTACTCAACCTTTTCACCTGCTGCTAAGAGAGTTAAGAGACATGACAGTTAAATCTGATTTTAATGGTTTAAAGGATGTGTTCTGTCCAAGGAATTCTGCAAAACTACTGAATTGCAAAAGTTCTGAACTCTCTTTTTCAGTTAGATTTTTCTTTACAGAATCAACTTTATGTATGAACCACCTTTTATGAGTCACTGGTAGCTGTATGAATGAATTATTTTCAATGATTTAGCATTAATTCTGCTCTCTGTAGTTCTTGTCACTCCTTGTAGTAGTTATTAAATAAATATGAAGAGTAAGGATTTAAATTTTACAGAACTTGTAAGTAATTTAGGATTTCTTTAAGAATCCAGATGCTTGAAAAAAGCATTTTTTAAAAAGAAATAATTCACTGGGAACATCAGTTTAATGTCCTTCTCTAACCTTTATCATCTTTATGATTTTTGGTGATTAATTTTTTATGATTAGTCTGTTTAAATACTGGGTTCCTGACTGCACTATGACTAAGCAGTCTAGATGCTTACATCTTAAACTGAGAGCAGAAAGAATTCATCATTCATACAAAACTGTGCAGTGAATAAATCTCAAGTAACAAAATTCCAATCATCTCATAAGCACACATAAGTGCACATGTAAAGCTACATGTGGAGTTTCCAAAGGGGAATCAAGAAGTCACCTCTCACTTTGTGCTGTCTCTAGTGTCTGTCAGAAATTAATGCAAGTGATTGTTAGAAATACTGAGTACAAAATCTTCATTTAACTTACAGTTTGCACACAAATGAATATGTATGTCAAGTGCCACAAAGGAGAGAATAAGGCCTCAAAAATAATTTCCTTTTAACTTCAGGTACTTGTTATTTCATGCTTTCATTTTTATTGACATAAACATACTATTTAGAATTAAATAATCTACATGTAAACAATTCTTTTATGGTGATTATCTTTTTTTCCTGAGCCAATTGAATCTTTGCAAAGCTTGTGCAGGGATTCTAGAAGTCTCCTCAATATTAAGCTTGTCTGCCAAGAACACTCTTCAGTTGTGCTAAAAAGCTTCTCAGTTCCTGTCAGTCTTTGGAAAATCCTGTTTTTCTAGTAACTCAAAATATTTTGGATAACTGGTTTTCTGATAAGTCAGTGCCATAATTAAACTCCAGGGAGTTTGCTGCATCCTTTGCATCTTGTCTAGTAGATCCACCCTTTTTTTAAACATCTTTTCAGTAACAGTGCATTTCCTGAAAATAGCAAGATTTTTTATAATTTAAAAATATGAAATTACTATTACATAATGTTACTTCAAAAGAAGTTAACAATTTGTCCTTTATATCAGTTGATCTGGATGGGCAATCTATTAGAAAATTATAACTAGAGACAGAAAAGGAAGTGGTTTTTTTGTTTTTGTTTTTCTTTTTAAACATTCCAGTTAATTATTCCATGGTCTCCTTACTCCACAATATAAGTATTCAAACAGCTTAATATATATTCCAATAAAAAATGAAGCAGGTTTTTTGTATGTTAATAGTAGCTTATGCTAGTGAGGAGGGCAGTTGTGTTTTGTATCTGCAGAAAATATAAAGCAGAATGTCTCCATTTAGTGAAAAAAGAAATACACAGACAATCCCATGCATTGCTGCCAAAAGCATGACTTATAAATGAATAAAAATAGTGTAAGTGTTGAATTCCATTCCTTATGTTTTCCCTTGGAGAATGGGATGTTTTCTTTCTTGCATGAGTGGCAATGAAAGTAAGTGCATGAATTAAAAAAACAAAAAGCAAACAAAAACAAACAAATAAAAAACACCCAAAAATAACCCCCCAGAACAACTGCAGGTATTTCATAGAGCAACTTCTGACTCATGGAGACCACAGTCTGAGCTGTGATTGGAAAGGTTAGATTTTAACCAGCTGAATTTCATTGAAAACTTGGAGAATGAGAGAAATGGCAGTTAAAATGTAATTTATCTTGATAACCAGAGAGAGAGAGAGACTCACCACATTCCCATAGTGCAAGTATTTGTTTGACTAGGTTTTCTGGTTCTTTTTTTACCTACTCTGAGTCCTTGACAGCTTTTCTGTGTGGCTTTCTAATGTGGATTTCTTCTGGGCTTTTCCTAGAGTGGTATTGAAGAACATGAGAGAAGCACAAAGATTTTATTTTTCCTTTTTATTACCAGCTCCTCATTGCCTTTATCTGCTGTATAATAAATGCACACACTGTGAGATAACACAAATAAAGGCACAGAACATAACAGAGTTGTATAAAGAGTTTCAGAAAGCAGAGGTTCTAACCAAAGGGCATTATTTTGTACATGTGATTTGGGACTATGGAAAAAGAATTAGAAGTCATGTTTGAAACTTCTGAAATTACTCAGGATTTTGTGGAGTGTTTAATTCAGATGGTTTTATTTCAAATTGTTCAAACCTAAAAGCTAGTTAAAGGACTTTGCAAAGGTATGTAATTTTTTCAGTGATCAATTGCATAGAAGAATGTACCTTCCATGTCAAAATAAATTAAAATTCATAATGGTTATATTTTAGTTTCATAAGCCTTTCAGATAGAGAGAAACAACAAAAATGAGTGAATATGTGTGTTTTTGAATTAATTTTTAAGATATGAAAATGAATCTTTGAACAGCTGTGGTAATGTCAGGGACTTGAGTGGATAAAGGAGAAATAAACCAACAGAAACGGAATATTTGTGGGGATTTTAAATATTATATAAATAACTTGTGCCATCTTTGAAGCAATGTTACAGGGTACATCAGAGATATTCAGGACAGATTTGTGCAGTCATTGGTGTTCTTCCCAGGAGATTTCTCTTCCACACTGCTGTAGTCCATGGCCATGAGAGTGTCCCTGAGTCCCCTCCATATCATCTCCTCTTGAGGAGCAGCCATCCCAGGAAAGTGCAGTGGAAAGGATACCTCTGTCCCCTAGGTCAGAACTGCTGCTGGCACACATTCTGGGGCACCTGGCTGGGATTTTTCTGACTGTATCCACCCTAAAGTACCAGAATATGTACACAGTAGCCACTTAAATCCAGTGTACTCCCAAGAGACAAGATCCTGTTACCAATTCTCACTAGTAGAGAAAAAATGCTGTGATAGGATCACAGTGCTTTTCCTCAAGCTTCTCAGGAAATACTTTGTACTTATTTTAGCACTGACAAGCCAACAATCAGATTATAAAAATTTGTTTTACCAAGAAACTAGGCAGGAAAAGTAGTCAGTGTCACAAATTATCTTCTTATCAGATTCAGGTTTCCTATCCCACTTAGCTGTTCCAAACTCTACGTTGACAAATACCATTTTAGCAATCTGGAATTTGTCCCCTTTACTTCTGAAGCCACATGAGAGGGAGATGTCTGTATATTTCCAGTTATCACAGAAATCTTTTATAGAAATCTTTATAATTCTTTTACAATTTCCTTTCAATTGAATCCCTTTTAGGAATTTTTTTCCTTTTTTTGCGGGAGTGGGAGGGAATATTTTTAAATTCCTACTAATATAATTGTATCAAATGTAATATACTTTCACCATCATCATCATTAAATATTAGAATGGAGTAGAGAGGCATTGACAGTAACATACTGAAAAACTGAAGAATAAAATTATATGAGTCCTACTAATTATTTACAGTCAGCTTGATGTTATCAGAGATTCTTAATACAGAAATTGTAGCAGGAGTTTATATTTGCAGAACACATGTGGTACTTACTATCTTATATATTCCTTACAATATAATTACCAAATACTATGATGAACCGAAAAGGGAAAAAAAGAAAAGAAAAATGTGCTCTTGTTTGGGATTTTTGTTGCAGGTTTTGAGGGATTTTTTTAATGAAAAGGTGGAACTTTCCTTTTAAAAGATGAAAAGTACAATACTAATTATAAAATAGCAGACTTGTTGAGGCAAACACATTGAAGTCATTCAGAAAAATAACTGCATGACATCATGGGAGAAAGATAGAACCAAAAAAGGATAAGTTTTGCAGGCCAAATAGCTTCTATTCATTCCCAAAGAATTTGTCCTACTCACACAAGAATTGGGAGAAAAGAAAAAAAGAAATAAAACCTTCATCCTTGGAAGCTCACAAAACACAAATATGTTGTCCCAGATAGAAAAGGTCAGAAAAGTTAAAAAAAAAAATAAAACAAAGCCATGACTCTAATCAGGAATGCTTACTGAGAAATACTGACTTCCTGCTTAAAAAAACAGTTTAAGTTACTCCCAGTAGTCCAAAGAACTCCTGGAGAAATTGTGAATCACTGTATGTTTTTTTTTATCTTACATTTTCAGCAAGCTTGTGTTTGCATATTAAAGGAGGATTTTTCTATCTCGATCTCTCAGAGCAGCAGGAAGAGTTTTACACCTTTATGAATTTAGCAAGGTGATTCCCAGGTACTTGCTTGGCACGAGGAAATGTTGGAAACATGAGCTGCTCCACAAGCTGATCTGTGCCCTGTAGCTTATCCTGTTCTTAGGCAAATAATTGTGTTGTCTATACCAACCCACACAGTTCAGGAGGAAATTAGGCATTTGGATTCAGAAGGCTTCCAGGACTGAAGTACTACATAATCTCAGGTTTTATGCCCCTTGACATATCCAGGCTACTTTGAAATAAATGCTATACTAAATACCATGAGGTAACTCCTGCTCTTCTGCCACAAGCCTGTTTATCTGCCCTGTTTCTTTATCTTTCCTATTATTATTTTGTGGCTTTCTGTACTTCGAGGGCATCTGTCTCTGAACAGGTACCTGCTCCCTGCCTCTTTGTTGCCTCTACCTTGTCTAATGATGGCCAGTTGCCATTACTGCTCCTTCCTTCCTGTTTGCAATTTTCACATCATGTAGTTCAGTCCTTTATCTTAATAGAAATCTTATTTGTCCTTGAATGTGTGCAATATGCTTAAAAATTAGTATATTATCAAATTTACATATAAAAGTCCTTGAAATTGATATTTCTGAGGATATTGTTAAGCTCATGCACTGTGTTAGTCACAGCATTTTCCTTTAATTAAACAGAGTGGAGGAGCTGCTCTTGTTGAGAGGAAAATAGAACAGAAAAAAAGTGTCAGAAGTTTACAAAAGCAGGGAGGTAATATCAAGAGGGAAGTGGCTGTGTTGTCTGAAAGCTGAAAAGGAACTTGTTTAAATAGATACAGCTGGGCAAGGTTAGGATAGTTGGGAACCTTTTACTGTGCTTATATAAGTAATCACAATTATTTTCTTGAATTGAACTAGGGCTACTTTCAGAAGGTGGTGCATTTTAAAATAGTGTTATTGTCATGCAGGCATGTAATTTTCAGAAATAACACCTAAGGCTTCAGAGATATATTGGTGCTTAAAAGCAGATTTGCTGGCTTCCTGGCATATAGACTTTGATAAGCTTTATTGATAAAATGATATCAAATATTTGAGACACTCTTAGCTTTGTGATTTAAAGACAAACAACAGTAGCCCTAGAGTGCCAAAGCACTGGAAAGGAAATGCCATTCTTAGAGGAACTTAGGTAATGAAAATTGCTCTTTAAGACCATGCAGAGTTTGAAGGCAGCAGTCCAAATCAGACTAAGAATGTGGCTGTAATGATGAGAAGTGCCATTTGAATGTTTTACAGTATTAATGTGAGATTTCTAAACTTCTGGGCACAAGCTTTGCGCTGTGAAAACATGGTATTACTGTTACCAATAATTTTGCATTTATTTATATGCATGTGTGGATTTAAAATCACAGCTGTACTGTGACATATATTTATCTTAGGTATTTCCTATGTATTGTCCAGATGAAAAAGTTTTAATGTTAAGGTTAAGGAATATTTCTCACTTGTGAACAATGTGAGTCTAAACTTCTCAGCAATTTTTTTGATAAGTCAAGATGCATCCTTTATGTGACTTTTGGAGGGAAGTGAAATGACATTACCCTACACACATTCAGATGAAAGCTGCATTTAGCTGCAAATTTGAAGAATGTTAGTTTAAAATAATTTTTTGCTACCGTTATGCTTACAAAAAACTTTCCATAGTAGCAATGTTGTTGACGTGAAAGTCTTCAATGCTGCATGATGTGCTGCACCATAGAAATTGGCTTACTGCCTGTAGGCTTCCATTTGGTTTGCAGCTGTCTGTCGTTCTGCAGGATTGGTTCTAAGGAATCGCCAAGTAAAAAAACCACCAAAAACTGGCATTAATTTCAGGGCTATGAGTTGTGTGTATTCAAACCAGTTCCCAGGTAATTTCTGTGAGCTGATTGTTCTCATCCTTGCTCAACCCAGAGATTAAGTTTGTATCTCTTCTGTAACAATGTTCTCACTCCACCTTTTTAAATATTGGCTGTTTAGTCTCAGTTAGTTACTCTGGAGTTCCTGAAGAGTCAGTTCCCAGGGAATGGCCACTGGCTTTTTCCTGAAAAGAAGCAGTCACTTCCAGAAGGCCACTTTTCTGCTTTCCATCTTTCCCCAGACTGTACAGACAGTGCAGATTTAGATGAACAATTTTATTGGCATATCTACAAAAAATCAGTTCCCCCAAATCATGATAATAATGGTCCCGCTTCTTCTGCCTTGCTACAATGATATCTTACAATATCTTACAATGATAGAAAGCACTGAGAAAGTCTTCCAATTAGTATTTTATGCTGGCAGAGTCCTCTTTAGAAAGCCTGTGTGAAATATGCATACATGGTAGGAACTAAAGAAGGAAAGACCTTTTCTTTTGCACTGTCCAGAAAGAATTTCTCATCCTTGTTTCACTCTAAATTCACTCTAAAATTGAACGTAATTGAATGAGCCTGCAGATTTACTTAGTAAATTGTCATCTAAATCCATTGAGCAAAGTGTTTACTTGTAATAGTCCAGAAATTTTTATAAATTTAATAGTTAATCCCTTACAATTCAGGCCCAACAAAAATGCGTGCCAATATTACTTTCTCATAATTTAAGTCTATTCTAAACAGATGAAATGCATTTTTCATATTTATCAGGAAATCTAAGGAGAAAAACACAGCCTTCTTTCTGAAGCTTTAGTAAGAATAAGGGAGTTGTAGGTGGGACATAAAAAAAAGAATAATGACTATTTTTTTTTTCATGTAGGTACAAAGAAACACCACCCACAAAGGTAATCAAGGTCTATATTAAGGAATAGCTTTCAAAAGCTTATGGTTCAGATTATTTCAATTGCCAGCATTTCAGAGCCTGATTCCCAAAATGAGAAAATGATACATGGAGAATAAATAGAAGAACATTCAGTGTTTCATTTTTTGGCATTATTAGTACATTTTACATGGCATGTACTAGTAAAACTCAGAGCACAGCATTGGAATTTGGATTAAATTATATGTTTTATTTCTTCCAACAGAGATAAATTAAAACAAATCCTGTGTGAGCTGGTTTGAGTTCAGCATTTTGCAATCAGTGCAGTTAAGTAAGCAACTGAACTAACCTATACACTCTGTGTCAAATATTTTCTTCTAAATGAATGTGTTTGAATACATAAAAAGCACTTCTTACTGTTATATTCCAAATGGTGCATGTAGTGATACATAAAATAAACATCTGTAGAGAAAAATCACTTTCATTTTTATAGTTTGTAGATTGATGTTAAAAAGAAATCCAAAACTCCCTGCAAATTAATTTTATCCCATAAGACCAGTAAAACAATGGAAAGTATGCAACGTGCCTCACAAAAAGATGATTTAATGTCTTCATGGTTCTAAAAGAGCTTGGTGTGGCCTTCAATCTCAATTTCACCTGTTGCAGAGCTTGACTGAATCATCAAAATATGTCATAAATAAAAAGCTCAGGTGTTATTTCTTTAATTTCTTAAAGCCATGTGCAGCTGTAAAGGTTTTGCTTCTGTACATTGGAATAGAAAGAAGAGTTTTCACATGAAAATATTATTGCAAAGGATTTTAGGAAAGAAATGATTGTGGATTTTTAAACTATTTTGAAGATTAGCAATATTAAAAACATATTTTTATAATAATTCCATTAATAATATATTTGTTTACAAAGTGGAAGATTTTTAAATGGTTAGTAATAGGATAACATGAGATTGAAATTTGTGGGGGATGGTCAAAAAAGAAAGAGACAGTGGAACACAAAGCTGCTACAGCATTATCCTGTTGGAGTTGTAAAGAGTAGTCAGGCATGTTAAAGGCAATATAAGATTAAGAGGAAAAATGAAGGAACAAACCCATAAGGGTTTGTTAAAGACACTTAATCAAATTAGATGCCTTTTACTATTGCAGACTACAAAGAACAGGTGAATTTTCCTGTAACTTAACTGCAAATACTACTTTTATTCAGGAATTCAACTCATTTCTCTTTCACTAAGTATAAAAATAAAAAATTGTAGAATAAACTGAGAAAAATAATTTGCTGTCATCCAGAAGTTAAGCAGGAAGTGAGTAACAGGATGGATTTGTGGACAACAAACCAAGTTAATCAAGTTTGATTTCCCTCTACGACAGGGTAGCAGCTCTTCTGAATGAGGGATAGGCAGTTGTATATTTTAATTTTAATAACCCTTTTGAAAAATGTCTCAAATAACATTCTCATAAACCATCTAGGGAAATGCAATCTAGGTCATACATTGGCAACATTAAGGGCTGTATGCCAGATTGAATTTCCCTCTCCAAATTCTGTGATTAAGAACCTTGTGCAAGTTGTAAGTCACATCTCACACAAGATGCTTTGTGCTGGTAATGTCACCTCTGTAAAGACGATGGCTTCTTACATGTATCCCTGCGAGTGTGCAGTGAGCCCTGCAGGCAGGGCAGGCACGAGAGCAGAGACACAAATGGAGGGTGAGAGCACTGTAACAAGCAACAGCTCCCAGAAGCTGAGCTCTGCCTGCTAGCTAGCTTTATTAGCTCTCCTGATGGCAACTGTAAATGCTGCTGAAAACCCAATATTTACAGAATGTGGTCTCCTTTGAAAAGGTTCTATAGAACTGTGCACCCATCTTCTGGCCTTTCTTGCAGCAAGTCAAAATAGATACATACATTTTTGTGTTACTCTTCCTGTACATTCAGTAGTGGTTGAAAAGTATTCATAATGTTATCAACTGTGGATACCTCTTGCTTCAACCTCTTGCTTCTTGGTCCATAGCAAGTGGAACTGCTCAGCAGTGAAAATATGAAGAGATCAATGCTGACAGCTTGAGAAATAAAGGTAATAATGAATCAGCAACAACAGCTAACTGTTCATTCTCTGCTAAACTGTCCAAAGCTTGGCTTAGAAGTACAATAATTAATTAGCTGATGTCAGGATTAGAAACAATGATCAGTAATGGACCACCTGGGCAGATTCACATCCACGGAAGTCAGTGGATAATGCTGATATCAGCAGGAAAGACCAGGACTGATGCAAGCCAGGAAAGTAAGAGTGACCTGGCTCTGCTTCTGAGTTTTGTTTTGGAGGTAGATTAGTAGCAGAGTTTTCTCTCTGGCGAATGATTCTGATCTGTTGCTCATCAGCTAAACAAGCCAACACAGAATTGAAACAAAGCAACTCTCCTGCAAATGAAGCAGAGTGTGGGTGCCAGCTGTGCCTAGCTCTTGCTCCATAGTGAACCTGTCAGCCTGCACATTTGGACAGTTGCTATTGCTGTATGTGGGGAAGAGGACTGGGTAACTGTTTCAGAAGCCAGGGCTTTCTGACACTTTTATCAGGTGATCCAGACATTTCTTGATCCAATAAAGATGTGATTCTGTGCAATCTGCTCGAGGTGGACTTGCTTCAGCAGAGGGATTGGACTGCACAATCTCCGGAGGTCCCTTTCAACCCCAGCTGATCCGTGCTTCTGTGTGACAAACGTCTGAGAGGGCCACTGTCCTGCCTAGCACAGCCAGCCACAGAGCACAGAATGACTCAGCTAAGAAAAGGCAGCATTTCATTAACTCATCAGGTGTAACAGCATGAGGATTGCAGAAAAGCTGTGCAAAGTACAATAAAGCTTTACCAGAGGATCCCAGAGGACCATAGTAGAGGTGGAGAGAATATAGTCAGCCTTTACAAAATCTTGGTTAACCTACATTGGGCTGAACAAGATAAAATGTGGCAACAGATGTATACTGGTATGATCTGGTTTATTGACATACTTGTATACAAATACCTTGACCAGCATGGGTAATAGCAATAACTTAAATATTAAAAATCCTAGTAAGAAACTGTTACAAGACACTACAATTAATAAATCATGTTTTAAAATGTTGATCAAACAGCAGACGTCAACAAGACTGCTGTTTTTACAGGTTACTAAAGGCTAGCTATTAAAACTTTTTGCCCCGCACATGAGTATTTTGAACGATGCAAATTACAGTTCTGTGCTTCCCTCCAAAGGTCTGTAGGCAATAAGATTTCTCTTTCCAAATGTTATTCTTTAAAGAATGTGTGTACATGATTAAACCAAACTTGCTCTTCTACCTAATTTTTTAGAAAAGAACCATCTCCCTATTGGTGTATTATAGGAATGAAGCTGCCTCCCCCTTCACAGAAGATGGCACAATTCAGAAGAAGTTGTTTCAGAACATACTCAGTTTAATTACAGAATCAGTGAATACAGAAACATTTTCTTGGCAACAGGTAGAAAAGCTGGCAGTCACTCATTTTCTCTGGAGCAGTTTCTTGGCATTACATCGCTGCATTAGAAACTTGGATTTCATTTCTCACTTTGTTTTTCTGTTCTCCTGCTTCATTTCCTCTTTATCAGTTTTCTCCTAGTGGTACATAAAAATAACATGCTGAATTCTTTGTTATGAAGAAAAAATTAACTCATTTGCTTTTAAATCATAAGCAGTAATGTAATGTGGTAGGAATCCTATGCATATACATATGCATTATCTGATAATAAATAAGGTAGATAAATGAAGATCATGAAGAAGAGATATGTGTTGAATGTTAAAGTGATGCAATATTCGTTGCTGAACTTATATATGAAAATATATTACATGCATAGGAAAACAGTCAGGTTTATAATGTAAATCTACTGGTATATCAAGCAAGAGAAAACCCTTAGGGTAGAAAGAAAACAGCCACCAGCAGTCCTTGTGACTTATGATAGAGTTTAATTGCAGTAGCATTACTGCCCCACTGCCCCATGAAGTTCATATCTATTGATCATTGCATATATTAAGTTGAATTTAATACTTGGAAGTAGATATCATATATTACGAGCAGTATTTTTCAGAGAAAATCTGTTTTTCTCCTTTCCTTGTCCCTTTGAGAGACTAAACAAAACAAATAAAAGAAGTAACTGCTGACTGAAAAGAAAGATGGTGTAAACCCTGGGTATCTTTACTTTTCTATACTTTAATATAGTCATACACAGAGAATATGAAGAATTAATCAACAATCTGCACTGGATCCATGATGGAGCTCTCTGGGCAAAGATGAGCCACAAAGAATAACACACTTAATAGTAACTGACAGAAGTTTTGGGAAATCATTTGTATACCTGTCTAGCATTCAAAACCATCTCACTTTTTTCTATATACTTACCTTTTTTTTATTATTATTGCTTTTAATGCTATATCAAAATAGTTTTATTAATAATTTTCTCTTCATAAATAGAAAGTATTTTTGCTCAGATATCTCATTATTTTTGTGCTTGTACAGCATATGGAAGATAGAAACAGTTTCTTCTTAGGAGCATGCCATGCATGTACTCTGGCATTATATTTTTAGTTCATTTTTGTAACTCTACACAAGCTCATTTCATCCAAAGGAAAAAAACAGCATTGGAAATGTTTCTTTTCTGTCGTCCTTTCCGATTACTCAATGCCATTGTAGAGCAGTAATTGAATGCGGCTTCCTTTACTGATCTGCATCATGTACATTGTCAGGTCTCAAAACAGTTTCTGGTTCTGCAGTTTCTAGGACTGAAAGGAGCACCAAGATAAGGTAATTTTTTCAATTTTTTTTTTCCTTAGGAAGTTATTTTGCCCCAGTGCCAAAGTAAAATATTTATATTCCTTTTTTGAAGTCTGCAAATTAGAAAGTAGGGCAGTACTTTATTAGGTTAAGATGTTATGGTGTTTTTTGTTGAAAGCACAGCATTAGAGTTGGGGTTTTTTAAATATGTATTGTCAAACAGTTTCTGCAGATTTGTACCCTTCCATGAAAAAACCCCAAAATATTTTCAGAGGTAGTGAGGAACAGGACAAAAAGAGTTAATAATCAAACAGTACAGTTTCTGGAGAACTTTAAACTTCTCCTCTGAACACTCAGCACAGCGCTAGCCTAAAATTTTAATTTAAATTTTTGCATGATGCTGTGAAGTGTTTATAAGACTTTGCAGTGTTTTACACTAAGTCTGGAAAAAATACAGTAACTTTTAGCAGAAGTGTTGATTATCTCTGTGTAGCTCTTACTTAAGTGGCTTGAGCTTATCCCTAACAAAGAATGTTTTTTTAAGACAGGGATGGCATAAATCTCTACCCACAGACGCTAGATTTTCTGCCTGATTTCTGTATACTGTATTCTGTCAGGAAAACAGTTACTAGAACTAGAGAATGTTTCTTTTTCTGCAGAGACACCTTCATTCTGGAGCAAGATTCTGTTTATCTGTTTACAGACATAGCAAACATTAAATTCAATGCTTGGTACCCTGTCTCTTCAAATAGTTTATTGAATCAGGCTGGTATTACTTAGAGTCATTTCCTGAACCTGGATGCTAAATTATGCAAGTCCTTGGAAGCAAGACTCATGTTTAGCTATTCAATTGTTCAAGTATGTCACTGAATTATGCCACAAAAAAGGGCTACACTGAACCTTCGTTATATTTTTGTGCATTTTAAAAAATTTTAAATATCTACATACAGTATCTGAATTTGATTTCAAAGGATTTGTCTGGAAAACCTAAACTGGAATGTTATTCTACTGGTTTTAGTTCTTTTTCAGAACTCATTTGAGTGCTTAAAGAAGAACTTTCTATTTTATGCTACTTTTAGTAGTACTCTTCTCAAATTTCAGTACTCTTCTCAAATATTCTTTCTTTGGAAAGAATATTAAAGATGGATTTGCTCTTTTAATCTTGTTTCTTCTTTTCCTTTTCACTGCAGTCTTATACTACAGTTTATATAATGATAAATATGTGAGTAACGCCTGCTGATTTTGACTCACTTTGGATGATAAATATGAGAGTAACCACTAATGATTTTGACTCACTTCTGATTTCCTTTCAGGGCTTTCTCCTTTTATTTTCAGGCTTAATCACTGCTATTGTAAAAATATTTGCTGTCTTCACAGAAGTTCCCAAAGGACTTTTGACTACGACTTGGGTGTGTCCTGTTATTCATATATATATAATTGATCCACCTATACATGTTGTTAATTAACTGTCAGTTAAATGCAAATCTTATTTTAATTCTTCCAAATAAAAAATACACTTTTTTCCTATCATGCTGTGCCACACTTGAAATAGTGTTTGAGAAATTTACTCAATCTTTATTTAGATATGCTCATCCTGGTAAAAGATGAAAAAATTACATTTTTTGTAGCTAAATGTAATAGGCTTTTAATTGTTCTACTTTTACTAGACTTAGTATCTGAATTTAGTGCAAGAATATAAATCTTTTCCTGAGGTGCCGAGAATTGTCAGGTTTCTAGATTGAAAGTACTTAGAAGTCCAGACTTATTTCAGCAATTTTCTGTGCTCTGAATCTGGAGTGAATGTTCTGTTTCCACTTGGAAATGTTAAGAAATAGTTTATTTTTCTTTTAAAAG
Source organism: Peucedramus taeniatus (assembly GCA_013400575.1). Lineage (NCBI taxonomy): Eukaryota > Metazoa > Chordata > Aves > Passeriformes > Fringillidae > Peucedramus > Peucedramus taeniatus. Next base: position 781,070 of record WBNO01026507.1, on the reverse strand, counting down.
TCTATTTCTAACAGAATACTTACTTCATCACATGGTATTTACTATGACTTCTCAATAGTGTCTCTAAGTCATTTATTTGCAGAGTAGAGGCTTACTATTAGTCTGGTTATCTTACAATTTTCTGATAATTAATGTGAGAAAAAAGCTTTTTCTGAACTGAAATTAAAATAGCTTACTTTTGACCCTTTCTAATGTAGAAAGCAAGCAGATTTGTTTCCAATTTTTCACATAGCTAATTTACAGTTCAATTTATATTTTACATAATCCTTTTCATATGTTATCTTTCAACTGAGTTGTATTATTGCCATTTACAATATCAACCCACATAAGCGTAAGGAATAGAGGACACAAAGGAAAAGTAAGAATAAACAACTTACAGTCTTAATAATTCTTAATTAGCTGCTACTTTGGATCCTTTAAACATGGTGATAATTAATGTGGAAAGCTCTGGAAGCCTTCATAAGCTAACTTGATCATCTGAAGAATGCCGGTACTTATTAGGAAAAGTTCATGATTCATACCCAAGGATTAAGCCAGGAGAATCTTGTGACCTAAGCAGCCTGGCTCTCCAGTGGAAAAAATGGGATTTTTCTTATCTTACAAAAAATCATAATTGTGACAGACAGCAGGGATGGGAGCAGACAGGACACGTTTGGTTTAGGAGTGAGCAGAACATGGGCTGTAGGAAATCGCTGTTTTGGCACACTGCTGGTACCATGACAGAAATACAAAGCTAAACTGCAGCACACAAAGTGTTCCACAGGGATGAATCAGAACATTCCTGAGAAATGGTAGTGAGGAGAATTGTAACATGAAATGTGAGGGGTTTTTATGTTTAATATCTGAGTTATCCTTGAGAAATTTTTAGTCATTTTCCTGATTGCTCTTCCTTGGGAACAAAGCACTTGAACCCAAACACATGAACATTTATCACCGTGTGGTAGGTGAACAACTCTGGATGTAAGAGTTGGGGGCATGACATGAAATCTTATCTTTCTTCTAATAGTAAATACTGACTTGACAGTCAGTCAGCTTCAATACTTCAATTTCCACAACTGAGTTAATAATTAAACTTTTGATCTGTATGTTTAGAGCCTTAAATAAAAAGGCCTTTGAAATATGAACAATAAGGGATGCACAGCATAAATGAGCATTGCAAACCAACTCCCTGAGACAGTCCCATAAACACACTATCCTTTTGCAGAGCTCATTGACATAAATAATCTTGGTTATATTTAGAAGCCTTGCCCACCTCTATTCTTCTCTCCATTTTTTAGTGCTCTCACTGCATTTGACAAATTGAAAGGGAAAATGGAAGTACAAAAGCTGTAACCTAAATCATAACTTTTAAACTGGAACATGCAGTCACAAGCATGAGAAAAGTAAAACACATATTGTTTTCATTTCTTTTTAAAAATGGATTAATATCAACAGGCAAAAATGTAATCACTGTATGTAACTGATGATCCTCTTGGCTTCTTTAAAAACCATGCTGCAAATTCCTTAGCTTCCCAATGTTGAGATTTCTGGCAGGCATTTGAGGGTTTCAGTGATAGCTTTTGTGGGAACCGCAGGGGTGGGGTCACGGCAAACTCCTTTCTGTGCAGTCGTGTACGGTAGAAAGCAGAAGGACCGATGATGTAAGGGACATACACAGACAGGTCACTCACTTTAATATTACATCAGGGGGTTGGTTTGAGTTCTGTGGAGGAAATAAATTTAAAGCTTCATGCAAAGTGATGATTTGTAGGAAAAATTAAAAATTTCCCATCATTACACTCCTGTGCTTAGTCACAACATCTCACATTTACATGTATTCACACTTTCCTTTGCCATCCTGTTGAGTTGTGGTTGAAATAAAAAAGTCATACAATGAAAATTATAATCCATAGCAGTACATACAGCAAGTTCCATTACTACTATAAATTATTTCTTTGGTACTATTAGCTGGAGATGTTTTATTTACTAGCAAATCAGTGTATGTGTGAGAAGGTGTCTGCCTCAGACAAAAGTGGGCCATAGAAGTTTTGTGAGGATTATATACTCTTCCAAAAATCTGTACAGTTTGTGCTGGGTAAAGTATTTCATTCATGTTTTATTCCCATTCCAAAGTTATACTCATTGTGAATATCTAAATATACAGAGTATACATAATCCTGACACTTGTGCAGACATGAATCACCTCACTTTTCAACACAGCTTTAAATAACAGAGTAGAATATTTTTCCCTTAAGAAAAGAATAAGCAAAATGAGGATTATGACAAAATTTAGATTTTTTTAAATTTTCCCATAAGTGTTGTAAAACAATAGCAAAATATACTTTTATTTATTTTCTGTTGAGTAAAAAGAATAAAAAATCCTCAGTTCTACATGTCATTGTATCCAGACAGTCCTGTTCCTCTGTGGAGTTCCATCACTGAATTATGATTGATGAAGATTACAGGGCTCCTTGCAAAAGCAGAGTTTGCACAGGGAAGAATAACACATTTTTATATCATAAATAAAAACTACTTCTACAATGTTATACAGGTTTAGGATTTAGATTTTGGAGCCAAAGCCACCACTATACTTATTGTCTACTACTTTATGAGTATTGCCACTATCCATAACTCAAAATTATAAAGTATTTCTTCATAATAGGAAATGGGCTGAACAACTCAGTTTTACAAATACCTGGAAAATAGAGATTATTGTAAAAACAATGCTGCATTTTGCTGAGTTTTACCTTGCAGTATTTATTTTGACAACCTTTAAAAATTTGATGTAAGTGACTGAAACTCAGTCTTTATCAACATTTTAGGAATGTGGTGTATGGACTCTGTAAATTCCACTAGTGCCCTTAAATTCCACAAACAGAGTGGGGTTCCCTACCGAGTGCTCTGCAGCAGGCTTGCATCAGAGAACAGCTATTTCCTAAATCTTTTCTAAATATAAGTAGCTTGGGCATTTTTGTTAGCAGTAGTTGATTTGAACAAACTCATTGTAATGTGTCTTAATTAGGAGATACCCATTTTTCCCAACTATAAGTCATTTTACATATCAAACCAATCCAGGTTTACAAAGCTCTGCCATTAGGCTGAAATGAATTTTTCAAATGGAGTAGATTTCATTACTAAATCAAACCTTCCCACAAAGAGAACAGATAGCAGGACCACTAATAACACAGCCATAAGTCTTTCATTAAAAGCTGACATAGAGATAACAATGAGAATTCAAGTCATGTGGTTATTTAAAAAGACTTTTATTTTCAGAGTGTAAATATTTTTTGCAGTGAAATTATAGTCAATTCTCTCAGAAAACTGTTGTAAAGCTGATTTTCTTTTAAAAGTGAGAGAGATTTCTGCATTATTTATATACTCCTACACATGATAAATGGTGTCAGTGCTGTCTTTTTTATTAGCATGTCTTTCCTACAGTATTTATGACATTAGAGGATTAATGGTGTTGGCTGAAGTCAAGTGCAGAGAGCACCATGAAGGCTTCTCCTATGTATTTTAACTAGACTATTGCATCTTAGGACAGACTCTTAGGCTAACAACCGAGTTTGCCTTTTTCAGTAAATCCTTACAAGATTTTCTGTTTCAATTTGTCCATGCTGGTAAAGACTTGAGGAATTCTAATGGAATTGTGTATGTGTACTTCTTTGTTTTGGTGAATAAGTGGTTATCATAATTAATTCAAGCTAGTGAAGATTTTGTCAGAAAACTTCAATCCAAGAATTGAAAGACCTTACAGCAAACTATAACCACATTGCTTTCTGTCACTAACCACTAGTGATTCATGTAGGCCAGTGTTTGAAAATGTGCTTTTTACATTACTCATTCTAGTCAAGCAGTTGCTTATGGATAAACCTTAGGCTACAGGTAAAAATCCATTCTACAATGGGGAGTAAGAGTTACACTAATAATGGGTGTGTATGAAGAGTGTAAATATTGAGTGAAAATGTACATTTCTATAAATGAAACATGGAATCAATTACTTGTTGTGCGAAGTGTGAAATAACACCTACAAGCAATACTTCTGAACCTAAGTTTTAGGGACAGAATGCGGTTTTCCGAGATGATTTCTGGATTATGCTACTCATTTGACGGTGTTCTGCAGCTCAAAGCAAGTACCTGAGGTGTGTCTCTAGGATTACATCACAATAGCTCTTTATTTTTTCCAAATACTGGAATAAAGCAAAAATAATTTTCCAGTTATCAGGCAACATACTTTTTTATATGAAAGTCAAACAACCTCCTTCTTGCCTGAGCCACAGCCCGGCCCAGGCAGTGTTTGGTGTGGAGATGTACAGATACACAGCCATGGGACACTGCCCTCACACACAATTTCTCATTACAGTGGCAACTCCTGCTGCAAAGGAGCCTGTTTAAATGAGGAATTAAGCATAGGATTTATGGTTAATTTGTTGTGTCCTCTCCTCCTAAACCAATAGGAGTATTCCAGAGGAATGAGTACAAAGAAATTGCCATTAGTAATATCTACAAAGTCATCATCCTTATTTATTCAGTCTGTTAATCCAGCTATCAGAGTCTGTGTTCCAGAGAGAACCTCCTCTGGGACAGGCACCAGCCATTTTTATCAACCGGCATTTCCAGTCTCCAATGTTTAATCACTCTGCATTTAATAGGAGAGGGACCCTTCCTGTTCAGTACAGTTGTACGAATTGGGATTTTAGTTTTATGAATATAACAAAAACGTTTCACTTTGGTAAATAATTAGGCATGAAAAGGTTAGCATGGATAATTCCTTCACTTTTGTACTGGTTTCATATACTTCAGACTTACTAATTCTACAGATTCTGCAAGAATCACGGCCAAAATCTCTCGAGTTTCATGTTATTGCCTGTCACCAATACTATTTGCTATGTTGAAATGAAACCAAAATCAGCTTAGGCACACTGAACATGTTAAAGGGAATTAGGTCTGGGTTTCCAGTTGATTTAAAAGCAAACCAAATTAGGTCTGGGTTTCCAGTTGATTTAAAAGAGCCTATTCAAATCAAAACTCTTTTCATAGATTGAGATTTGGTTTTTAGTTCACACTGATCTATGTGACACTTGTAATTTATAAAAGTGATTTTTAAGGTGAAATATAGAAATAGGGACTCAGAATAAAATGTTCTGTCAAAAGAACATTTTGCTGTATTTCATTAGGAGTAAAATGGTCTCACAAATCTACTTATTTAAAGGCATGCTAAACTTATTGTTGTGCAGATCAGTTTCTGATTTCAAAGCCATGTGGAGATGTCAGGTAATAGAGACACCTGTTTCTGCTGGGTTTTTTATGACTCATACCACAGGGATTTTTACAACACAATGTTTAGCGTATACTTTTATACTGTAGAAAGCTTTACCAATATGATAATAATGACATAAAAATCTTACTGCCAGTAATTTTATAGAGGCAATTACTGACTGTTTTGTCATTTAGACTTTATCTTTGATCATGTTACTTCGTGTGAGTTAAATGTCTAGTTACTTTATTTTTTTATGTGATATTAGTCTTGTCTTGTTCAATTTAGAATGTGTTTAGAGGTGGAAATTATTTCTGTATGATAAATGCATGATGTTTTCTATATTCATGCTCAATTTTATTTTTTCATTTAAAGTATCTGTAGGTTGCATGAATAGATTTGTGCAGTTTAACAAGTGGTATCATATATAGAATAGGCAGCCACAATGAGACAATATTAGAATACTCCTTTTTTTCAGGATTTCTTCTGATCTGGTATGTAAGAAAAATAATGTGCTGACTTTTCACTTTTTAGTCCTCTAAGGAACATAGTGACTATAAGGATAATTAATCCCTCCTTACTTTGGATGTCTAAACTCTAGGGACCATCATGAACAAGACGACTATTTATCAGTGAAGAGTAATGCTACTGTCAAAGATTTATTCACCCTCTCACATGATAAGCCTCTAAGGTAGGTAGGACTCAAAGAGGAATTTGCTGAGTTTTGAAAGCTTCTAGTCTGAGTCTGGATGTACCTACAAAACCAGACACCATCTTTAGCAGGGTTAAGCTGTTAAGTCACCTTACAAACATTAAAATGTGTTTTTTATAGAAAAGGGGTATTTCCTTTGCATCTCCTAAAGCAAACCATAAGTGTGAATATATAGCTATGTATAACTAAATGGGCACTGGTTAGGGCTTGCTCCTTAAATGATCATTTGTTGCCATGAGGCAGAACCAGGTACAATACATTACTTGCATTCTGAAATGTTTGCTCATTATTTTAAGCACTTACATTTAGACCTTGGATAACAATCTATATGGTCATAAATCTACAAATTAAGTAGAATTAAATATTTCATTTATAGCAGTACAGATAATGTACTTCCCATATTATCAAAAATCACTTAATAAAGATTTATTATGTTTTTAAAATTTGTTACTTCACTAAGAACTAAACTAGGCATGCTCTGTAGAAATGGTTTTTAATACTCTCCTCAGTTTATACTCCTCTGTAAAGAACTTACCATTCAGCTCTGTAGTATTTTTTTTCCATAGAGAAGGACTACATTCTTTCAGTTCCATTCATCTTTACATTCCATTTGCTGCTTTACTAGGATATCCTGGTTTAGGGCACATAGGATTAACAAAGTGTTCCAAGTATAGTAACAGGAAAGTAATACATTCACAAAAATTCTCATTAAATTCTTTATCTTCAAGTTACAAAAGACTGCACTTTTTAATGATTAAAAACCACATATTGAAGCAGAACATGCTTAGAAAATGATTCTGACAGTACTTGGGTTGCATGGATTTGAGAAGATCCTGTCTTTGCTACCCCATTCTTGTGTCTTGGAGCTCTTTTACTGCAGTAATAAAGACGGACTTATTACTCATTAACATAATAACTGTTTAGCAAAGCCTAAATAACACATCTCTTATTAAAACAATTTTGATATGGAAATGTAGAATTTTAAATGTAGAAGATCAATTTATATTTGGGGTTGTACAAGGTGAGTAAGGCTACAAGTACAACTAAACAGCACCTTTGCATCAAAGTTGCTATTTATTTCTTGCAATTTATATATTGCAAGATTTATGTCTGTTTCATAATAATCTGTGAGGATTCTTAATTCATACTATATTATTTTTAAAATTCAGAAGGAACTCTGTGTAATTCTAATCGCAACTGCAATACATGATGTAAGAGCAGACTAGGTGCATTATCTGAGCAGAGATAAACATCAGAGCTTGTTGGGATGAATTCCTGTGCAGTGCTCCTGGTGAACCACCTCAGAGTCATTACTTCAGAACAGCTTCTTCACCTCCAAATAAACAGAAATCTCTACAACACATTCTGAAATGAGGAGTTTCAGAATCAGGGCCTGCTTCCGATATGCATCCTTCAAAAAAACCCAAACAAACAAACAAAACCTGCTGCTGGCCTATTTTTTGTTTTAAATGAAAGGGTCCTTGAAGTGCCTTTGTAGATTACTTTTGCAATGATGTGTGAGACCCTACCTAATCTAATAGAACCCAATTTAAAAAGTAAAAAAAAAATCTGCTTTAGGCAGGAAAATTAGTCTAAAGTGCTAGATAAGTGATCTTTTATGATATATGAGCTCTATTCTACCCTAAACATTAAATCTGTCAGACCCAATATAAGACAAATGTTATCAAACAATATTCTCTTCCATTTTATCTTCATTTTATTAGCTCCTTACAGCACAGACTAAGCAAAATATTCTTAAACCTCAGAAGACAAATGCTATCTGTCTGTTTTCAGTGCTTGCTATATCATCTTAGGAAATACCCTCAGCTGAGTTGTTGGTGTGAAGTTGAAAGTCAGTTGATTCTTAAAGCAGGGGGATGCTCCTGAAGGCAGCCATTCAGCTCATCTGGGACATTTCTCCTTGTTCCTGCATTCTCACAGGTTAGTATTTATGATACAGCCTGCATAAATTCACATAATGATTCATTATGATCCTCCTTTCTTCATGCCACAGTCAAGGCGCAGTAGTTTTGAAAGATTTGTTACCTGCTGATTGTCACAATACAGTCTTCGACAAAACAGATATCTGCTGATTGTCACAACACAAACCTCTGCTGCTGTTAAATACCACACCCTTTGGAGGAATTTCAGTGCATTGCAAGAAGCTTGTAACTTCACAAAAGACTTAAATTAAAATGTACACCTTATAGACCATCTTCCCAGACTGCTCACATTCTGAATCTTAATACTACTCTTAGCACCAGTTGCTTAATAGTGGAATTGTCTCCTGTATCAAGAGACCTCTAATTTTAGTGTTCTGTTTTATGAAGGCCATATTCCCACCCCTGAATTTACATGTACATCACTGTCTGGTCTGTTGTCTAAGTTTTAATATTCTAGATTGGAGAATTAGAAGAAGCCAGAATAAGCAACTAGATATGTGAATTTCATAAAAAATGGAGAGAAAAATAATTTATTAAATTATTGAACTTATTTAGTTAATTGAACACATCTAACATGCCAATAGCAATACTTCTGTGCTATTAGCCTCTGAGTAGTTGAATTTCAAAAATAGCAACCCCTAGTTGACTAATATTAATACAGTGAATAAATATTCTTCCAAGAAAACTTAATATTTTCAAGGAAGCCAAGCATCTGCACATAAACAATTTCTGCCTTTTAGCAGAATGTGATTTAGTATCTAAGAATATAGAAGGGAAAAAAGCCCTTGCTCTTTCACCTTCAAAACAGACAGGAGTGTGTTTACTTTCACCAAGTATCTGCATGTGTGACACTCTGTCATGAGCATTCAGTTGCTGTAAAGCTTTTTATTCTTTTCCATAAACATCCTGCACATGCATCTCCCGTGACTGTGCCCCCAGTAAAGGAGGAAGGAAGTCCTGAAAGACTGTCAGTGTATTCAGTTGTGAGCTCCCAGTGGGAAGCCAAGGCAAAGGACACAATTCTTATACAATGGGCAAAGGTACCTACATTCCACAGTGCCAAGCAACCATCAAATCCAGAAGCTCCTAGTCCTTACCCTTGCCCTACTTCAGGCATCTGGGAATCATTAAAGTCTTGCAAATAACTGAAAATATTACCTGACTGGTCACTGATCACGTCTTGCTAAAGTGTACATTTGATCTTATCCTAATTTTCTTGTCCCTTTTACCCCATATTGTGAGACAGGATATTAAAATAAGTTCTTATGCCTTTGACAAAGTGTAACAACATTTGCCAGACAAAATGTCAGGATTTTCTCCTAGATGTGTTATTATTATTTCTCTAGAGCTGTAAAAATCAGAATGCCACAAATGTCAATGGTGCCTTAAAGTCTGTCTGTCTTAGTGGGGGAAAGGGACTACAGAATAGTATGGTTACTTTTGTAAGGGAAAAAAACCTCCAAAATTTTCTAAAATAATTGTTCAATAAAATAAATGATACAAAAAAGTAATTACAGTGTAGGATGTAGGTCTCTTCCTGCAATCTAGGAAGACCTTTTTGCTTATGTTTTTATCATCTGTGATTAATATACCCACATCCAGGTTTTGCCAGTAAACTCTGATCCTACATCATTGCATTATCTCTTTTTTTCTCCTTGTTTATATCATACTGCATTGCCTTACAAAAAGGAAATTAGAAGTTCCATTTGGGATGTATGGCAGGTTTTTCAATATTTGTTTGGGCAGATCTTAGTTCGAATACAGATTTGGTGACAATATCAAGAGTCAAACACTATCAATTTGTTGTAAGGCACGTATGCTTACACCAGAAAAATAATCAGGCCAGAATTTAACTAGGCAAGTGCTAAATCAAAGGATACTTAAATACACTGTAGTTAGTCTTCAATAACTACAACAGACAAAAATATGGAGACAAGATCTCAACATCTACAGTTAATGTGAAAAGACACCAAGCAGAAGTGACTATGTCACTAAACCAAATTTTGCCTGTTGTGCCATGACTTTAACAAAGCTCCTTGTGAGTGTAGAATTCAGACTGCTATATCTGTACTGCCAGAAAATACAGACCCACAGAGCAGTGGTGTGTTTACAAAGGAGGCAGACACATTGATGAGTTTACTACAAACAGAAAGAAAAATTTGTCTATAGCTCCAGTCACTAAGAATAGAAACCCTTTTTTCAGCAAAACTGTTTTTGGCATTGACTGGTTATTTTTCATTTTTCAGCAGCACATTAGAACTTTCTACCATGTTTATCTCTTGCTTAAATGAACTAATAAACTTCTGATACAACATTTAATACCCCTTATCAAATTGTCACGCATGGCAGTGTTTGTTAACTTGCAAGAAGAAAATGTTTATCTTTTTGCTACAGTCAAAGCAAGCAGCAGAACTGAAAGTTAATGTAAGGAGCAGCTGGCAAGTGGCCTGAAGTCTAGAAACTTTGCTTTACTCTTCTTTTTTTTTTGTTCCCATGCCTTTTCTCAGCCCAAATTTTTCTGTATTCCTGATGCTAAAGATTGGCAATAATTATTTTCAGCCTAAAAATATTCCAAAATCAGGTACAGTACCTTGAATTTATTATTTTTTCTTTCCAACCTTTTAACCCCTGAGTGTTAAATGCGTACATCAGGACTGGGAGATGCAGAATCATCATACAGAACAGAAACAAAGTCCCTGTCTCCCAAATATATTTAAAACTCCATGTTTCTGCTGTAATACTGCAATAGTCTGGTGCCTTAGCATAAAATACTTAATTATTTTCAAGTGTTCTGTAGGCAGAATAGGAAAATATATTTTTCTGTTCTCCTTAAAAAGATGAAAATTTATAATAATGTAAATACCACCCAATATCATGCTTCATTAGAAATGTTAATTTTTTTTGTGCAATGAGATAAAACTTGCTATTAAGTAATTGTAATATACTCTGCAGATTTGCTGTTCAAGGGTATATATAATATATAATACTCTGCTCATATTAACTCCTATTGAAATCAGTTAAAACTGTGTCACTAAAACATGACTGTTTTGTTTGCCAACCAGAATTGTAGGCAGTTTTTCAGTTCCATTATTAACAGTGATAAAGGAAATTCTCTTTGGGAGTTGGTTGAGATGAAACTCAAGATGCAGCAGTTCACTATCTCTTGCTATCTTGTGGGTGACATCTGAGAAAAAATCAGTGAAAGTATAAAATAGCAATAAGAAAAGCTCTTCGTGCTGTGCCTGCTGAGCAGGAGCAGCCGCAGCTGCAGCACAAAGGACAGAGGCACAGGGCGGCCCTGCAGGAGGAACCGGGGTCCCCCGGGGCCCGCCGGGGCTGCCAGGCACGGCCCCAGTCCCGCCGCGGGATCCTGGGGTGCGGTGTGACAGCCTGGTAAAGGTGCCCTTTGGGACACTGCCTCCACACCGCGGTGCGGTGTGACAGCCTGGTAAAGGTGCCCTTTGGGACACTGCCTCCGCACTGCAGGCACGGCCGGGTCCTGCTTTACACGAAAATCCAGAGGCTTGAGCTGCCTAATTGGTGTCATTTTTCCACTCACACAGCCCCCTCCCGGATGTTTGCAAGGGCTGTTATCAGGAAATTGCAGCTGTGACTCCGTCTTTACTTCCTGGCAGGAAGACTTACCTCTGGTTTTGGGTGGGCTTTTTGACTTCTTGGAACTTTCTGTTTATTAACTAGATAATCTGGAAAGGAGGAGGTAGGAATGGAGCTGGTACAGAAAGATATGGTGTTTAAGGCCAGAGCTGACTATTCCAGATCAAAACACGTTCTGGAATCAGTTGGCAGCTGTATTGCTCCCTCTGACAGGTGAAGTACTGGCACATGCTGGCACATGCCACCTGACCTCACCTGGGTTCCAGTCAGGGCATTTGGCGCCTCCCTGTCACTGGCCAGAAGGAGAATCAGGACCTAGACCTTGAATCCAGAACCTCCTGCTGCAACATTCACCTCCTGATGCTCAGACTAGAATCAGAACTCTGGAGTTTTTATTTCAGATATGTTTGAAGAAGGGACTTGTTTCCTTTTTGGTTTTAGACACATCCAGAGTCTTAAAAGAATAAAATTGTGGCATTCTGGTACAAGTTAAAATAAATCCGTAAAATAAGATTTTATATGAATTATCAAAATACTAAAGCTAGACTGTTTGAGTATGAGCCCAGATTATATCACAAAGTCCACGTTTGATTCAGACTACAGTCTGGGGATCTTGTGAGCTCATTCAGTTCTCCATATTGCCAACTACAGTCATGGGATAATTTTGTTACAAATTAGTTCAGCACTCCAAAAATTAGTAGCACAGATTCCCTGGCTTCATATAGGAATATCTTATTGCTTCTTCTAAATCAAAATTAACCTGCTGCAATCTTGTTTGGTATTTACACTGTTCTCACAGCTGAGATCTCCAAAAGCCTCAGACGATAGTCATAGCAAGGCTGTAGATTTTGTTTTTAAAGGAATATACAAAATACAATCTGTCATTGGAAAAGTAAAGAAAATTTTGAAGTGGCTTTTCCTTAAAAAAAAAAAACCTCAAGCCCCAGTAGTCAACAAAAAATTTTGGTTAAGAATTCCAGTTTTTCAGTCGATTATTTATTGGGTAATCTCACCTGTTAAGTCTAACTACTGAATAAATTAATAATCTCCAAACATTTCAGCTTCTATTTTAATTTCTTAAGTATAAAATAGGTTATATCTTGAAGACAGTCTGATTATAAAACATGTGGTTTCTTTTAATGATTTTTATTCACTTTCATTGATTCCTTGTGTTGCTAAAGTGTATGTACACAGTTTTCTTCCAGCTATAGCTGAAATTATGTCAGCCTATTATGGACTTCATAACTGACATTTGCACTTTTTGATAATACAGTGATAAAGATCTGCTTTAGTCAGAATCTTGGCACTATTTAAATATGGGAATAAAATTGAATACATTCAAAAATTAAGGAAAAATAAAGCCATTTACACATCTTTAATCAGTCATAAACAGCAACAAATTAACAAAGTCTGAAACAGTTTAATATAATTGAGAAATGTAGTAGTGGCCATTTATTCATGGAGCTTATTTTTGTATGCACTTCTACTTCCATAACTAAGCATTCAATGAAAAGCTCCATTGCAGGTTGTGATGAATCCTTCCTTCCCCTTTACTTCTGGCCACATTCTGCTGCTTTATTCTCTATTTTATACATTATTCTATATTGTGTATTTATTCTATTCTTTATTCTATAGACTTATTTACAGCATCTGAGTAGTGGTTTCTCTCTTGCAGTTGCTACTCCCTTTGCTATAGCTCTTCCCTTTCCCACCTCTTTCTCTAGCCCACTGTGGAATTAGGTGGCTTTATCTGAGCTTTCCTGAGCAGCCTCCTTGTGCCACAGCCTGGCTCTGGAGTCACCTCCCCACAGGTGACAGCACAGGAGCTGCACAGGGACCCCTCAGAATGGGTTGGAGTGGAACTGACACTCTCTTAATTCAGTAACAAACTGCATCTAACACACTGGAAGTGAAATAACATAGCAAATAAATAAATAAACACTATTAAAATGGATCAGCCAAGTTCTGTATTCTTAATCACGTTTTAAATAGTGTACATACAGTTGAGGCAGTGTTCAAAACTTGAGATAAAAATGGGTTTATTCAATACATAAATGAGATTAATGTCTCTTAGTCTATTTGATAACTGCATGTCCTTTCTTCTATTTTTGTTTCTCTATAATGAGACTGTTGGTAATCAAGAATTTTATATATAATAAAAAACTAAAATGCTGTTAATGCTCTTCCATTTTGTAAAAGAATCAAAATACTCTCATATTACTCATTTCTTGGCACATAGCAAATACTTAAGATCTTTTCCACTGTGGAAATTCTAGTTGAAAAATAACCTACTTGCTACTGTTCTAACTTTTAGAGCAATTTGTTTGTTCTTGTTAATGTCTCTTGGCCCTATAATTAAAAGAAATCAAAATCCTTAAGAAGAGGCTAATAGAAATCTGTGCTTTGCTAATATTTAAGAAAACAAACAGAAAAAAAGATTATATTTTACAAATGTTTGACACTGAAACCTACTCACAGCCTATTCCCAATGTGCTGTTAGCTGCAGTGGACAGTTTTACAAATGAGTTTTGCAGTCCTTCCCGAGGCTATATCAGATCCAAAGATTTTTGTGACATACTATTTCATACCAAAATGACTTAAATACTTAAAATAAACAATTTGAAGCCAATATTTGAATTCAGAAATTTAAGTACACATCACAAACCTTATGCTTGACTCTCATTTTCTAATGCTTATTCTTCAGTGATAAAAATGTGTAAAACAAAATGACAGTTAAATGCCAGGTGATTCCTGTTAGATGTAAAGGGACTGGAATATCATGTTAATTGTTTTGATCCTGTTCCTTGAATTTAACCTCAGTATTGCATATAAGGTCTAAGCATATATTTTTCTTTAAAGTAGTGTCTTATGATAAATATATTTTTACATATTTACAGAGCACACATTCATAAGGAATCTAACTTTTCCTACCACCTATATGTATATAAATAGGTGTATATGTAAGAATCAGATGTTCAATCAACAAGTTATTAATGCAAGAAATTTTATGAATGATTGCACATACCAGGAGAAAAAAAACTTGGATATCCTTGAAAGATTACATGTAAGATAAGAAGGTAACATAGGAAAAATAGAAAATTAGATCAGTTTTAATGCTCAAATCTATTACAATATTCTATATTAAGAATTGTGACTAGCAGATCCTCCAAAAGACTTTTACAAAAATCTCCACTCTGTTTATATTAAGTCTTCTGTATAAAGGTGAGACAAATTGTAGTTCATGGAGTGCTCCCTTCACTGGTCCTTAATACTGCAGAACTCCACAGAATATTTGCTGTTGCATGCTTTTTCTAAAAAACATTTTAAATGAGATGCAGAGTCTTTACCTAGGAGTGTCACTTGGAAATGGAAAGAATGCTGAGCATACACCTTGGCGTGTTTAGAATAAAAACATGCAAAAAACCTCTATAACTAATATTAGTCATATTAGTCAATATGACTAATATTCAATTAGTCAATTAGTTTCATACCTTGTAAGTAACTGTAATTATAAAGCCTGGATAAGCTTCAAGCCAGTCTGTGTTATACCTTCCATTTATGTCAGAAGGTACTAGGGATCATCTTGTGATCAGTAGTCCAAATAGGAACACTAAAATATTGATATGAAAATTTCAAATTAATGTAATGACTGTGTTTTCTCTGTCTATACATTGACATTTGAAATGCTGTTGCATCTTGCAGTGTTTTATGTTGAAGGACATATTCCAGCATTTTGACCTGTGAATACAAAATTGTTCAACACTGCTCATTCCATCCTTCTAGAAAGGGATATTCTTGTTACTGTAGTATTTCTCTGGGCAGCAAAAGTTCTGAGCCTCAATCTCATCACCAAGCCTGCTTTGTGACCTGTAGGACGTGACTTGGCCTGTAAGATTTTGCTGCGTGAAAAATGAGACACATTCCTACAGCAGAATGAAGAAGAGCATCTCCCTATATATTAAACTTTAATATAGAAGTAGTATGGTGAATCCATCCAGTTAGTTTCTTTTCTATGTCACCAAATATTTTGAAGGGTATTTAAAGATATTAGCAGACACTGTCAGAGGCACCACGCGACACCATCTATAATTTCTGTTAAGCGAGTCGGTGAAGTCAAGAGTACATTTAACACAAAGCAGTGACAGTACTGTGTGCCCCACACTCAGCTACTGAAATAAATGTTACCAGCACTGCACATGTCAAACTGATTATGTATTGCTCTGCAAGACCAAGACAACAACAAACCGTGTTTACATGTGTATGTTCTGCCTTCTCCTTCCAGAACTGGAAGACCGCAGGCTCCAGGGGAACCTGCCACCCAGCAGGAATAAACTGTGTCTGGGAGATCCCTGGTCATCTCTCCCTTCATGGGAGGAGCCATAGGGTATGACTGCGTTCCCAATGGACTGTGCCTTCCTCAGAAGCCTCAGCAAGAGGTACAGCCACACAAAGACCTTTTGAAATGAGTAACCTGACAACCCACAATGTCTTCTTCAGGTATAATCATAATTTTATTTTGAGACTGTATAAAAACATGATTTGAATATTTTGGTGCATTTAAATAAATGTACTGGACAGATCTATGCATTTGATAAATGGCCTGATGTGTGTTTCCAAAAGCAGTAAATATTCTAAGTGAGGCTCGCTTACAGCAGTCATTCAAGTCAGCTTGCAAAACATCAGTCATATTTTCAGATACATAAGTGCTAAATTCTTATGTAAAAAACAAGGTAGTTCTACCAAAAAAATGAAGCTCTCACTCTTAAGCCAAAACAGACCCCTCTTCATAATCCCATGCAGTTATCAGCATGTCCCTTGGATTTATGACTTATGACATTTATTTACCAACAGGTGGTTGCATATCTTGCCATTTATATTTTAAGCAACAGTAAACACAACTAAAAATAATATAAGACAAGCAAAATAAAACTCAGTGGTGTTTTCAAAGTGTTTTTAGAGAAAAGCTGTATTTATAAGCTAGGTCTTCAAGTAGTTCTCACCAGGCCCAGCAATACAGAAGAATACTGCAAGAGCAATAAGGATTTTTAGGGGCATTATGATAGTGTAATGGAAACACATCTGCCCCCAAAAGTCCCTCATTTTCCCTGCGGTTAAAGCCATGCAGGAAGTGGTGAATGCTGTGGAACATCAAGAATGAAACTATAAAGAAAAGATTTTTAAGTTAGAGCAACTTTCCAACAATACCTCAGGATTTCATCATTTTCTGTTAGTCCACTGGATAGTAAAACTGTAGGTTTTCAAGAATCCTCTATTTCATTAGCTCTGGATGTAGAAAATGGTTCTGTCCACACAATAAAGTGAATTTTGAGGCAGCTATCTTAGAAATACTGTTATTGGGAAGCAAAATACATTTTGCATGAAGCCCAGACAATACAGGACAATTTTTCTTCTTTCAGCTCCCCAAAAGAAAAACAAAAAACAAACAAAAAACCAAAAACTAAACAAAAAAAAAAAAAAAACAAAACCCAAGATAATCATCATTAACTGTTGACCTGCATTTCTCATTTTTAAGGATACTTCAGTGACAGCATGAACATTAGTTTATAGAAGAAAATTATACATAATAGAATTACAGAACATCTTTCATTTTAAAGAATTTTAAGATATTTTCCAATGAACTGTCTGGGCAATTTTCCATACATACAGAAGGACAAGTCAGAGTAAAAATACAAACCAGAATCCCAATTTAGTAGGCTGAATGATCAGTATTTATAAATATCATTACTAAAACAGGTAACACATTTGAACTTAAAGTTATGCCCATTCAATTGGCATGCCCAATGAAAAATTACTATTTTTAAACAATCCACACTGAATAGCACCTAACAGACATATTCTTCACAGATTCTTGTAGCACAAAGCATAAAATATAATAATAATATTGTTGAAAAAAAGCAATGCTCAATTCCTCATGTTATTTAATGTCATGTTCTGTGTAATACATTTGCCCTTTGTTCGTGTTAAAATAAGAAAAACTAATTAAATTCTTTTCTCAGGTTCCAGAAATTTTAACATGATCTCACTCGCATGTTTATGGATGTAAATCCAGTGAATTCAGTGGAGATGATACTTCTGACTTACAGCAGCATCCAGGCACCTACTGACAGAGGTGTGTGTGCTTTGTGTGATTTGAAATAGGCCTTTGACTACAAAAAAAAAAAAAAAAAGCTTGCAGAAAGCAAGATTTTGCTGACCATAAACCAAAAATTTTTAACAGCAGCAACGTGTAACTAGAAATGCCCTTTCAGTATAATTACTGCATTCACTTATTTTTCCTGATGCATGTGGGCCAGTCCTGAAAGATCCTGAAATGATTTTCCTCACCTTGTCCTACAACCTTGCTTTGCCAATGCATGCCTTGTTGTAGATGATAAAACACATTTTATATTTTTTGGGGTGTGTGTGTGTTCCGTTTTAATTCTTGTCCTGACTTACAAATGAAAATCTTTACTTTAAAAATTAGTGTCTAGATACTATTTTATATTGGTTCATATAGAAAGGCCATGATTGCAGTAAAAGATTTAGACTGTCTGACTGAAGCTGAGATACTTCAAATAGCAAAAATGCATCAATACTACTTTATACCGTTGAATTGTAGTCTCCCCCATCAATAGCTAAATTAAAATTAACAGTATTAACTGAAAAGATCGAAATAGTTTTCTTTAAAATTTCTTCATATATATCAACAATGTAAGTATTCAGCATACTAGGAAATCAGATAGGACTCAAATTTTTAAGGCTTCTTTTGAGCTGAGCTAGGAGCAGGTATACTCCAAACAGAAAAAAAAACCCAAAAAAACCAACAAAACTCTGGAGCCTGTCTGCAGAGAATTACGATTCCAATATTTTAAAAGTGTTGGTAATTAAAGAGCCTTATATCCAATAGGGAGTCAGAGATCAGGGGTAACCTTCTGGAACCAACTGCTAACGTGTAGTCCTGTCAGCTACCTCACAAAGCCAGTTACCTCAGTAATGCATGGGGCTTTATTTCTGTTGATATTATCTTTATTTACTCTGTAGGTGTTGTAATTAAGGTCCTGAAAAAAATTCCCAAGCTGAATAAGGCCCATCCATTCACACTTGAATACAGAATTATTGCCCTTTCCCCCATGCCTTGTAAACAGGATCTATTTGGGCATTTTGACAACAGGCAAACCCTCCTGATTCTTTGTTTCTTTTTTCTATGTTTATACCTTTACCAAATTCCCTGCCTGTCTGCATTGTTTGACTGAGAACAGCATATGGCACTGCAGCAAGGGATTAGTGTAGTTATTAACTGATGTGCACTGTGAACTGGGCAAATGATGCTTTGAATTCATTGATTTCACCAGAAGCTTCAAAGTCTCAAGCCACGTGGTCTGAACCACTTCTCTGCCATGTCTTCCACTATAGGTGCAGCTTCCAGGTGACAGCAGTTTCTCCCCTAATCTTTTACACACATTTAAAAAAATCCACTTCGTTGTTTTGTTTTTGCCTCACAGGCTTCTCAATACAATTTCCAAGGCACGTAAAATTACCTTTTGAGTGATGTCTTTAGAAAATATGTCTGAACATACTGGTTTGTGTTTGCACAGACCCTTCTTGTGGCATGAGGTCCAGGTTTTCCACAGGGAAGCAGTGCTGGTGTGTAACACTGCAACAGGGAGCAAAGAACAAAACACAATTTAAAAATCAGACCTTGAGTGTCTGTGTTCTTGCCCTGGAAAAACTCTGGATAGCTTCCTAGGAAAGGACAACTGATTCTTTAGCCTTCAGTAAGGCAAAATTTTAATTGTTCCAGGTCATGAGTTTCCAAACTTGAGGTCATTACCTCTCTGTCTCTTTTTCTGTGGCTGGATCAGAGGGGAGTCACAAAACTTTTCTGTTGCAACACGGGATCAGGAGGTGTCAAAGGTTGAGGCCTTGCTTCAGAAAATACAGGCCCCAGACCAATCTCCAAACCATGCTACAGGATTCCAGTGGAGATCCTGATCTTTTCACTGCTTTCAATAAAATTTCAAAGGTAAACAGATTAGGCCATTTGGTAATCCTCTGCTGATTCAGTGTGTTTGTGAGCTGGTTTTTTAAAGGTTTGCTTAAAAATGCAGAAAAGTCATTCTAAAAATGTAGTTTTAAATTTATTCTGAATAGAAAGATAGCCAGTAGGACTTTCAATTTTGTAAATTATAAATGCAATAAATAATTGGGGTTGATATTTCTAATTTTTTTCAATAATTAATGACATTTTTATCTGAAGAAAAATTAACTTTTATTAGAAACATACCATCTACTTTTTTATCTTCTGCAAATTTCTTTTTTTCATATCAAAAAGCAAGACAGACTGATCCCAGGTATTTAATTATTAATACTGTGGATACACAGTGCACTTCAGGAGTCTCAGCTCTGAGGCCAGCACCCCAAGCTGCACGCAAACCTGCTGGGAAAACCAGTGTGAGGGAAAGAGATCAAATTTTTATAACACAGATGTTTAGGAAATTTATCAATGTTTTTTCTAATCATCATTAATTTAAGTAACATATACAAAATGAACATACATTTAAAGTTTAAAATATATGAATGATATCTATAGCAGCAGAAAATTGTCTGTTCTACTGCACACCAGAGACAAACAGGAGCTCTTTCTGTAAGCTTATTGATGGGAAAAAAAAGTGAATAAAAATATTGTATGAGGAAGGCCTACAGAAGCATAACTGTGTTCTTTAACACTGCTCATTAATTATTTAAATAGTGTATTAATTCTATAGCTAGGTTATTGGTGCTAGAAGGAATGCAAGTGAATTTTATATATCCTCAGTAGAGAGCTAGATAAAATCTATTTTAAAAAATAATCTAAAAATAGCTGATTAACAAAGTGTGATCTTTACATCTTACTGGAAGTAGCTGCACAAAATTACATTTTAATTTAAGAGCTTTTAAGTAACAGTTGGTAAGAAGCAACTGTGGTATTTCAGCAGAGCAGAGCTGATCTTTGTTGATGTTTGGATGTGTTTCTCTTTTCCCTTAAAGCAAGATCCTCACATTGATTCACTTTCTCATCTCTGATTCTCTGCTCTTACATTCTCAGAATACTAGAGAAGAGACCACAGGAATTAAACCAATCCAAATCTGAAAACTAGGAGGATTGGACAAGTTTGGAATGTATTCACAAACTAAGTACTAATATACTCTAGTATAAGTCAAAAATAAAAAACTTCTACAGTTAAATTTTTAACTTAATTGGCTTACAAAAATTTAACCTTTCATAAATGCTGCTTCTGAACAGTATTATTTCATGGAAAATAGTAGCTAAAAAGCATACTAGCACCACAGTTCTGACCTAAGCTACTCCAAATCAGATTTCAGTCTTAAACAAGTGAGGAATTTGTCACACTGAGGCTTGGATACATCCTATTCCCCTTGTGTTGCAATTATATTGCTATAAAATGTAAAATGTGAAAATTCTATAGAAAAATCTTGATAACTCATCCTGATATTCATTTGCATAAATGTACAGATCCTGCATATAGTCATCAGATAAATCACATGCCAACAACTTTGCTTTAACAGTGTATCACTGTCTCACTTCAGCTGAATTTCGAGGCCTTTCTGAAATACTCAAATTGATTCAGTCTGTGTAGGTCAACTCTTAAAATTAACCTGACTGCAATGACAATGTGATCACAATGTGAATGTCTGGATGTTTATGTGTAGCTTAAGCAGGTGATTAGCTGGCATTAAATGTCAAAACTATGACAGATATGTTTACACCAGCTGAGCTCCTGCATGTATGTTCTGTGAATATGCTGTATATGTGAAACATTGTATAAATTACATTGTGTATCCTGTGTTTATTTAGTGTTAAATATCTTGCAGTATATTTGGAACCACGAGAAAATTCAGTACCTCTACCAGTGTTTTCAACACTTTCTAGAATCCCATAAGGAAGTACAGCTAAGTAACTTTTAAGTAAAAATAATACTTCAATTCTTTAGGATATTGATACCAAAATGTAAATAGCAGCATGAACTTAAACAGCTCTAGCAAGCTCAGGTTTACACTGCCTTACTCACAATAATATATCCCACAGCTTTTACCAGTACAAAAATTAGCAGTCTTTGAATCATAAAGATTGTACACATGTAGACACACATAGACACACAGGAACGTTCAAGAGATACATTACAACTGAATTCTTTGTGAGCAAAAATAAATGAGGTGGGGATTGACAATACAAATGCTACCAGTGTTTAAAAGAGTTTTTTCAAGGTTTAACCTGCCTCCCTTTTCTAGGGACCATATTTTCTCCCAATTTACCTGTATTGCATGACCACCCTTTGAAAGGTGACTTTTTCTTCAGCTTTTGCTGGCTTTTTAAGAGAAAAACACCACCAACAGTTAGAAAACTTTTATGTTTAACTTTTGGAATTATTTTATTTTTTATCCACTTTTTTATTGCTGAAGACAACGTTAAAGCTAGAACATTATTTATTT
This sequence comes from Peucedramus taeniatus, assembly GCA_013400575.1. Taxonomy (NCBI): domain Eukaryota; kingdom Metazoa; phylum Chordata; class Aves; order Passeriformes; family Fringillidae; genus Peucedramus; species Peucedramus taeniatus. The sequence continues at coordinate 759,073 of WBNO01026507.1, read as the reverse complement.
AAAGTGCATAACAGCCCTTTACTAAGTGCAGCAGTAGTTTACTACTAAGTTTACTGTCCAATGTAAGAGCCATAATGTGCTGTTTTCTTTTGCAGAACAAAGTGACCACCAAAAGCGGGACTTTGTGGGCCAGTTGGATAAAACATAAGCTCATCTCGCCCCCAAAACCCCGACTCTGGAACCACAGCCTTCCAAGATTCAATTTGTAAGTAAAGTATCTTTGTAAAATATGCCAAATCAACTGAGTCAATGCTTATAGTGGGTAATTTTCAAACTAATCAAAAGAGAACGTTATAGCCCAGTTGCAATACATCCTCCTTCACTTTCTGGACAGCAGGAATTGCTAACAGATACTAATTGATTTTTATCAATATTTTATGAACTATTTATCAAGCAGGTAAGAAGTACCTTTTCTAAGTGTCTATAAAATGACACAGAGTAACAGTTACTAGACCCAGCGCTCAAAATATCTATTAAGATTTCTTCTCAAAGTATGTAACAAGTTATTATTTCTGTTTCACTGTATTTCAGACTAAACTTGACACATTATAGAGAAATATCTGTCATTATTCTAAATTTGTTATTTGTACAATAAACTAGAAATTATTTTTACTTTACTTGAAAACAGGTCTCTTCCTACTAACAATGATAGTTTCAAGTATTCAGGTCTACATCATCATCTTACTATCCTCAATGTTATGTTTCGTAAGATCTTCTTTCAAAGATGAGAGGAAAAGTAGAAATTCACAGACAAAAGGAACATATATTCTAAATCTTCACTTCATAATTCCAACAGAGCTTCTACATAAAATCCATGTTTAAAAGCATTATAGTTAACACTTGGTTGCCTGAAGTAGGTTAATGTTGTCAGTTACTTTAAAAGAAACTAACTACTGTTCTTGAAAAGCCACTATTACATTCATTCTGCTTTTGATAATCAAAATGCGGAGCCAAAGAATGCTGTCCTAGCTGAACTGCTTTATAATCACCAAATACATCCTGAAAGGAAAATGCAGAGAAGTTGATGGAAATTCTGGCTAAGTAGAAATGTTCAAATAATTCCTCTTTCTACAGATTATACATTTTAACGGACTAATTTACGGCTGTGATGATTTAGGAGGTTTTTCTGGCCATGCTTTCACACGACCTGATCAGACGGTGCGTATCGACACCCCTCCGCACGCGCATTTGCAGTTATTTGTGCCTGGCGAAAGTCGCCGCAGAAGCCACGCGGAGGCAGCGGGACGGGACCGGTGGCCGGACACCGTGGGGAGCGGACACCGTGGGGAGCGGACACCTGTAGCTCCCGAGGGTGCCGGCACGGCGGCGAACCGCCCCTTCCCCGCGGGGCGCGGCGGGCCCGGCGCCCCGCCC
>WBNO01026507.1:679696-757624 GCA_013400575.1 Peucedramus taeniatus | reverse complement strand
GGAGCGGGGGCGCGGAGGGAGAGCGCAACTCACCACTTGTCAGTGCCCGCGGCGGTGCCCCGGCGAGCCGGGAACGGGAATGGATCAGCGCCCGCAGCGAGCGGGGATCCCGCGCACAGGGAGCCGCTCGCCGGGCAGGTCCCCGTTCTTGAAAGGAGACAGCCCTCCGGTCCTCGCTCCGAGCCGGCTCCTTCCGTTGGCAAAATCCTGACTCATTACATAAAAAGATCACCCTGCCAGGCGCCCTGAAACATTTCTTCATCACGGTCACGCCACAAGCTAAACAAGAGGCCACATCAAGGGGAGGGGGAGAGGGGGGAAGCGAAGAGAAATAAAAAATCCAGAGGGTTTTTTTTTCTTTCATCAAGATCCTCTTCCTTGAAAAAAGAAAAAAAAAAAAAAAAAGGGAAGGGAAAAAAAAAAAAAAAAAAAAACACAACCCAAAAACAAAAACCAAAAAAACAAAGAGCAGCCGCCAGGAAAAAAAACTAGAGAAGATTCACTCATTGTTGCCACAAAGACACCTCTCCCCTTCCCACTCCTTCTCCATGCTCATTCCTCCAACAGTGCTACAAAGACGTGCAGTCTCTGCCGGGAGTTGTGAGCCCGAGCCGTGAGCTCCTCAACTCCGCGGGGGCCGTGCCAGGAGACCCGGGGCGCACAGTCCTCTGCGAGGAGGTGTGGTGAGTCCAAGACCGTCCGAAAATTATTTTTTTTCCTAGAAACTACCACCAAATATAGTAACAGGGAAGGGGTATTCCTAGAAATTCGGGAGACGTCAGAAAGGGAAGATTTGTGAAATTCAGCTTCACTTCCTGCAGAGGGCTCCTAGCACAGGGATAAAAAAAAAGGCAATAAAGTGCTTTTCATGCTTCTCTGATCAGATAATGGTTAAAAAAAAAGAACGGTAAAACACTTAACTCACATTTCTCCGATACAATCTAGTAGTTTTATATGGGAAGAATGCTAATTAGTAACCTCCTTTCCTCATTTTCTAATAATGTTTATTAGATGTCTGTCTCCTGTATTTATTTTTTCCACATCCTCATATCAGACCTATGCACAGAGCAAATAAAAGAAATATGCATATGAGTGAAAAATGGGCCAAATGATAACCCTCCCAGATATCACAGAAACACTGAGTGTTTGTGTGTTATTTTAAACAGGCTTTGCCGTTTGCATCTTTCATGCTACACTGATGTGAATAATTCATGTCCCCACTGTAGATGTGTGCAACATTGTTACTCGCATGAATCGGAATTTGTAGATTGGCTTTTATTTAAGGGCTTTAACACTGAGTACTGCTGAGCACTGTCAGTCCCCATGGACTTAATGGTATCTTAGGCTCTTAATTAATTCAGTTCAGCAATTCACAGGATCAGGCCCTGACCGACAAACGCAGACCCGCACGCTGTCAGGAGCCACATTATTCCTCATGTGTCTCCTAAATCTCTGTTTGCTTTGTGCTGGTGTCTAACACCCAATCTGTCCTGACTCATATCTTCTTTTAAAACACTATTTGATGCATTTCATAGGAAGCAGAATTGAATGCTTGCAAAGCAGAGATGAATGAAGATGTTATTATATGCTGTTAATTATATAAAGATGTCAGTGCATTTGGAATAAAGCATTATTTATCCGGAATAGCAAAGGTTGCTATAAAAAACAGAAAGACAGCTTTTGGGGGAAGATAATAGATTTCAATGTGTGCAACTCTTGCAGGTTAATTGGATTTCCTTAATGAAATTCCCCTCAGCCACATGAAATCCTTGGGTTTGTTCTTTGAATTTCATTATGACTTGCAGAGTCTTCTCTGCCCTCAAATCGAATGCAATAAAAACACTGGAGTTGGCTTCACTTCAGTGTTATATGAACACTCACATTTAATCAAAACTTGGTTACAGACACCTTGTCTGTCTGCAGCTTTGAAGGGGAATTAGCAGAGTTCACCTGAGACTCCTGAGTGTGCCTTTACTCCTAAGTGTATTTTAACTGTTATTGCAGTGCTCAGTAAACAATTGCAGCAAAATACAGACCCAGGTTCCACTGACATGCACACACAATGTTTCGTTAGCAATAATGCCTGGTTAGAAGTAGATTTACTTTAAGTAATCTCCTGGAATTCAAAACAGCTCTAGTTAATTGCAAAAAGGCCTTTTTAATCTGGCTGGCTTACTTACGGCACACTGCTCCACTCTGCCTGTCACTCTCATTTCCTGAGTGAAAAAGTGAATGGCAGCTTCAAGCTCAGGATCTTTTAATCATTAAAAGAAATGGATGTGCTGTCCTCTGTTGGTCATACTGGTTGTCACAAGTAAAACTGAATTTAAAAGGCAGCAAGAGGCTGTTACAGCAACAACAAAAAAAAATATGAAACTAAATTAAATTTGCTTCACCTTTTGCATTCACCAATAACACTGCACAGTGTAACGGATTTTTTTTTAAATTATGCAATGATAGAAACGGGATTATGGAGAGGACTCATTTCACATGACTGTAGTACAAATTCTGCTCTGGCATTCCCTGGCCCCCAGCTGCTGGTTCACCCTCTGTGCCTGGCATGTGGGTGCCACAGTGAGCTGTGAGTGCCACAGTGAGCTGCAGGCGCCCTTGGGAGCCAGGGCTGCAGGGGGTGCAGTGCTGCCAAGTGTGTGGCAAGAGAGGAAGTTTGGGGTTTAAATTTCACATTCCCCAGTCTGGTCTGGGGACAGGGCCGTGTGTGCCAGTCAGTGCTCAGTGTGGTGACCCGTGTGCTGTGGCAGCTGGGCAGCCTCTCGGGGCACGGGGGCGATGGCAGCCCGGCCTTTGCTGCGGTGTGTGATGCACATTCGTCCCTGCTGCGCTGTGCCCTCTCTGAGCACTGCTGCTGAGCCTCGCTGGCTGCTCAGTTCAACCAGAATATGTAGCATCTGGAGAGGATTGGGGGGATTGTAGCAAGGATGATTAGAGGTGTAGAAAACCTGGCCTAAAAAGAGAGATTTTAAAATCTGGGAATTGTGTTGCCAAAAAAGAAGAAAGTTGAAGGCAAATAGAGCAACACTTTGAACAAAGGTTTAACAGCAAGTAAATAAATCCATTGTGGCAGTAGATCCGTGTGATATGCTAATTATTTCTACCTCTTAACTGCTGCTGGAGTTAGTATTTCTGGGCTACATAAGTTTCTTCTAGGCTATGAGTGAACAGATAGTTTTCTAATTACAAAATTAATTTCAAGTAGATAACCACAATACACATCTTAAAATGTTACTTAGCAACATTGTTATCATGCTAATAGTTTAGCAATGTTACTTAACAAAATGTAAGTTCTATCTGCAAACTGGGGGATAACAGGCTCTGTGTTATCTGATTTCTGTGTCATCTAACACAGACTCACAGGTCTCAAACCATCGTTAAGAGGGTCAGACACAGTCACAGCTCTTATGCGTAGGCTTTGTCCTATAAATATATTATTTCTAAAAAATAAGCAAGAATTTATGAAAGCTTTACTCATCAGTGGCAAGGTGGCTCATCTCCACCCTCCCTGAGAGGCTTACCCCTGAGACTGTAGTAAACAGAAAGCAGTATTTATCAGATATGCGTTTTGTCCTTGAGTTTGATTTTTGCATTTAGTTTTTACAACACTCCTATGGAAGTAGTTTCAGGGACATGGATGTACCTCACTGTCCTTTGTATCCATAAGTAAAAATATCTAAGAATATTTACAAAATCCAGTGTAAATAGTTAAGGACATTTATTTCTATTCATACAGCAAATGTACAGCTTATATTCCTGACAACAGTGGTGCAGAATATGAGAGGAAGATTTGTCAGGCAAAGAACAAAATTGATTGTGTGGACACAGGGGTCAGTAAAATTTCAAATGGTAAGTAAATATCAAACATGAATAAATAAAGATTTCCTTCAATTAGTAATTCTTTTCCTATTTACAGTGTTAGGATGTGTTTAAGTGCTGTCAACCCTTACCTGTGTGTGCGGGTTTGGTGCCTGGTCCTGTCAGTGTCAGAGTTGGACCTCCTGGCCACTTGCGGTCCTTCTGGATCAGCTGTGTCCAAAGCACCCAGTGTTTATCTCACCTGGAGAAGGGGAGCACTGCTGGGCTGTGCTAACTCCTGAGTGTAACCACCACACCCTTTCCTTACCCATTTTCAGTGTCACCAGGAATTTTTTTTCTATTAGAAAATAGAAAATGTAAAGTACACACTAATCAGATTACAAATAATCCTTCTAAGTGGTTAGTAAACCTCATGGTTTACTAATCAGAAGACAGAACCAAATTAATAAATACTTAATTACATGGTGGCAGGGTGGGAGTGAACCAATGAGAGGGACCTGGGGGATTACAGGATGATCTTGATAGCTGCAGTCTCTGGAGAAGGCTCTCTTCAAACAGGAGTTTGAAGGAGCTGGAGGATCTCTTCAAACAAGACCCTGCAGAGGCTCCACTTGTTCCTCCCAGGAATGACTGCACGTTAAGGTAGGCACCAGCACTTGCCTCAGGAGTGCTGTGTAGAAAAGGCCTTGACATGACTTCCACTCGGCCTCAGCAGTCACCTTCGTCTTTCACATTGCAAACTATTTTTCGTTCTTCAGGCTGAGCTAAGGGTCTCTTGAAAACACAATTAGGCTCAAAGAAAAAAAACAAAGAAAAACGGTTCTGTCCCCGCAGATGCGAGAAGGGCCGCCACGCAGCCACTGAGGCATGGACACGAATGCCGCAGGAATGCCCGAGGTGGACGCAGGGGTGGTAGGACATTCACCAAAACCCTTCGCTGGGGCCAGAGGAGCCGCCGGCGCGAGAGCCTTGTCTGGGTACCTGCGCTCGGGAGGAGCCAGGGACCCGCCCGGGGAGAGTGGCTCTACTGTTGCCGGGTGCGCTCCGGCGGCCGGAACTCCACGGAGCCGCCATGCCCGGTGCCGGGCGNTCCCGCGCGCCCGCCCACAGCCCGCCCTCGCGCGCGCGCGCCAATTCTGCCACCTGCCGGGGGCGCGCGGCCCTGAGGCGCTGAGGGCGCGGTTGGGGCTGAGGGGGCGGAACGGGAGGGAGAGAAGGATCGGGATGCTGCCGCTCCCGGTCTCGTGCTGGCTCTCGATCTCGCTCTCCCTTCGTCTCCCTTCGTATCCCTCTGCCTCTCGCTCTCTCCCGCTCTTGGAGCTGCCAGGAGCCTCCCCTCCGGCTGTGGAGGCGTTCTGAGGGCAGCTCCCTCTGCAGCGTGGGCCTCGGCGCTGTGAGGGTGCGGTGCCTGGAGACGGCACTCAAGGGGCTGCTTCACGCCGGCCAGAACGCCTTAGAGACGGAGAAAAAAGCGGGATTTAAACTTTCCTCCTCCAGGAAGAGAAGCAGGAATGCAAAACGTTTGGATAATTAAATGGTAAATACTAAATTAAACACTTGCTACCTGGTAGCTGTTCCCTCAAAAAAATGAGTGTTGTGAAATGCAGAAAAGATACTTCCTAGAAATCTTCTAGACGGGATCTCCTAGATTTTTAGAAGTGAGACCGTTAAACAAAGGTTTTCATTAGTTTTCATTTAATGTTCGTTGTGGAGGTCTGTTTAAATTCTCTATGAAACTGTTGCTTGATATCCAAGTTTTATATTCCTTTTGGTGTGGTTCTGGTTGCCTTGTGGAAGAAGCATGTGAACATATGACAGAGGTACCATTGTAAAGGTTTAGATCAGAGTACTGATTTGATAGTGCTGTAATGCAGATGCATTACAAGGTTGATACAGAACCAAAATAATTTGGCTTGGAGGAGACCTTCAAAGGTCCTCTAGTTGAACCACCCTGCAGTGAGCAGGGAAATACTTATTTCCCTTTTGGGATGTTTTTTAAACTCTCATCATGGAAAGTCGTGCTTGATGCCTTGACTGTATGAAAAAATGTTAGTTCTTTGAAAGTTATCATTTGTTAGTTTGTCTGTGATAACTCTATGCCTGCCTGTATTAAAACAGGCATTAGTTTGACCTGAAGTGAAAAGCGTTTAATTTAAATTACCTTACTGGATAGTCAGCCTTTGTTAAGTGTGTTTGCTGCTACCTTGGATAAGCTGCCCTGAAAGTGACCTGGTTTTCCAGTCCCTATGGGAATAACTGATTGCCTGGCAATCCGAATGCTTGCTGGAATTTATCTGCTAGTCTTGTTCATCACACACCCTCATCTGGACTATGGAAAGCTGGGAAATGAGAATAGCACTGTTGTATTTGTCTTGTCAGTGTAATCAGTGCAGCATTTCACAGTGTGATGGTGTGTAGGAGTGGAAGCTGCCTCCCTCGACTCCCACACCTGTAATGTTTATGAACGGGATGCCCTCAGAGAGCCACTCACTCTCCTGGCTGAAGGAGTTACTCTTAGTACTACCAAGCTGGCAGCAGGAAGTTCAGTTTTAATCAATCATGTTTGACTGATGATATGCCATTTCTGGTCTACTTGCTTATTACAAAAATAATAATGGCACACTTTTATGTGCCATTCTTGCCAGTTGTAACTTGTCATCACAGTTCCTGTGCATCTCACATCTGTGTTTATTAATGGTTTTGGATCCTTGTGAGCTGAGAGGAATTTTGTGGTGAGTGCAAGGGCTGTTTGAATTGTTGGTGGAATTCATGTGGGTTTTATGTCTTCAAATACACTACATTTTAATAAATGTATTCGCTTGGCATCGGGAATAGCATTTAATGGTAAATCAACTTCTGTTGATCAAGTTCTTCCTTAACTATATAGGAAGATGGAAACTTCAATTTGAATTCATAAAGATCTTTTAACTAGATTAAGAGGAAATACTTGATAAGGTTTAAAAAAATGTGTCTACTCACATTTTAGTTAGTTAGGCTCTACTCTGAGCCTAACTTCCTTAGTGTGTCTGGAGAAACTGTTTCTGTCTAAACAAAGTGCTGTTTAATGGTGAGCTGATTTATTGCAACAGTTTTTATAATTAAAAAAGTTAACTTGATTTTTAAAAAGTGTAATTGCCCTTTTGGTGTCTGGATACTTTTGTTTGGAAGTGTCTTTTATGCTGGCCCTTACCCCTGTTTGAGCTGGGTGTTAAAGCCCTTCCTCCGTGCTGAATCCTCCTTGTGCATTAAGGGCTGTTCTCTTCTGACACAAACTTCTTTTAAACACAACATGACTTTTCAAAAGGGAAGTCTTAGAGGACTGTATTGCTGAAAAGATACTGTCAGAGATTTTGTTGGATGGAGAAATAATCACCATTTGTTTTTTTTTCTTTCATTCCTTAGCCTCACACATATGAGATGGAGGTGGTGCTTTAGGAGAGGCTTTGGTGTCTGTTTTCATGTGCAAAACAAGGCCTTTCAACACATTCCCTAATTCTTCAGGGGAACGATCCTATTTATGTAGTTTGGTGCAACTGAGTTTTATAAAGACTTGCTATGGGATGCTGAGGAGCTGGAATACTCCTCAGTTGCAGTTTCTTGAGCTTTGACTTTGTCTTAGCTGTATGAAAGAATGTTTCTGTTCACTATTTTAGCTTCTAATCCACAGCACTTGTCTTGGAGGGGTTCAAGAATGATGCAGTAGATGGCAGAATGGCCCTGCAGTCCTTTTTCTGCACAGAAGACTGGAGAGTCACAGGTAGTTTTTTTACATGAAGGGAAGTATTTATCTTCGAGTTTCTCATTTCATTTATGGAAAAACACTTGAAGAAAAAATCCCCGAGCCCTGGTTGTTGGCTCTCAGAAGCTCTAATTTGTTACTTTGATTTTGTGTTAGGAATGTCTTGGTAAAGTTGCAGACAATACTTTGAGATGTGGGGAAATCCATGTGAGTTCTTTGCCATCATAGAAACATCTCCTACTTGAAACACTACAAATACTCTAAGAAATATGTTCCTCTAGCAACATCTGTAAAATAAACAAGCCAATAGGCAAGAGCAAATGGCATTGAATGTGGTACAGAGTAAAGACAAATGTGCTGATGGCCATCTCTAGAGCATGTTTGAATAAATTGAGTTTTTATTGAAAATCAAAATTTTGCCTGTGGAAAAAGTTCACTCAGCACTATCTCAAGTTTTATCAAACCTTGTTTTGTGTTTACATCAAATAGTAGTATGAACACAGCTTGTGAAAGGTTATGTGTTTATATTTTGTCACTGTAAAACAATCAAACCCCCAGACTGTCAGCTGGCACCAAAACAAGTGCTTTATCTCTGTTATGCTCCAGCTGTAATTTCTTTAATGCACAAATACATGGTCAAAAAGGGCTGCACTTGTTTTGTGTTTGGTGTGTGATATCAAAGGTAAGTTTGTGGCACATACAGCCTACAAACTTTTTCAATGGTTAAAGTTCACAGAGAAAAGGTATTTTATGAAATTTACAGTCTTTATTAGTAATTTTTAATTTGTTCAGTTTTACTCACTTAATTACTACTTACTGATTTATGGAGTTTTTAATATTTGGCCAAATATTAAAATTTCTGATGTCCTCAGTGTAGAACAGACTTTAATGAGGAAAGGGTGTATGACTAGTACAGGACTGCCTTCACAAGGGGAAGTATAACACTAAATATTTAAATGAAACAAAATAAGCTTGTGCAAGCAGCTCATAGCTCATTCTCCTGAAGAAATGTATTCAGGTGTTCTAGAAGCTGAGCAGAATGCAAATCAAAAATACAAACTCTCACAACCCAACACATCTTGAAAACCTTGGAAGAATTTGGGAAAGGCATGTGTTTAAGTGCATTACAAGAGGTTTGTATTGAGAGGACAAGGGAGAATGGATTCAAACTGAAAGAAAGTAGGTTTGGATTGGGTATTAGGAGGAAGTTCTTTACTGTGAGGGTGCTGAGATACTGGAGGGAGTCACCCAGAGAAGCTGTGGCTGCCCCATCCCTGGCAGTGTCCAAGGCCAGGTTCGACAGGGCTTGGAGCATCCTGGGATAGTGGAAGGTGTCTTTGCCCAGGGCAGGGAACAAGATGAACTTTAAGGTCCCTTCCAACCCAGGCCATTCTATGAGTAAATGATGCTATATAAAAAAATTGCTAAAAAAAAGAAGGAAATCCAAACCTACACTTCAAGGGTTCAGGAAGTCTCTGTTCTTAAAGATTCTGGCTCTGATTTTAAAGACAAACCATAATTATTTTGGGGTTTCTAAGTGCAGATTCATTCTTACTTCTTTTTGTGAGGAAGGTACTTAGAACACATGCTAAATGTATCAGACTCATAATATAAGTCAGAATGATATTTTCATTTTAAGTAGTAACCATGGACAAATGAACACAGTTTTCCTCTTTTATTTGAGACACTTAGCAAAAATGCTGAAATATCAAACATTTCCTCAGTAGCTACAATATTGCCACTATGTACAAAATATTTGATAAATGTAGTACACATATAAAAATACAGTATGCATTACATATATACAGTACAATGTGCAAAACATATGGCATTCAAACATATGGAATTGATTTTAGGGGTGCAAACAGCAAATACAAAGGCATCATGGTTCTAGAAAGGCAATACATAAACTGACGCCCTGATTGCCATAATTTGCATTTAGTAAAGTAGTGCTTAAATGAAGAGGGCCCCAGAGACAGGTGTTTATCTTCTTCTTTTCACAAAATGAGATGCTAAGACATAATTATGACTATGAAAATAAGGAGAGAAACACCTGCTAGGGTTAGCGTTATTTCTACTGCAAGCAGTACTGTGAAGAAAATCCTATCTGGAAAAAAAGCCTGTGCTATTAGTTACTACAAATTTCTCAAACAACAAAAACAAATCTGTACTGTTAAACATCAAAAACAGCTTTGAAAATATCTACATCCTTAATTTAAAAAAAGTATGGATAACACTTTTGGGGACTTAATTTCCTATGCTTTAAAATACAAAGTGCCTCCTTTGGCAATATAAATGGCAATGCTTTGGTTCCTATTTAAATTTTTATATTATTATAATTTATTTTAGGCTGTCTTTTGAATATCTGAGCTGTATAATTTTATAAAAATAGTGTGATTATATAGTTATTAACCATTCCCTGCTTTTTTTAGAGAATTTGCTCTCATAGCTAGAATGGCTTTTTTTTTGGCTAGATTTCTACAAATACATTTATGCACTTTTAACTTAAAAACACTTTATATTCAGTATTGGACACTACAGAATGATGTAGGTGTCTCTTTTTTGCACTTTATTCCTAGCAGACTGGTGTAAAAGGAATATTTGAGATTATTTCAGGTTTTAATGGATGCTCTTTATTGGCCATGTATATGCTGTATGTAACTCAATTCCACGGATCTCACATGATATATATTCTGGGCTATGGTCTAGAAGTCACTGAAAGGTGATTTCATAGACCACAATACGAAGAGTTTCAACAGAACATTTACTAGAGATAAGTGGAAGATATTTTTCCAGTTTTAATATAGTTTCCTTTAAGTTTATAATACACTTAAGATGCCATCCAAATAATAATTGTCTACATCGGTGAACTTTCCTGTGTTTTGATTACATAATGCCCTTCCAGTTCAATGTATCCTGTAATTGCAGTTTCTCTGCTTTGAAAATAATTCAGCAGCTTGTGCTCTGATTACAGTGCCTACACTTTTGAGGCACCTAAATGTTTGAGATTATGTAACAGAAAAGTTTAATATTGACACTTCTGTTTGGATCACCATCTTCTCTGAACATGACTCCTGTTAGTGAATTTAGAAATACCTGGGAAATAAATGTCAGTATTAAGTAGTGATTATTTCTAAAAGCTGTGGCCTCAGCTTTTTAAAAAGTTCTCATTCTGCAGGTCTGCAAGCCCACATTGCTGGATTACACTTTAAATTTCTGTAGAGAACAACCGTCATAAATTAATTTTGTTGTCAGAGAGAGTATGACAATGCTTTTTTAACTGTTTCTAATGTTAAACAAAATTTTGCCTGTAAATTTCCTTGCTGTAACTGATGCTGAATGGCACTAAAAGTGCACAGCGAATTCTGTTTCTTTATTGAAAACAGATTGTGACTCCTCTTGAGCAACACGAGCCTAGTAAAACATTGTCTGAGCTCTCTCTGTCTAATGTGTAAACAACCAGCTTTTGATTTTCATACTGATTAGAAGGTATTCTTAATTACTTTGAAGGACCCACTAACACCACATTTGATAGGATGCATTCTGTTAGTATACTGCAGCCATTAAATGGCAAATTTAGTGCCAGTGCATTCCTTTGCAACTGTTCTCTTAATGAGAAAGATTCAGTTCTGTGCAGTCAAACTGCACAGTCATGATTAAATTTCTAAGATGTATTGTATTTGTGCTACAAACATTTTCATGTAAAACATGCACACACAAAAGTCTAATCAAAACCTATTTCTGCCATAAACAGGCATATACAACTATGGCAAACATATCACATTTCAGAACAAAGTCTAAAGCAAACCAGTTTATATAAGGTTTAATACACACTTCTGAAATGTACAGAAAAGTAATCACACATTCCCTACGCTAGAATATTTGTACTTCAGAAACTAAAATGATCCCTTAATTTTTTTTTCCAAATAGACGTTCAGAGCAGAAAGCTATACCATACTGATAACAAGACATCTCAACTGTTTGGGTTTATTTCTGCACAAAGATTCCTATGGATTAATTAACATTCTACACTGCCAATAAGGGTAATTTTGTAGCAAGATGACTTTGCCAGTTTCAAGCTCTATTTACATGCACATCAAAAATGACAGTACAGTTGCTCTAGGTTAATTTGTCCTCTAAAAATTAATTTACTTGCCTCTCATTTAATCAGGAGGCAGGGTCAAAAAGGGATAACTCTAACCACACATATATTGTATGATGTCTGGTGTATTACACATAATAAACTGACAGTACTGCAGAACACTAAATTTAATTCAGTTGTTCCTATCAGACCAAGAGTCCTTAATTCTTATTCTCGTAACAGCCGAGGGCACTTCGTATCTCAGAGTATTAGCTCCCATGATAGGATGATGAACAGGAATGCAAAAAGTTGAATGTTAAGTGTTCACTGTTATTGAAAAGTCCTATACCATCAAAGCTTAAGGCAGACAGTCCACATGTAATATTGTACTCAAGTAATGTAGGCACAGCAAGAAGGAATAAGGAATTATGTCTTTCAACTGGGTGTAGTGAAAATCTCCAAAGATTGTTTTCTTGTAGTTAGTTTCATATTACAGTAATCTTGGCCAGTAAAACCAGTGAAGATACATAATGATTTAAAGTGCTGTAATTGATATGATGCAAACATATGGTATCAGTTCAAACCCTGAATCAATGATGTAATCCATTATTTTATCTGAAGCCAATGGAATTCTGTTGTGTCAGTAAACCAGACTGCGTTATATCTGGAGATGCAAATTTTCAGTTAATTCCGTAACATTTTCTGACAAAAGTATTTGTTTGATGTTAACATGATTGTGTTTTTCTTTTTGAAAAATGTGATGAAGGTTGCTAAGTGGATAAGAGCTACTTACTGTTTTCAGTATTTCTTTGATACCATTATTCTAATAAGTAGGCAAAAGCTTTGGGGCATTTTTTCATTCAGTCCTACAGAAGTTTATTTTTGAAACTTGTTGGTGAGGAAAGAACCATGCAATGACATCAGTTTTCAGACTAGAAAACATACAATATTTCCCTATTTCAGGAAACAGGGAGTGTTTCCTTTTATCTTAATTTAGGAATTCCCTAATAGGAAATTCCAGTTTCATGTTTGATTACCAGCCTCCATCATCTATGGCAACATTTAACAGCTATTACCTGAGAGACGACCATAGAATGTCAAAGTATATTAGTTCTACTTGAATTTTTTGTTTTTCTAACTGCTTTCAAAATAGACTCTGAAAACAACTACTAAGGGCTTTAAAACAAAAAAAAAAATCATGTGCTGTGCTGTGAGGTAAGAGCTTAATTTTTGCTATTCTCTGTTTCAGATATGCAATATGCCTTCTTATCACAAACAGTACATTCTGATTCTGGTGTTTAGGATTCACACTGAGCAGCTTCTCTGTTGGTTTCCCTGATGTTATGTAGTGGCAGACAAAGCTGTTCAACAGACAAAGTATTCATAAAGAAATTATGGTTGTCCTGTCAGCACTGTCCCCTGCAACTTGATCTCATCCTACAAACATCTTTTATTGAGGACATTGGGACTGTTCTTGCATAGATGCTTGCAGGATTGTAGTATACAACACTATTAATTAAACTTTTCTACTTCCTCAAGCTTTTCTAATATGCTGAGATACTGCATTCAATGATCTAACAAATATCCTCAAATACAAAGCAAAATAGGATATTTAGTTCCATTATAATAATCTCTTTTTTGAAGACCACTGTGTTCCCCTCTGTTCACAAAAATAAGCTGTATAAAGTTAAAAGAGTATACAAATAACTGTCTGATATACACATTAAAACCTAGTTACTAAATCCCGAGCATTGCTATAGAAAATTCAGTGTTCTCAATATTACCTGGCATTAGCTACAGTGGATTTCTTGCAGTTACACTTAATATCCCTTTGGATGCAGTTAAATTCCTCCCTCATGATTAAAGAATGGGGGAAGTGTTTTAAAATCCACAAAAGCAAAATATAAAAACAATTTGAACAAATTAAGAGACTAGATATATGAAATTTCACTGAACCAGCCAGTGCTTCTACTTGCCTTTGCCCTCACAATTAGTTCTGAACCTGGCTCAGGCTTTCCACAGGAACAATGAAGTGCAGTGATACCTCCCCTCCCCCAGACATTTGCTCACTGGGTCAATACAGAGAAGTGACATCTCACTCTAAGTTTAGTCATGTTGTGTTGCTCATTTAAACATTACAAAGTCAGAGACATAACTTCTTTCTTAAATATCTGTGATACATTTACCTTGGGGTACTTTTAATCACGAAGTACAATCATCCTTTCTTGACTTGTGAAATACAGCTTTCAGAGGGCCCTGATCTGCATTACTGATAGGTGCATAAAGTGATTGACTGTTGTAAACTTGAAAATCAATAAGGAATTAGCTTCAAGCATTTGTTCTTCCAAACATTACTGTCTTAGTTTATGTTATCTGCAATCAGAATGGTATAACAATGGACCTCTGCTGTAAAGAGACTTGCAGGTTGTGTTCTCATTGGCTATAGCTTAATCCCAGTGCAACTGTAGATCTTGTGGATCTAGAAAGTCAGTGGAAAAAACGCTTGGGGCAGCAGAACTGAGAGGGGTGAGTCCAGATGAGGAGCTGGGCATTGTAATGTCCAGCCATTCCATATTGTCCAAATTTGTATCGGGAAGATCAAGAGACAGACAAGAATTATTAGTAGTAAACTGTGGGTCAGATGTTTCCATGGGTGAATGAGAGTGATCTAAAATGCTGGAGTGATTAAGCAGATCATTCTGGAGGTCTTCAATTAAAGAAAATGACCCTCTGTCCTCATTACTGCTTGTCAGCTGAGGAATTTCATTACCTGATGGTAAAGTTCCGTCCAAGAGAGCTTCAAGTTGGTTTTCCAAACTTATAGACAAGCTGGTTGTTGGTTCTAAGGACACAGGAGGAGGGGCCATTTGGATCTGCGGAGGTGGACGGGATATCACTGTGTTCACTGGCATTGTAGTGATGTTGGCTGTTACTGGTCTCATTTTAGATATCGGAGATGGTTCTTCTTTTATTGGAAGGGAAATCTCTGTAACAAAAAAACCCCACTGTTGAATTCAAACAGATAATGACATAATATCCTCATGCTTGTAACGTCCAGCCCAGAACTCTGGGATGCATCCACAGTGAATTAAGTGCAGTAACAATCACTCTGCTGCTCCACTCACATACATCCGACTCTGGCATGGCCTCCATGAACATCAGAGTATTTTTAAAAAGTCCCAGAGTTCTGCTTTCAGCTCAGCCAACTAGTATGAGTATTGATGAAAAAAGGAATGTATTTCTAGGTGTTACCTTAACCTCCTTCATGTTTATAGTTCTTCTCATTAACTGGAATAATTATGAAACCAACCCATTTCCTTGTCTAGAGAAGAGTACCCAAACCAATTTTCAGTTTCATCCCTGTTTAGTACTGTCCACATTGGTTAATTAAGAGTCCTCGAGATGAACTGATGTGATTTATTCCCAATTCTAGAATCTAAAACTACACTTCTCTCAAGAAGTTCCATATAAGATAGTGGCAGTAACAATAAGGGGAAATAAAGCATAAGTTCCAATTTATTCTTAGATATAAATGAAGCCCAAAACCAAGTAAGACAAATATGCAAATAAATCCTCTAGCACAAGTGATGTTCCTAGCAGCAAAAATACACCTGACAATATATTTTGTGCTGGTTTTCCAAGGAAAAACCCACATCCTTCTCACTCTCCTGAAGTACATTAGTAAACGAAACATTTTTCAGTGCAGAGCTTACTAACATTAAATGCAACAGCCCTGAATGCTTTACTTTGTTTTTTAATAAAGATGATGATTAATTTAGCTTGAGTTGTTGAGTACTCAAGTTACTTATCTCAGTCTAACTCACATTTTCTGCAGGTGACCTTGCAATTTGCTTTGAAAAAGAAAAAAATACTCTGATGTTTAGAATATGGCTAAAGTCTTCCAGTAGCCTGGAACCAGTCCCTCTGCCCTGGCATTCACTCCTGTCAAGATCCTTATATGACAGCTGTTACAAACCATTCCATTAACTGAATCGCTTGGCACCAAAACATTTCCCAGTATTGTAATGGCTTCTTAGTCTACTAAGCCTAATTATGGATGAAAGCCTCCTCCTTTTACTGCTCAGCTACTCTATTACTTTAGTTATATCAGTTCCTTTCTGATAGCTCCCTTATTTTAACTGACATAAAGCTGTTATTCATTAATGTCTCTATGTAGTTCATGCACACTTTTCCCAGTAATGTATCTTTGATGTTTATAGTTGATAACAGGGTTATAACATGGTTATATTAAATGAAATTTTACTATCAACATGCTTTAACTATTACCTTATTCTACTGTTTGTATAATTTCAATAAACATGTTATGGACTTGCTCCGCTTTCCAAATTTTGATCAAGTATGTCTGTGCTAACCTATGGTGGTATTTTATTCATTTGAATGTTGTAGAGATTATTGTAAAAG
This sequence comes from Peucedramus taeniatus, assembly GCA_013400575.1. NCBI lineage: Eukaryota > Metazoa > Chordata > Aves > Passeriformes > Fringillidae > Peucedramus > Peucedramus taeniatus. The sequence continues at coordinate 741,551 of WBNO01026507.1, read as the reverse complement.
TCTGCCTGAGCTCATTTGCAAGCATTGAAATTCCACAGCAGGTTGACTGTATGTGTTTTGGTAAATATTTTAATAAGGAACTAAGCAAACTTTCAGAAATTTACCTTCTTTCAGGCTAGATAGATTCTAACTCCTGTTCCTAAAAGAATTCTCATTTGATTATAGCTGTGGGTTTTTATTACCAGGTTTTAAATTTCTACATCACACAGCTGTCAATGAGCTTACCTCCACTCTTGATGAGAATATCAAAAAGATCATCCATCTGCTGACTGTGTGCACTGGAAATCTGTAGCGCAGGAGAACATGGTTATTTTCTCTTTCGTGTGGTATTTTTTCCTACATTCATTGTTCCTAGTTTCTATCAACAGTATGTAAGTACTAACCTATAATAAAGACTAAAATGCTTAATATGAAATCTAGAAAACAGGTACTTTGGAGAGACATTTGCACTCTCTGTGGTTGATTTCAGTACAAAGGAATAGGGAAAAGCATGACTAAGACTTCATAAAGGCAACCTAGGATAGAGGTGCAGGAAGCTACAGATCAGGAGAGTTACTGACCCCATTTTATACAGGGTAATAATAACTGCAGCACTTCGGGGTTGCAAACCCTGCTCTACTGTCTCTCAGAGATAGTCTGTGAATGTCCATTATGTAAGATGTATTTTATTAGGTATCTTTGGGGCTTTTTCCAAATTTGTATATTTATGTTCTTTTAAGGGGGGGTAAGCTTTCAGGAACTGCTCATCTTTGTTTTAAACAGCCTAAATAACTGAACCTTAAGCAAAAGGTAACAGAACTACCCACAAACCCACTCATTCAAAAACTCTAGAAAAAGTGGAGACTTCCATGAAGGTCTGAAGAAGTGTTTTAAACCATTGCTTATATTGCAGGGATGGGAAGTGATTTGTCATCAGGAGATCTAGTGGGGAGCCCCTGGCTGACTGGTAGTGATAGTGACCTAACACAACCTCTGTGCCCTCACTGTGGAGATGTCCCACACATGCCAAGGACACAGGAAAGGGCATTAGGCACCCATAGCTGTGTCTGAGATCTGCCACCACAAAAACCCAACCAACACTAGGGGCTGCAAGGTTTTATCTTTCAGGATAGTTCTGAAACACACAAAGTTAGGAATACTCATTAGTTTTGTTTACAGATTTCCTCCGATACAAAGGAACTTTTACCCTTATCAAGGTAAACTGGCAAAGCACTACACAGGATTTTTCATCAAGGTCACTCAAGACAGACTCTTTTCAAGCAAGCACCTATGCTCATAGGTGTGTATGTTTGTATAAACACATTCACACACATTCTTCTCAAGTTTACTCACTTTGGAAAATGCAAACTATTTCCTCTCTAAAGTGTGAGGTTTGGATCACACATTCTCAAAACAAGTCATCTGAAGGCTAGTTACTGTTAGTAGCAACAGCAGCATTATCCCAATTAGATGTATCACCAGCTGGGAACTGGAAGACTTATTTACATATGTGCTGCTTTAATAAAAGAATAATGAAACAGGAGTCCTGTACTTAAACACAGTTATGAAACTAGTAAGAAGGTATGTTATAGAATCCTGACACCAAACGAAAAAATCAAAACCTAAAACAGGCAATGGTTTTGGTAACTGTAGAGAAAAGCTTTGTTTTTAACAGACTGAAGAAAACAAGTACCTCACGGTGTGATGGCTGAATATTGCGGGTCTGTTTTATGGCCTCTTCATAACGAGGAGGGTCTTTTGTCTTGGACACTGTGTTGTTGAAGAGGGGTTGCTGAACAATGTAAGGCTGGGCTTGAGATGGAGACCCAGGCTGCATGAAATAATAAAATAATGACTAAATAATGTGATTTAGTGAATTCAGGATGTATCAAGCTCTACAGATTATTCTATTTTGTCACATCAATATATGTATTAGCGTAATCAGAGGGATAAAATAAGGTTCGTTCTCCCTAACATATATGCATATATAAGCATTATTAAAATTTACAAGACATTCTTCCTTGAGTGAACTGCCATATCTAAACAGTCACATGTTATATAAGAATACTAATATAAACCTGAACTTTATGGAAGATTGCTGGGATATCCTTACCTTGTTGGGAGCAGCAGGTCCATTCTGCACAGAAGGGACCTGATTACCACCAGGGTGAATGTTAGAGTTTGATGTTTTATTAATAAAAGATTGTGAAGGTGTTGAAACTGGTGCAGTCTGATAGGAAAATACTGCATTTGATGTGGCAGGTGGAAAAACCTGAAAAGGATTAAAAGATCAGTCTTAGATTGTGGGGTTTTTATTTTTTAAAAAAGGTAACATTGGATAAATTACATTAATGGAATATAAGATCTTTTTTTTCTAAAATACTTGCTTGCTTAAATTCCCTATTAAGTGAATGTTATTTATACTGATTTTTCCTTTCAGTGGAATAATTTCTAAATTCACAACAGTTAGTTTCTGCAAGAAACTTTGTGCTCTGACATACTTTCATTCATCACTCATTACTAAAAACATCTTCCTGCAATTTTCCAGGAAGCATGAGGAAAGTGTGTGGAACAGTTCAATAGCATATCCATGATTTCCCCATCTAGTGGACAGTCAATAACATGAGCTTATTTCTGACCTGATACAAACTGTACATGTGTTCACACTTGCCCTCTCCCGCCGGTTTTAAGACAAAATGGTTTGTCTGTGCCATATAATTCTAGTTTTTTTTGGAAAGTAACTACAGGTATCTATGAGGACCGAGGGAGAGGCAAAAGATAAAACTGATGGACACAGGTATCAACTACAAGTTTGGTTACTGCTATATTAAAATTTTTATTTCTTCAACTGGTAGTCCACATACTCATTGCAAATGATTCCCAGCAGTATCCCGTTTCTCATACTTTTGAGTTAAAGGGAGATGAAGAGAAGCTATGAATGCATCAGCACGTAAGGCTGTTATAAGTTCAGTATCACTCCCAAATACGTTTATGACAAAGGTGACAAATCTGAGGTTATGGATGGAGAGAGGTAGATCTAATACTGAATGCATGAGGGGGGTCCTGATCTGTTGTATCACATCAGTATTTTCATTTTGATGTAAAAATCAGTGCAATAGCAGGCTGCAAACTCTGCTGTGGGAACTGTGGTCTTCATGACAACTGATCTGAATAGAGGGGAGGACTGGAGGGTACAGATCTTGGTTATGTCCTACAGACATTTCAAGGAACTTGGAGGCAGCAATGGCAGCAAGCTGCCAGTCTCTGATACAAGTACATGACTCAGAATGACTGGGAAATTTCTCTATAGGACCTGTTGCATTAACAAGGTAAGATTAGCCCCTCACCAAATCCCAAAGAACCTGCATGAAATCTGGTTTTTGGATGTATGTCAGTTTTGACTTCTGGAGGATAACATCAATGTCCATGAAATCAAACCGATTGAAAAGTAGTCTGAAGAGTATTGATGCTCCTTTAGCTGTGTCCCCCTTTATTACCCAGCTCTCTAAAGAATGGCAAAGCACAATCATACATCTTCTAAGGTAAGTTCTTATCTGCAACAAGAGCCTAAGGTGAGGCAGATAAGGTTACACTGCTCAGGTACAATCCCCAAATCACAGTAGAACATGAGGTTCAGTTTACGTTTGTAAACTGAAAAAGAACTTTGAAGGCTGAGATATAACAATTACATAATACACTGTAAAAATTACCCTCTTCGTCTTGGAATTTAAGTTGTTTCTGAATTATCTGTCCCTAGGAGCAGGCTGAAGAACCTTGCTGTCCACTGATAAGGATGCAGTAAAGGTCCAAAACTAATCTCCACATCCCTAATAATAGACGTTAGTCTAGAAGAGGTTCTGAGGAGGAGAAAACCTTTTCTTTTGTAGAGACTGGTGCTGATGGGTTGATATCAGTTCCCATATGAACATGACTGGAGTGGCAGTCACAACTTTACATCCAGTGCTGAGAAACATGTGTTGGAATGGGACATTACAGAGCTGATTGTTTTTGGTAGAGAGAAAGAGAACGATCTCTCTCATCAGACCCTACATTCCTTAGGAAGAGGTATGATAGGGTTTTGACTCACTGGAATTACCATCCTCAGGATCTGAGTCCATAGCTTTTTTTCATAAGGAGGGATGAAATCAACAAGGAAAGTCAGAAAACCAGAATTAACTTCTATAAAAGAATAAATCTTTAAAATCATAGGTAAAAGCTTTCTCTTAAGAACTGCCTATGAGAGCCAGCGGCAAATAAGAGAAACTGACTGGAATATACCACTTAAGCCAAGCATGAGGAGGGATGTAGTAAGAGTCATGCCCCTAAGTGTACTATAAGATAAAAAGTCTAGTCTCTACATTTAGACAAGGTATTTATCTGCAACTGAAAAATAAAGTCCTGTATGCACTAAAATTTTAGAAAAAGAAGGAGTTACAAGCCCATTGTATCACACAGAAAAACATTGTACAGATGTTAGGTGACTTGATTATTTGTATATAACACAGATGACACAAAAAAGATTCTAAAAGCACTGCCTAGAACTAGATTATACAACTATTTATCTTAATGTTTATTGCTATCCACAAACCTTTCTGATTTGTTGGGTCTGACCAAGTGCGTGCTGCGTGATGGTATTTTGTTTTGATTGTGGAGCATGCATCTGAGGTGCTGTCTGCACCATGCCAGAGGAAGAAATAGGAGCAGGTATTTGTGATGGGGTCTGTATTCCAGCTTGTGATTGAGCCTAAAGGATGAAGATAAAATATTTGCATTATTTGTATCTCACAGTAATTACATAACGTAAAAATCTATTGCACACCTTATGCAGAATAGCAGTAACAGGTATTCTGGGAGGGATGAGTTTGAACTGCACAGGAAACCAAACTGTTACTGTGTTTGGTACTGGGGAGTTCCCAGTTAAAAGGTGATGTTTATTTTGCCAACAGAGTTTAAGACAAAGACAAACTGGAAATGCTAAAAATAACGGGACAGAGAGAGCAGAAATCAGTAAGAAAGGACTATAAGAACTGGCTTGAGTAATCAGAAGACAAAACTGATGATGCAAGAAAAAGTTTGCTTTTAAGACCACGGTAATTTTTATGGCCAATGAAAGGCAAGAAGTGTGTCCAACCTCATAAAAAACAATTTTAAGTGATAGTGGAAAACTTTCTGGAGTATCGGTGAAGTAAAATACCAGGACAAGCTGCTTAAGGTTGTTACAGAATTCTAGCAGGATTTTAAGAACAATTCAGGTGGAGATCTGGGTGTATAGCTCCTAGGAACAGTTCTTGCACTGCAGACTGGGGCCTATCCTCACCAGGATATTCCACCCCTCATAAAGGTTGCTAGAAGTGCTGCTGCACAGGCTTGCAGCAAGCCTAGGCCCACAGCATGCACAACAGCCAGGGACACAGTGCAGCTGGAAGAATACTTTGCTGCCATGATGGGTGGCAGGGGATGTTCCAACAATGCCACTGGGAAGTGCACTACTGCTTAATTCTACCATTCTTAATTCAGACCAACAGGTTACACTGATTCAGCTTGGTCAGATTACTCCTATACCTCTGTATTTATAGCCTGTCTTGGTTTATGCTGTATTTATTCACTACCTATTATCAGCCTAGAAATAATATTTGCGTAACCATGGTTTCTTTTTCTAAGTCCACAGGAGAGTTCTACAACCTGGCATTCACATTTTTAAATATATCGAAGCACCACCACACAAGGTAGTTCACATATGTTTTGCAAACAGGGCTCTCTCAAAATAAAGTACTGAGAATGGAGCTCTCTATTACAATTTGCAGTTAACAAAATTATGGTATATGCTACTATAAATCAAATTGCCCATGGAGGCAGTACATGGTAAGGCAATTGCTTTTCAGGAAAGAGTATCTAGGAACAAAAGTTGCAAAGAAACAAGTATTAGAAGCAGGTATTACAAGACCGGCTAAGCTTTTCTACTGTTTCCATTAAGCAGGAACAGGCTAAAAGCCTGATTTTTAAGTTAATCTTACAATCAGCACATTTACCTATTTACACTAAGTTATGAAATACTGCCATGCAGGTTACATGATAAAAAAACAGAAACACCCTTACCTGCAGCTTGATATTTCCAACTGGTAACTGCACTGCAGTAGCAGCATTCGGTCCCTGGATAGACAGTGGGAGGAGCAGCTGGGCAGTTCCTTGGGTAGTTAATAAAGCTTGAGGCTGGGCAACAACTGCAGTTTGTGGCTGCCTCTGTGGACTAACATAAAACTGAGAAATGGCATTCTGAGGTTCAGCTTTGGCCACAGGTATCTCCTGCTTGATAACAACCGCCTTTTTGGCAACTGGATTCTGGCCAGTGGTGTACACTGACTGTCCTAAGGAATGGCTGGCTACAGGCACAGATTGACTTGTACTTGAGCAGTCAGCAGGAGCAGTTTCATCTTTGACAGCAGCACTGAACTGCTTCTGTTCCAAAGCAGCTGAGTTACCAAAAGTCTGAGACTGTTGCTGTTGTCCCCTTTTTTCAACCTCAAGTTGCATTTTCAATACTTCCACAAGTTTTTGCTCTTGTTCCAGTTTTCTTTTGAGCTCTTCAATCTGTTTTTCTTTTTCTTGAAGCTTGCGGTCCTTTTCTGCTACGTCAAACTCCATGGTTGAGATGCTTCCACTGCTGCGATTCTGATTATCCTCGTTTGTACTTGCTCTCAGTGGTGAAGTACTTAGGAACTGGGATGGTGACATCATGGTCATTTCTGGGAAAGTGTCTGCCATACTCGTATCATCTGTGCTTAGACTTGACTGTTCGGAAGGAGAGGGAGATATAGGCAAGGGAGAGCTGATGTTTTCAGTATTTACTGCTTTGCTGCCAGGTCCAGTAGATGTTTTTTCTGGAGGGAAGCTGGATATGGTATTAGACACTGGTTTATTTACTGTTGCAACAGGAAATGCCACAGTTACTTCCCCAGTGTTACCTATGGCCCCACTAGAAGTGGTCACTGTCACAGAGGTACTTGTAGCAACCCCATTGTTGTTAAGATCTTGATAGCTTTTCAGACGCTCAATAAGATCTGTTTTTGTTCCAGACACTGGTAATCCCCTCAGTTTCAGCTCCATTTTAAGATCTGCTACCTGAAATAAAATAAAATAAAACACTATAATAAAAAATGAAAATATTAAAACTTACTGATATGCATTCTTATTACACCTTAATAATGAAAATTATTTTCATTACTGTATTTGCTAGTTATTACACCTCTGGGTTCTGACAGCATGTATTATCTATGAACACATTTCCATGACCTCCTACTTACTTCAGTGTTTAAGTGGCCAAAATCTTAGCAGTGTTCAGTTGTACAGGGAATAGTAGCAAACTGATGATGTTTTTTCATAAATATTCAACATGGAAAAATGCACCTACAGCTCCAGTTGTGAGCTAAAAACCTCTGAAGCAAACCAGCAGACAATGGCAGCAGTGCAGATAAAAGCAGTGAACAGCAGCCCACTGAGCCCCTTTGTTACACCATCAGGACAGACAGATCTGTTTCTGAGAAACTTTATCAGGTCAGCTGATGATTCAATAGACCCATCAAACACAAAAGGCTCTCTTGCTAATTAGCAACCAAAGAGTCACCCTATGTGCCATCTGTGTTTCCTTTATAAAAACAGTATAAGCAGTCAAAATTACTTTCTGACAGAAAAATGTTCTCAATTTTTTCTAATAAGCTTACAGACAAAGTGAAGTGCAAATGTGTTGAGTGTAAATTGATTCTATGCTTCAAAATACCAGTTAAAGAAAAGCAGTCACAAAGAATGGCTTCTGTTTATGATAAACATGCACCACAGCTAATTGCAGAGTTGGGGCTCCCTGCATATTAGAGCTACCTCTAATAGAACAAAAGGTAGTGACCTCAGTAGTATTTCAGTACTCAGCCAGCCTAGAATTTAAGTTGGAGGTATTTTGGATTTAGAAATGATGAAGAGTCACAGCAATACAGTTTACATCTCTAAAACCCACAGCAATTTTATGTTAAATAACTCCCTAGCCAATGACTATCAGCTGTTTCCCCCAGGTCTGGTACCCTCTACACTTGAGAGTGTGTTCTAATTTTTCCCTTTTTCAAGAATTCATTTCTGAACTCTTACTCAAAACTGATTTAGCTGATTCCATGGTAAAACCACCACCAACAGGTCTGCAAGGAAGGCTTATGTTAGTGTTACCACATCAGCAGGAATACCAATAAATTGTGCAGAAATAGGTAAGTGAACAGCTTTAATCACTGCAAAGCTCAATTCCAGTATTAACTTAAATATCTTTACAAGTTTTAGTTAAAAATTTAAAGACTGGAAAACTTATTTCAAACACTGTTGTTTGAATTGCATTTTATAGACTTATTTCATATTAAAAGACTGGCTTTAACTTTACTGTCTTGAGAATCTGATCTTCTGAAATTTCTTCTTTTTATCCCTTCAAATCTAAAAGAATCCTCCCTTGCACCCCTCACAAACCTTGGTAAAAGCAGAAAGAAAGGAATTAATTGCCCACTAGATGTCCCTACCCTGCCGCTGAAGTTTGGCACATTCCTGCAGCTGCTGAATCCTAAATCCCCACAAGCTGCTTCAGATTCCTCCCTCACAGTCTTTATTCCTGCTCATGTATTTCAGAAGGAAGAAGATCCTATGCAGTGCCCTCACAGCGCCACCTGAACAGTCTAGACAGTTAGTTATAACTTCAAGAAACTTCGGAATTTAGTGTTCATTTTCAGATGTGTTGAACTCTGGTAAGATCTTTTCTATTCTCTTTTTACAGTCTTATTTCTGTTTCTATTTGTAGCAGTGACCTCTTGGAATATGTTTTTATTAGGGCATCTTTTAATTTATATTGCTTAACTAAACCTCTTCACTGATACATTGAAATTGTCATGAGGAAATTACTGCTCCCGTGTTTAAGTCTGCCTGAGCTGAAACTTCACATGAAGTGAACCTCACAATTTACCCAAGGTGTCATAGTGAGGGACCAATACTATGTGTCTGAAATTCCACCTCTTCTAATTCTTTGGGAAAGAAATGTCATTTCTGGAACATATATATGCATATAAGGATTCAAATATTTCAGTCCCTGAGAGTTGTGTATGAAAACTTTGACAATCTTTTTCTAACCAATTAGGAGGAAAGGACAGTTTTCATTGGTACACATTACCAGGCATATTCTCCACAGTAACAGTTTACAAGTTATGAATTACAGTAATGCATAGGAATGGACAAATTCCTCTTATGTTTTACCTTCAAGTCATCCAAGCTTGAAGGTAGCGGACCTGGTTTCCTGCTAGGAACATTATTGTTCTGTCTTGGTGAGCTGGCAGCTGATGTTGGTGTACTGTTGTTCAAAGTATTCAGTGGTGAATTCCCATTGTTGCTCTGTTTTTCATTCAGTGGCCTTCAAGTAATAGGAAAAAGAAGGACAAGACTGTCAATGCGAAATGTATTATGTTTTCAATCAAGAGGCTGTGATTCTGAATCTCATGTCTGTGAAGCTAATGAACAAATTAACTTTTTTTACAAATCCATGCTTAACCTAACACGTTACTGTTAAGTATTTTCAGTAAAACAAAACAGACAAGAAAACAGTAATATGTTGCTATTTTGGTTTGGTTTTGCAGTTAAGCATACCAGTTTATGCTTCACAGTTTTGATTATTGTCATGGTATCTCTGAAGAACACTATGGACTGCAAACTACATTTACAGAAATTAATCACCAGCCACGGAAATTAGTTTTTTGTCTGCATCAATAACCACCCCCCAATAGTGAACTCTGTGGTTCAACCCTTCCATATATATCCAGTGTTCAAACACAGTAGGGACTGACATAAAGCAATTCACTTTGAAGATTTTTATTAGCTGTATTCAAGAATCTCATATAAGGATTCTGAAGTAATCGTAAAAAATTAAAAATGCCACCATTTACACTAGGTACCATAAGTCAGCTCTTTTATTTCGTTCAGCTGATTTATGAAGAAATGTTTCTGAAATGTCAGTAAATGGAACATAAGAAGCGTGGGCAAGCAGGCAGAAACATCGCCAGTCCAAATGTTAGGATACATGGTAATTATAAATACAACCACAGATGGCAGCTTTAACTTTTCTAGGCTCACTTGCTGAAGAAAAAGAACTCAGTGAAAACTCATTTAAAAAAAATAGCTAGAAGTCAGTTTGAATTTCGGGTTGTGTGACTGTGGCATGTTCACTTTAAGCACTTCTAGGAAAAGATTGGTCTTAGATGATGAGAATGAAACTCTACAGATAGTCAACTTCTTGTTTTGTTATGGGATGCTGGCAAATCTTTAAACATTTATTTTTCTGACTGTTTCTACCTATAAATCAGTGAGTGTACTTCTCACTGTTGAAAGTGCTAAAGATCAGTACTAATGAGGAACTCATATAAGCATTAGAGATGAGGCTATAAACAACAGACAGATCTTATCAAATTTTAAAATTACTGTTATGTCTTATTTCTAAACTGTAGAATGTGGTTTGTGAATTTGATGTAATAAAATAAACCCAAAAGAATAGTGCATGTCTTTGTTAAAGACACGGTCTGCAAGCTTCTCTCCTGCTCTGCTTACCTATCTCACGTTTGAGTGAAAATGGTGTCAAAACTTTCTTGATTTTGCACTAATGCTTTTGAGTTTCAAATATGAATTTGGTCAGAAAAAAACGCATCTAACAGGTAAGATATTCTCTTTCCAGATCACATAAAAATAACTAGGACCACCTCAAGGCTTCTCAGACTTCAGGATTATTTTAACAAGAGAACAACCTCACCACCTTGTTAAATAAGGCAAGTAATACCCACAGTGATGCATAATACCATTTAAAGTTTTCTTGGGCTCCAACTGTCTCTTTAATGTTTGCAAACCATGTTTACTTCTAAAGCGTAAGCCTATAACCGATGTATATGTTTTTTCTTAAAAGGACACAAACAATGCTTCACATACTTCAGCAGTGCAGGTAGAATTGTCTGGTAGTTGTAGTGTTGTTGCTGTTGGCTCAGGATCTGCAGCTGCAAAAACAGTTGCTGCTGTTGTAGCAGACGAGCATAGTTGGAGTCCATCTGTGGCTCATTTTTCTCACCTTTCTGATCAGGTGGAATATACTGATGATACTTCAGTTTTTTCACCCTTGGCTTAGGTTCTTTACATTTTTTGCTCCGATGTTTATCATTTGGGTTCTTTGGGTGGCTTTGCTGTTTATGGATAGAAAAGATTGAAACAAAACCACAAGAGATGTCACTTAAAGCAGTTATGCATGGCTCAGAAATGCAGCATAGCAGAGCACTTTTACTGTAGAGAGCTGCCAAAACAACTGTCCTTGAAAACATCCCCAAAAGAACCATCCTTGGAAGGTTAAAATACTCCAGCTGGCTTATCCCCTGCACAAGTAGGGGTCATGAAATCACAGTTTGTGAATGGTTTTTTAAAGGTGGCACAGCTAAGGGATTCTACTAGTCATGACCTGTCATTGCAAAGAGGCATTCTTAGCAGGTAAGTTCAAAGCCACTTAGCAGTTTGTGGAAGTAAAAGCCGGTATTCTAAATTCCATCTGTAAACATCTGAGGTACTTAGAGGTCTAGACTAAAAGCATGGACAGACACTCCTATAAATTACAGGCAGTAATATCTTCATGAGCAATGCTCAAGTGGTAAAACTCTATTCCTTTACAAGGTCTTTGAAATTATTTTGACGGAAAAATTGAAGGCAGTTACCTAATCATACAGAAGGTATCAAAGCAGAAATGCTGTGCTGATCCATGCCTGTTTACTACACAAATAGCCTCTTTTGGGGCACATCAGAATTAAGGTCCTGCATTAAGTAAACTGGTACGTATCCAGTGATTTCAAAGATATAGCCAAATTTACATTAGAAAATCACTGCCAGAGGTCATCCTTGCACATATAACTGAGTTGATTTCATGTAGGTAAGTAGAAGTCTACATACATATATTCATTAACACAGCTGAAGACAGTGAAGTTATTGAAATGAAACATTATGGACATCTAAAAGAAATCCCTCTCTAGCTGTATTTGAAAGGGTTTTCAATGCTGCTGGCTAAGTCAGTGCAGAAAAGAGAATTGAATATGTTCTTCTGATCTTCAACAAGGATACAGTAACTTCTCCCTCACAATGCATTCTGCTTATAAATTAAACCAACTAAGAAAATAGTTGTGAAAAAGGAGTAATGCTGTTCAGCACTTTGGTTACAGGTAGACTATGAATGCAGTGACTGTCATTCTATTCAACTATCCTCCATACAAAACTAGATTAGAAGACAGATAGAAAGTAGAAACTCTGTATTGCAAAAACCAATTGTCCTTATTTCTTGAAAACTTCCATAGCAATGTAATGCACAATTCTGCCTGAAAACTTTTGTCAGCTGTACTGTAAGGACCTCTTGGAATAATGAGCTGGTCTCTGGGCTACTCTGACCTTAGCACACAAAAGCTTTGAGTCACCACCCAGTATGCTCCCCTAACAACAGCAGAACTTGTTCTTAGCTACAGGCACTGTAAGTTTACTTGTGTAGTTTTCCATTAAGTACAGCACAGTGTGTTTAGGACACAGATGAAGAATGCTGTCCTCAGTGGCCACAGTTCCAGGTACCCACCTTCACTAACGTTGGCCCAGGCTTTGCTGCAGATACAGTGGTTGTGGTCAGGGTGGTTGCAGCAGTGGAACGAGTCACGTGCTGTTCGATTGTAGAGGGAGTTTTGAGGAATTCAGGAACTGGAGAGGTTAAAGGTGGATACTAGTATTAAAAAAATATAAGGAAAAAGAGAAACATTAAAAACATCAACTGCCTGAGTAACTGGAAAAAATGTGAAAAAGTTAAGACAATTTACTATCACGTCAAATTCACAAAATACTTTTTCAGAGGAATGGCGGAAACCGAACTCCTATACATGTGTTCAAGTATTATATAAAGGCACGTTTTGGCACACTTCAAACACAGCAAATAAAATGGTTTCTTACTTTGACTTCTTAGTTAGCTAAGAAAACACTGCTTTATTACTATAAAATTGAGGCCTTCAGTGTTTTTTGACTGTGGAGTCAGATTTTTGTGTATACAAGGAAAATCTTACCACCCAAAAAGTACTGTCAGAAAAGCACTGCTTTCATAGAGGTCAAACGCCAACACAGGCAAACAAACTTCTTCTTTCAGAATGATTATGCAGCAGGCCAGAAGGTGTATTTTCACCCTTCCTATGCTATTTTCACAGAACCCCACCTCTGACTGTGCCAGAAGATGCATTTCTTCTGTATCTTATGCCAGCAGAAGTGTAAACCCAAACTTTGCTCATCTTAAATTTGTCATACCAATTTTTATTGTGCTAAAATTGGTTTGTGATTTTAAGTCTTAAAGAAACCTTATTATTTCCTTCTGTGGTGAATATCCCTCTGATGGAATATAGACTCTACATAAACAGATCTCAGTCCTTGTGTTCCTAGATACACAAAGAAATCTTTACTCTTTTCTCACAAACTGATTTTTCATTCTCTGATTATCTTTACCTGTTACAGTTAACTGTGTTAACAGTTTATATTAGTCTTTCTTGGATATAAGTAACTGAAAATGTACAGGATATTCCATATAGGTTCTCACTGCATCCTTACAGTGCCATTAGTACTTCTACTGGAATCATCTCTTCTGACAGGCTCGCAGTTTTTACAGAAGATGTCCAGAGAAGCTCCCTGACTCCACTGCTGAACACTGCACCCCAGTTCTCTTCCTCCTCAGTTTTCTCTTGAGTCAGGAGTCCCCAGTTCCACATTTCTTTGTCATGGGAAAGAAGGGCATTGTGTATTTTTCTTTCCAAGAACTATTCATTCTATTGGAATTGCATTTCTCTCCTAAAAGCCAAATCAACCACTTCTTTTTGCATAATAACAATCCAACTGTATGCTGACTATGCCTTCCTACTTTTGTTAGGTGACCCGTTCTTACGTCAAGGTTGTTAACGGTAACATGAAACCAGAATGTCCCAGATCAACTCCCACAGAGCACTGGTACCAGCTTCCTTTCAGCCCAGGACTTCCCTCTTTCTGTCTCATTTCTGGTAATCTCCATCCTCATTTTCCTAGCGTTTATTATCCTCCAGTAATAAATCCAGCCAGATGACATAAGTTGCACTTCCATTGTTTAAGAAAGCAATTAGATCACCTAGCACAATGCTCCTTTTATAAAAGCCCCTTCTTAATATTCCTATCAGTAAACATCCTTTTCCTTCCAAATTAATCCCAAGACTTGCATTATAATTAAGTCCGACAGGTACTTCTTTCTGTTTCATTTCTTCCCGTACCTTTCCCGTATTCTTCTATGAGATTGTACCACAAAGGACTTAACTTGGTACACATTTGGCAACTCTATGTCCTGGTTCTTTTGTATTTCTAGGATAGCAGTTCCCAAGCTGCCAGTCTGCATGAACAAAGCTCTCCGACTTTTGCTTACAATTAATTTGTAATAAATTTCCATTTTATCTTTGTGTTTCATTTAGACATCCCACTGTGTTCCAAACCATCAGCTGCCAAGAGGCAATTATAGCTGCCTTCCCATAACCCAGCAAAACTGAATAGTGGGTTTGATCCCTCTGTCTTGCAGCCACACAGAGGAACAGCTCCTGATGACTGCTTTACTAAATAGCAGATTTACCATGCCCTCCCTAGTCACTGAAACACTGTGCACATGCCTGTCCTGGGCTCCTGTCAGTTTATGGTGGCAGGCTAAAGATATAAATGTCTCTATTTTTATAACCAAGTTTCAAAGTGTTTGCTTTGGAAAGTATCTGATATCTGCACAGTGTCTGTTATTTGCTGGACTTTCACAACAACAAAAAAAGCACCACCAAAACCCCAAATTACCTCTTTCCACACTGTGTGAAAATCATGGGGTTAAATATTTTCCTCTTGCCAGAGAGTAAATTATTTTTTCTTACACTGGTCATTATTCTAACCTACACACAAAGCTTTTTACAGACTTCCCAGTTTTACCTGCAAGTTAGATGAGGCAGTGAACCATGGACATAATTTATTTTTAAGTTCAAAAAATTACATTTAACAGGTCTTGGCTTCTTCACGTGACTACTTAATAAACTAGTAATTATATAATTTGAACAGATCCCTATTTTCAAATAATATTATTTCTATACCTTTTCTGCTAGATGCCAACAAGAATCTAGCAGCTCAACAAGCTACAGAGAATATATTAGGGAAGTAGTCATTCTGTGCCATCAAGCAAAATTCTTCAGCTGTTTTGAAGGTAACTGTTTAATATCTTCCGAATTGTGACTACCCCAATTTGATCTGTTTGGAGTATGACTAAAATGCCTAATCCTTACCAGATGCAAGTACAGTGGGTTAAAGCAAGTTTTAGTCAGTCAACAAGAGCTTAAGGTTCTCAAAATTATGTTACATCCTCTGATGTCTGGAAATGTGCGGAGGAGGAAGCCTTGAAAAGAACTCTGGCTGCACTACGCTTTAGTCAAAACTTTCTTTGTATTTTTTTGTTGTAATAAAATTTATCAGAGGAAATTTAAACAATAAAGGAGCCATTCCTAGACACGTCTCCTGTAGAGACCTGCTGTGCTGTTATTCTTTAATTCAAAAGGAACAACAAGGTGAGCATCTGTTTTATTCTGCAGAAGAACAACTTCTCATTTTAGATGTGTGCACAGAAGTGGCTGTAATGTGATATGAAATCCATAAGCAAAGGCTTAAAGTTCTATCTGAAGCACTTTTTCAGTCAAGTTCAAATGCCTTACTTTTTGTTTCTGCAATCACAGATCTCTTATGCTTCCTACTTGGAAAGCTTTTGGCATGTACTGCTTTGAGTCTTTTTATTTAACTCTCCATTAGGAACCTAATTCCTTACTCAGGAATCTAATTTCATGTGGTTTGTTTTCAATTTATTCAACACAAATTATGTTTTCTCAATGTGAAACCCAACTCACATCTTAATCTGTATGTTAGGGAACAATGAAATAAAATGGATGTGCTGTACCTTGCATCCAGCATTGTTTCTGCATATGAACTTTGCAATACCTTTTCTATCTACTGTGGTAATAAGAGACCCAAGGGGAGTAATACCAGATCCTGAACCACTGAGCTGTCAAGTGTCCATGGTCATAAAGACAGTATAGTCTTTGGAGCATTAACAAGAGCTATATCTTTTTTACTTATTTAACAGTTGACTTTTATATTACTTTCTGCAGTAAGGAGCAAATCCACAGCTCTCTAAATCCTCACACATTTAAATGCTCTGCTATGAAGATAGCATTTTATCTGCCACGACACAGTTACTTTCCCTTCTTTTCAAGTACTTTGAGAAAATACTAAAAACCTCAGAAGAATCAACATAACTGTTATTTTGATTTCTTAAATAGTAAATTCCTTAGGCAGTATTTTAAAACTATAGGAAAGAATATTTAAATTATGTGGGAAACCTTCTTTTTTATGGACTCTTCTGAAGATAATGGAACTGACGTCAACTGTTGTTGTTTCAGCTAAGTTTAATTCTAAATGAGTTCAAGACCTTGCCCAGAAGGAAGACAGACATTAAGTAATCAATAACAGCTGGAGTAAACCATGGCCATGACCTTTTAAACAACTTCTGGGAAAGCTGCAGATCTTCTGTGGGTCATAATGAATTTCAGGGAATTTATGGCTTCATTGCAGCCTATGGGAATTTCATCACTGCCACCAGCTAAGCCAGGGTTCTACTCTATACAATCCCAGCCAGAAAAGAGAGTCCCAGATACCCCTTTGTAGCAGCAGATGTACTCATTCAGTGTGAAACCATGCCCCATTTCTACAGTGCTGACCAAAATCCATACTGTGAAGATCTTAACATTTAAAAACTGTACCTGTGTTGATGTAGCAGCATTTGGGGTTATAGGTGAGGGTGAGTCACTTGTTTTTGGCTCACCAGGGGAAGCTGCTGAACCCTGGGATTCTTGGCTGGCTGGCTGATCTGGTGATAAAGCATCACTGCTGTCTTCATCAAAGGAAAAATCATCCAAAGCTTGAGGGTAATTCTCTTGTCCAACTGCTAAAATGTTTACATAGAAAGAAACAATGTTTTTTTTAATTGCACAAATTGAATTTAGACATTAATGGCAGAATTAACTAATTGCTGGAAAATGATCAGTTTTTAGCAGTCTAAAAATATGGTACCTAAGTATTTATTATGTTTTTAATATGAGAGCCATATTAAATCATATTAAAGGAATCAATAAAACCAAGTGTGGAGCAGAAGTGGTTTTAGTAAGAGATTAAAAGGTACATTCAACAGATGTGGAGTGCACACAGACACCTACGACAGGCTGATGAATGGCCACAGATGTTTGATTACTTTGTAATGATTTTTATTAAAAAACAAGTATTTTCAAAGTTTCATGTAAAAATAGGATTACTTCTTTTAAATAATAATAAAGTTTAGGTCTCAGAAGCTGCAAGAGTAAGTAGTAATAAACTTAACATATGTTATCTTCTGGCGAACTTTACCCTCAAGAGTTAAATTATTTATTTTCTACAATGCCATGTAGGTCACAAACAGAAGCTGTGGGACTTCTACTTGCCTATAATGGCTTCTTTAACGCTGGAGTCTACAGGAAGAATATTTTTTTCTACCAGTTCCATAGGGCCAGGTCTCTGAGCAATCTTCTCATTGAGATCATCTGCCAACCGAGCTCTCTTCAGTTTCATCTGAGTGGCCTGTAGTGAAGGCTCTGCAAAGGTCTCTAAAAGGATACATTGATTTAAATATTCTGTTCCAATTGTTCCTCAATTTCATGACAAACAATATTGTCTTGTCTTTGCAATAACCATTCCACTTTCATCAAAAGCAGTCAAGTATAACAGGTAACAGGATAACAGTCACATTTATTAAAGGTTCTTTAGGCCCATGGGAGAGCACAAGGCTGTCAGGTCATTTTAGGGCATGAGTAGAAACTGAAGCAATAGAAACACTCCATGTACAGACCTATGCTGAAATTTACCATTATAGATCAAGAACAATATGCAATAGCAAACAAATACACTGCTGAGAATGCCTTCTCTGCCACAGATTTATCTATTAATATACAAATTTAGAATACAGACTACCACAGACACTGCAGAAGTAGAGAAATAGAGCAGATAAACCTTTAGAAGTAATTCCCATCCAAGTGTCATTCAGTGAAACAGCTGAGAGCACAACCAAGGCCCTGCTGTGAGCAGCTCCAGGGGCCCAGGCTAGCACGTACCTTCCAGGATGTGCATTCTGACCAGCTCCGAGCGGTCCGGCCTGCTCCGGATCTTGTGCTTCAAGAAATTTTCAGTCTTAAAAGAAAGGAGGAAACACCATTAGCTACTGTTCACTTCAAAACTCAAAGCAGTTTGACAAATCACCTGTGTCCAATCAATGAATAGTTGCACTTTCATTCAGATGGGTAGGTAGCACTGTCAGAACACAGGCAGTAAAGGGGTTCCTCTTGCTTTTTTCTGTTTTCTTAGCAGTTAAGCAGGGCTGATGGATTTCCAGCTTCCCCAGATGGGAATGTTTCTGGATTTTATCCCACACCATCACATAATCACAATAGTATAGATTTGCCATAGAAAAACTGCACAAACATATTTTCCCCGAGTATCCAATCCTTAAGTGGAGGTTAACCCCCCATATGTGTTAACCCCCAATAAATTTAATCCTCACTGATCTGTGAAGGCTCAGAGAAGTTCCTCTCTGATTTGACACAAATATTTTATTTTAATGAATTCTCCCGAAATAAAAGCACACATTGTTACTGTAATGGTAAGAATTTATCCATGTACCCAGAGAATTAGTATCACAAAAAACTGACTGTCCATTTCCAGATATTAATCACAAGTTTACACAAAGTGGTTTACCCTGGCTCGCTCCAGGCTCTTTATCTGCTCATGGAATGCAGCTGGACTTTTCAAAGCTGTGAAGGGAAAGTAAGAGTTAAACTGACAGGAAGTCATTTTTGACTTTGATTCAGAGTTGTGTCTGAATCAGGATTACATTCGATTTGTGCTAGCTGTATCCACCTATACTTAGTAGGGATGAGCAATACTCCTATATAGGATACCTGGAATATTTGATTTTAACAGATTATTACCATGTAATGGTTAACTTTTTCGCTATGTACAAAGGTGTTTGCTTACTTATCAAAACTGTCCCACAGGATAAATTTTGTGAGGTAATGTTTAGAGTGCCAATTTAATTTAATTTATTCCACCAATTTTCTGGCTGTCCATACCTCATACTTGCTGTTATTAGAGAGAACTGGACCTTCCCTTAAGAACTATGTGTTGACTTAAAAACAAAACAGAAAAATGTAGAGGCCTTAAATGTTCATCTTAGAAAACAGAATAATGGTTAGCTTCTAAATAGCCAAAAATAGTAAAATAACCACTGTTCACCTAGAAATAACATAAATTGTAGAGTGCTCCATCTCAGTGCTGTCCACTTAGAAATTCTCCATGTTTTCTGTGCACCTCTCATTTGTTTGGCAACCTTTGTCATTCTACTCTTTAAAAACTGCTTTTGTTATTAATGTCCACTCATTTAAGTAATTCAGTTTATTTAGTAAATTAGTCATAATTATTTAAATAGAGAAAATA
This sequence comes from Peucedramus taeniatus, assembly GCA_013400575.1. Lineage (NCBI taxonomy): Eukaryota > Metazoa > Chordata > Aves > Passeriformes > Fringillidae > Peucedramus > Peucedramus taeniatus. The sequence continues at coordinate 721,913 of WBNO01026507.1, read as the reverse complement.
AAAGCAGAATCAGACTATGTCTACAAATCCTTGCATTTTCATCACAATGGCTATTTTAACTGAAACATGATGTAAGCACAATGAATTTACTACACGCTCACTTAGGTTACCAAAAGGATCCCACAAATCTTTTCAAATACTAAAGTTATTTTTAGTGATCTCACAGAAATGCTTATCTTCATTATTTTATATATCTAATTCATAATTAACACTATAGAAATACAAATTACTGGACATAAGTCTTACGTGGCATGATGCCCTGGTCCACCAGCTGTTCTCGTGTCCGTCTCTGTTGCAGCCTCAGCTGAAGTACTGACAAAAGAAAACATTGATTCCTGTATCAGCACAGTCTCCTCATAAAGTGCAAAACCCCCATTCCAATGATACCAAGTACTGCAACCTTAGAAATACTTTTTGCTGTGTGTTCAGACCCGACAGTAACCCCCCAAGAGCCATCCTAGGAACAGCTGCTGTTAACACAGCTCCCAGGGATTACTTCCAGCCTCACTTTCACTGGAGTTTGCTGCTTCTCAGTCTCATCTGATGCCAGGACTGTACTTCCCACGTGCATCCACTTTTCCTATCAGCCAGGCCTCATGAGGAGTGTTGAGCTTACATGAAGAAAACATTGAGGTAAAAAGAGTTTAAACCATAAACTGGAGCCCAGAATGATTATAGAGCCTTATTGCATGTCCTAAGCCAATCTTACATGATTTCACTGTGCTGAAATAGAAATGATGTTTGCAGAGCATTTTAGAAGAAAAGCTCTGTGTATGTCTTGTTGATTGTTTCTTCATAAGGTTTTTTTTAAAATATAAAGTCTGATTGTACATTTAAATAAACCTTGCTGAAACACAGGAAACTGAAGAGAAGCAGGATTTTATCTGCCTTACTTAAAAACAAAAAAGTGTTACAAACAGGAACACACCTTATTCTCTCTCTGAACATCAGAAAATGTTGGTTTTTTGATTGAAATTTCTGTTATCATAATTATTTAAAGGACAAAATAAATCAAATACTGTTAAATGTGGAAAAGCAGTTTATAAAGCTTCGGAGATAACTTCTTACATTTCATTAAATAAAATGTTTCTCACATGTTGCTCTGTGTCAACCAATGTGACATATATTAAATACTACACCAGAAACCACAAAACCTGAGGGAAGAGCTAGACATATAAGTTTTATACTTTTAAAGATTATGGCTTTTTGTTGCTGGGGGAAAAACAAGGAAAAAAAAAAGTTCTTTCTTTCTTCTATTCCTCCCTTCCCCTTGTTTCTATATCAATTTATCATAGTGCTTCATTATCTCTTTGACACATATAGCTACTACCCCGAAGTGAAATTTCATCTTCTGAACAAGGGACAGTCAAGAGACAAAATATACTAAAGATGCAATATTTACATACTGAAATTCAGACTTGAGAGCTTATTATGGGTGTATGATTATGGTATGCTGTTCCTATTGTATTTCACAAGGAAGCAAAACAAGCTAATGCATTGTCCAAAACATCAAAATGAATGTAATTTCTAAAAAAATTAGCTAAGGACAAAGTTCATTGTTTCCAGAATTTAAAAGGAACCAGCTTATTTCCTGTTCTGCAGTACAGGAAGGATATTCCTCTGGCTAAAGCATTAAGACCGGGAATAGCAAGTCCTGAAAACAAGGACATTATTTTCTTGTATCACACAAACACTGAGAGTTCAGATTTCAGGGCTGTGGCACAGCAGATCTGTTCAGACTTTACAATATTGTGACACAAGAATCACAAAGGACAGAGATGTGAGAATGCAAAAGAACAACATTAAAACATAAATTGGTGAAAAGTCAATTCAAAAGGTATTGAGTTCCTCTGGAAACTTGAAAATACCAGCTTTAAGTAGGACACTGTATTTTCCAAGTAGTATTAACTGTGAGAAGTTAACAGAATAATAAGTTTATAATAGTTTGGGTATGTATTTCCTTTATTTCCTGTGGCTCCAGGTAAGCCATAACTGCTTCTTAATGTATCTCTCACCAGCAGGTGCAAATTTGTACTGCCTGGAATCCTGCACCAGTTTTACTAGACAAGTGTGCATTTAAAAAAAAAATCATTTCAATGGGAATGCATTTCAAGCAGACAGTACAATGTTGTGATGCTAAGCTTCTAACCCTGGGGTACATCACAAGCCCAAAGCACGGAGAAACTCACTGACTGCAATGGTGTTTACAAGAAAGCAAAAGAACTCTGATATGTTCTTGGTTTGGGGCTCCTTGCTTACAGTTAGTAAGGTAAGAAAGCTTAGAGTCAGCCTTAAAACTGTATGTGCAATTCTTTTTAAAAATCTTAAATAAGTTTTACCCATCCAAATGATGTGAAAGACAATTTATAATCAGGATGGCAACACTACCATATTCCAGTGTTTTTAGTCCTGAGTAGATGAAAACTTTTGATTCTTCTGTTTTCTGCTGAAACTATGCTTTCTTTTACATCACTGGGAGACTATGACAAGGCTAGAAAATCATGTCCTGCTCTGGGCAGGAATCTCATCCATGATAACAGCTCTATTTGGTCCAAATTCACGCCATACTTAAATTTGGCTTTCTTGGAATACTAAGCAAATGACAGATGTGCCTACCAAATCTTTACTTAGTTACAAGTCAGTTTTGAACACATGCCTCTTTACTTCAGGCCCAAGGTCTTCAAGAAAAATGATCTGCTCCAACATCAGTGATATCCACAGTAGAGCTGATATATGTCAGACAAAGTAAATAAACCAGAATAAGTATTTCTCAGTTCCATTACCTGAAACACAGTGGGTCAAGTGAATGCTGGCAATATCACAGCAGGTGCAGGAATATCAGTACTGCTGTGACTCATATACCAACAAACTGTAGGCAGGCAATCTATTAAGAAATAATACATTTATGGTGATATTCCAGATTTCTAATATGTTTTTATTCAGACTCTTTGTCACTAAGCTTTCTCATAAAGCCCATTTTGTAGGTGGAGCTGGTTCAGCTATAACTACCTAAGCATTGCTAGGGATGTGCTTTCAATATTAGTAATCACAAGGGGGAAAGAACATTATTATTGAATATATTATACTGAACATTATTTCTAAATATAAATGATGGGAAGCCCTGCTGTGTAGTTTAGGAATGTATCTATGATTTGTGGCTTCAATTATGGTCAGATATTTGGCTTAAGCTTTACAGAAAGACTAAAAACTGAGCCATATCCTAAACATACAGTGTAGAAAGAGAATATGCAGTGGACTAGAACAAAAGGGAGAGAAGAACAGTAAGAATGTACCTGCACATAAACCTTATGTGCTCATGTGTGAAGCTTTAGCATTTTTTAAGAAAAACCATGTAACAAACCATTCTTGTCTCTCATAACATTACTTGTCTGCCCGTCATCTGTTCATCTACACTGGGAATTACAAAGCAATAAGGGAAGGTTTTGAAGTTGTCCCATCTGTATCCAGACAAGTCATAAAAACAGTGAGAAAACTAGAGATATAGAAATATAGAACATGTAGTTATTCGCTTACTAAATAAATATCATGAACTTATATATTACATAATAAGGAAAGGACAGCCTGTAGCATGACTAATAGGAAAGCACTGCAGGGGGAATGCTAAAGAAGAGATGACTCATAGTTAGAAAGATGGTATAAGATAATAACTGAAGATTTTGACTTGACCAGAGCAATAAGGTTAAACAGAAACCAAGCTGGATGAAAACCAGATGTTTGCTTTTGCAATCAACTCCAAAACTGAGGTTGAAAGTGTTTCATATCTACACTTTTTAAAAATATAAATATTGAGCAGTCGAATGCATTATTAAAGAAAGTTTTCTAATAGGAAGCAATCATGAATAAAACCCCTAAATATATATATTTTTTTAAAGTTGGAAATCTAAAAAGGTTTTGCTATTCCAAAGCAAATCCATCAGAAAAAAACCCAATACTGATATCTCTATAAAAGAGATAAGGATCCAGAGGATCTAAAATACTTCCAGCCTCTACAGTGGCACAGAGTAAAAAGCAGAGCTGTTTAGAAGGAAGAAACAGAAACTCCTGTCTGTGAGTAGCATAACTTCACATAGAGCACACCTGGGTATAGGTCAGGGTGCCAGAGCAAGGCTCACACCACAGTCAGGAGTGACCCTTCCACTGTCTGTAGGTACAGACAGATGAGTATCTTTATACTGGAGGGGAACCTGAAGTGGGTATGAAGGAAGGGAACAGGAGTGAGGTCTGTGAAAAGCTCAGAAAGAAATGGGGACTCACAAGAAACAGCTCAAAGAAGAGCCAGCCCGACAAGAGGATGGGAGTCATGGAAACTAAATCACATGTTTTCAATAAGGAAAATAAAATGAAATTATCTTCAGAGACAAGGATGAGCCATATGAGAATTCCACTTATGGCAAAGAATTGCTTGCTTATTTCTGTGAGAAACTATCTAGAATAGAATGCAGGTTGGTTTAATCTAATGTAATTAAGCTAATACAGACTTTACTTATCATATATATGAAAATCTACAGAGCAAGAGGTTTCTAGAACAGTCAGTAACACACAAAGTGGTAAATCTAGTAAAGCTGGATGAGATAAGAAGACACAGCCTAAAAGAAAAAAACCCTAAAAAAAGCCAAACCAAAACCAAACCATTAAAAAACCCACCAAAAAATTTAAAAGCCACTGAAGCATTACCCAAATACAACATACAGATATACATATCTATATATCTCTATCTACATACTTTTTTTTTTTTTTTTTACTCTTGTTGTAGTGTGGGTTGGGTTTTGGATTTTTTTCCTTCTTTTGTTTTTCCCTCTTCCCTTTATTTTAAAGACCCATCTACAGCCATCATGGAATGTGGGGAAGGAAGAATTCAAAAGACAGGAGGTGGAGGTATTACAAAGCAAAGTTCCCTTGGAATGGTATTTACTCAAACATTGTGTTTTACAGATGGTTCTTATCAGGGTAAATCCAGTCAGCTTGTTGCCAGATAGTTTACCTTTCACTTTTACACTTTTAAAATCAGGCAGTTACCTACATAACATCTAAAATCATAAGTGATCTCCAAAATGAAAGCACAAAATTAACAAATATTTACATATGTTGATAAACTCTTAATGTTGTTAATACTGTTCCTCCTATTTAAAGTACATGTGCAAAAGAAGGGCAATGTTAATACCACTGAGCAAATGCAGTTGCTAAAAGACAAATATTTTGCACTTCACATTATCTGGCAGGAATCCTCCTTCACACCACTGCAACTCTAAAAATTGTCTGTGAACTGCTTCTGAATAAAAGCCATGCACGGAGAGGTCAGTCCAATTCCTGCTTTGACTCAGGGAGAAGGGAGAATATTCTTTTTTGTTTTCAACTAAGCATACTATTTTAACACTTGAACACCAGGTGGAGAGATTCCAAAATTTCCATGTGTTTTCTTAAGTCAATAAAATGATCAGTAAAGCTTGGATAGCTTATTTAATACTTACTGACAAAACAAAAAAGCATAATCCCTCCTCACAGTAAGAACATCTGGTTATCTGACTCTCAGTCAGCAGAAGTCTTGTGACTGCACTGGAGTTAGAGCCTTTAGCCAGCACAAAAGCTGAGTGCCAGAGGCTGGTACTCCCACTCTTCCAGCTCCTTCCAGTGTTAGCACACCAGGGAATCAACACTTCTCTGAGCCAGGGAATGGAGATGATGGTGCAGAAAGGGGAGATCATCCATTCACCAATGCACTTGGTTATGTGGAAGTGTATTTCTGTAAAGCAGTAGCTTTTATAAAGCCAATGCCATGTTCTCACACCAGGAGTCCTGCTCCAGTTCACACACACTGTGCCCCAAAGGGGCAGAGATTGAGGATAACCAGAACCAGCAGCTCCTCAATCTCCTGCTGAAGCGCTCTGAGGGGGTGAGAGCAGAAGTGCCACAAACAGGCACTTGAGGAGACACAGCACGTTCTGTATTCCCTGGAAAGGCAGCAAACAGAGCGATCTGGGCATGTCTTACTTGCTGTGAGTGGCAGAAGGAGTGAAATTAAGTGTATTATTAAATCACCTACAACAAACAGCTTTTATCAGAGCTGAGCAAGTGATTCCTGTTACGAATCTGTAATGTGTATCCTATAGAAGAGCAGTCTCAAAGTAGTACTACATAATCACAAGCACTGGAATGTAAAGAGGCCAAAAATAAATCAATAGTTGTCCTGCAGGAACAATGCTATCTACATTGATTGACAAGCTTTCACCACTGCTTCTTGCCTTGAAAAAAACCATAACACATACTGTGCACAGTTCCAGCACTAATAATTCCACATCCAACATAGTTCATAGTGTATTAATTTAAGATCAAATTTTGATTTTTTTGTAGAAGGCACTATGAAACAGCAAATAGTTGTTGTCATTTCCCAATTACACAGCTGAAACAAACATTTCACCATGGACACGGGGTCTAGCAGACACCACACAGTCCTTTCAAATGGCAGCAAGAAGACAAACAACACATGGAGATTTTTTTAATGTTCTGTATGTAATCATCTCATTATTCTCTCAAAGTTAAAATCCAACAGATAGTACCTATTTAAACACTTAAAACTGCAAGTGGTTATGAGAAAATGTAATGTCCAACATTCCTCCATAACCCCTTGGAAATTTCCAAGAGCGGCAGAAACTCCAGCGCAGGCTGCTAGGCTGGCTGCCATGGAAACAGACAGTGCTGGAAACACGGCCGTTTCCTTTAAATGAAAAGCTGTTACACTGAAAGCCTCCATTTCTTTCTGCCAGCTGCCAACAGCTTTTCTGCAGCCGGTGCCCCTTGGACGCTGCAGCACGGAGGGCAGAGGCTCCCGGCAGGCGCTGCAGTGGCACTGGGCACTGCGGGTGGGCACTGAACTGTCCCCCGGGCCGGCTGAAGCAGCTGCACCCTTAACACAGGGGTGTCACCAGCGTGTGGCAGTGCACACAGCAGAGAATTCCATCACACGGGCACACGTGAACTCCGGGAGTGACCCCAGCATCGGCTTTGTCCTGGAATTGTGGCCCAGCCTCACAGGGCAGAGCTACAGAAGTGCAGAACCCAAGCAGCGAGTGCCCTCTGGGCATCCTGCACTGTTATCCTGCACCCCAAACCCCATCTGCTCACATCCTTAAGTCTGTATTTTCTAAACACCATAACTTTACGCTAGATTCATCTTCCAGAGATAGGTTTTGCTTTCTCTTGAGCTGAGACTGTTTCTCCCTCAACTCTATGATGTGGTATTTTACTCTATTTATTTAAAAAATGGTTAATTTTTCCCACTAGTATTTGTTCTGCGAATAAAAAAGTAGAAAGTATATTTTGTATAGTATGTAAAATACAGAGCAGGTGATATGCAAGGTACATAATTCAGGAAGGTTATGGAATATGGTAGTTTGCACATGGTATCACACATTCCACCAGTCTGAAGTCAGGAATTTGTTACTATAATGTTCACTTAATTTATATGGCATGTCAAAGAAGGAGAGGAGGGAAAACCATGGAAGTAGCTACCTTTATTTGTTGGAAATTATTCTAAGTAAGTTGTTTGGAATTTTAAAAATAAAGTGCATTTAAAATTGTGGTACTCATTCCCCATCAGCCCGAGGATGGTAATACAGCATGTTAAACACTCTCAGTTTTAAAACAAAAATAATTTATCACCAATTCATCATGTAAGAAGTATCAGACAACATCTAATCATAGGTGAATGCCTTCAAAACTTCCATGTATGCCAGGATATAATTTTAAAAAGGAACTATTTTACCTACTTTAACTTGCTTTCATTAAAAAAAAAATCCCTTACTTGTTATATAATGTTAATGTTCTTTTTTCCATTATTGTGTGATTTTTCTGCTAAGACTATATCCAAAATAATTAAGAAAAGTTGAAGCAGCTCCTTTGCGTATTCATTTTAAACAATTATTCAGTCATATTTCCATTTCAGCTTAGAAATGTACTCTGTAAGTGTTAAGTACATGAGAGGAGACTACTGAGGGCCATTTCAGATAATCTCTCCAGAATTCTGGAGGGAAGCCCTGCAGGACCTCCAAATCTCTTAAATGATACCACTGTGATTTAAAGCTTTTGTCTGCAGCTACTGCTGATGCTCAGGTGAGTGCTTCCAGCAGTAACAGCATCCACTGAAAGCAGAAAATGAAAACCTAGATGGCAAAGAGAGCTGCATGTAAACTCAACATTTCAAACAAACATATGAACTATAACAACATCATTAGCTGAGAGGCTTAAATGACTAGGATATAGGACAATCTGTATTGTATCCCATTGCTATGGAACATGTTGCTTAGAAACAAGCCAGAACATACACAAGCCTCCAAACAAATTACTGGGATGTCTGCTGGGATGAATATATATATATATATATATATATATATATATATATGCATGGATATGTAAAAAGCAAAATCTGTATTTTTCATTATTCTGTTTACATCTTTAAAATGAGAAAAATCATTACCATCTTGGGTGAGAAGTCTCAACAAACTAAAGCTTTTATTTCCATTTTCTGTAAAATTGCATAACTTAAGTATATTAACAATAACATTTTCTAAATCTGCTATTATTACTCTGCTTAGTGCAGACCTTTGATCTTTTAAAAAAATAATCTGCATTTCCTCAAATACTACTATTAGCCAAAAAGTGTACTGTCAAGGGACTCATGAAACTTCAGTTTAAATTCTACATCTATTACAACTTCCTTTGTGACAATTTGGAGTGTATTACATTGAATGATGACAGATGATTTTCAGCCAGGCCCCCTCCATTGTCCATGCTATTCCTAGGCATAGCAAACAAAATGCACACCCAAGCAGATTCTCCAACTCAGGAGACTACACATTAATTCAAAACAGAGGAAGGTGGATTGCCACTGAGCTGCCTGATTGCAAACAGGGATGTGAGCAATGGTACTGAGTCAACTCTGCTGCAGACAGCTCCAGACTCTGCAGATGCTCAGTGGGTGAGTCCAGCTGATCACAGGGATGGGGAAGTTGCTGCATTAGGGAGGATCCTGCACTAGAGGCTGAGGCTCACACGTGTTGTGTTGGATGTGACAGGAAAGAAGAATCCCCCAGCAGAGCAGCAAAGCAGACGGTGGTTTCAGAGTGTGGTTTCATAACTCAATATGCTCTAACACAGGATTACCAATGAAAAGCCAATGGTCTGTGCCTCCCTCCACCCCCAGCTGCTTCTGCTGCTTTCCCACTGGCAGAGGTGCCTCCTGTCAGGTCTGTGCTCTGAGCTGGCAGCACCATGAAATCAGGGCTCTTCAGCAATACCCACTCACTTTGGGCTGTGTGACTCCTAATGCCAATACAAGAAAGAGGCTGGCAGTAAGCAGGATAGGGCTGGATGGGAATACACCTGGCTCCTGGCAGCAGCAGTCTTAATCCTTTTATAAAAACTTCAAGAAATCTTATAGTTGCCATAGCAAGTTTTTTAAAAGCTCTTGGTTAGCCACTATCATCTTCTAATTGTATACAGATTACCTACAAAATCAAATTAGTACATTGTAGTCTTTGGTTCATTGGAGTAGTTAAGCATGTGTTTATTATAATGGCATTAAAATATATTTATTATTAATTTAAGTGCTACACTGAAGAAGAAAATTCTGTGGAGTAAGTGCTGATTTACTTTTACGACATGCAATTATCCCATGACATTAAAGAGACTGTTTATGGTAGAGCTTAGCACAGCCCTGCAGGATCAGTACACACAATTTACAGTGCTTCCTTTATTAACAAAGGAGTAACACTTTTTTCGCCAGTATTTTTCTCATTATCTGTGTCTCAAGAAACGTACCTGATGGACTTACACTGATAAGGGGTCATAAAACCATCTCTAAATACCAAATAACACAACTTAGAGCTTTTTCATCACAAAAATCCCCAACCCAGCCAACCATCCCCAACATACCAAGAGCAGAATCTTTATCGTGCCAGGGCAGGAGAGCAGAAGAAGTCAAGAGGATCATCAGTACTCAACATACCAGCAATAGCAGGAAGTGTGTTGAATGAACAATTCTCAGGCAACAGGGCTTTGATTACAAGGGATGAGGGGAAGAAATCCTTCCTGACTACACCTGGTAATCTGTTACTCAGGCAGCACAAAGACAATTCCAGTGCACACCTGAAAAATCCACTCATTCCACCCTGTATCCTGTTTCCAGCACTTGCCAGTCTCCAGTTCCTCACATACCAGTAAATTTAAAATGCGTAACAAACTCCGGAAAGAAATTATGTTTCAAGGTGGAAATAAAATTTCCTTCCTGGCTAGTGTTTTTTTATTTAGAGTAGCCTGCAGGCAACCGGTAACTCTGAAACTCAGATGATGATATGAAAAATACGGCGCAAACAAACTGGGATCCAACCTGCTTTTAAATCCTGCCTAAGCACCAGACTGATCAGTTTCACCAATATGGTGTCTTCAAGAGTTCTGCATGGTCATACAGCTCATCCATCTTTAGACTGAAACAATTCAGGATATAAAACAAGACTTCCTCAACTCTCTCCAGTGCTGTCAGAAACCTTTCAATCTGCAGTCCAGATATATTCCCAGGTCCTAATACATGCACTGTTTGATGACACTGAATACTCCTTAGTAACTGTATGCACATTTAAGGCTTTTCACTTTAATTTTGCAAATGTTTTGGTTGCTTATTTGACAGTGCTACAAGATGCAGCAGGAGGTACAGTCAATGGTACAGGCATTTCTGAAAAAGCTGTTTAGTTAGCACTGTGGGGTTGACCTAAGAGACAGAAATTCTCTTTGTTCCTTGCTCATACAAAAGGTAATTTTGATCAGACAGATAAAAGTAAGAGCTGTTTTCACAAAAAAGGCAATGTGCAACAATAGTATCTGAGATGTTTACAAGACACTAGGGTATTTTCCTCCCATGCTACAGGATGCTATAATGTGTATCAAAAGCCTAAGCAAAGAAAAAACTTCAGCTTTGCAATCTAAACTGCTAATGTCCTCAATATTAATTTGCTGAAGACAGTGATGGGGTTTTTGTTTCCATCAAAAAATCTCTTTTCTTATAAAGAAATAATAATTTAAAAAAAATTGGACCTCACAATTCTCTTAAGGTTCTCATTCCTGAAATAAGAACTGCACTATCTTAGGATTTTTAGATTTATCAAACCTGTGCAAAGTAGCTTATGAAACAAAGGCACCTTTTGAATTACTGGATTTCTACAGACTTCATCTGGGTTTGCCAATACATTTTTAATTTTTGCAGGTTTTATAATTCACACATCATATTTTTAATTATTTTTGTGTCCTAAGGAAGAAACATTTGAGAATTCACGTAGCAAAACCAGCCACATTTTAAGGAAAAATAAAGGAGGAGAAAAGAGGAGGGCAAAAAAAAGAGAGAGAGAAGGGCACAAGTTAATTTAGAAGATATTGTTCTGTAAAATAAGTTGTCTTACTATTTATGTTTTTTAAAAAGTAAAATGTGTTACCTGTAGTATTATTTAAGTAGGATTAACAACTGCAACTGGATTTTTAAAAATCTATAAAATATCTGAACTACATATTTCATAACATTACAAACTGGAAACGTGAAGCTCTGTTTTAGTCCCTCTAGATATAAATCAAGAAGATTTGAAGTGTTTTCAATAATTCATTCTATATACCACAAGAAAGAAAATTATTGTTTTTCTAAGCTTTAGAAGGAGGAAAGGCTGGAAGAAGACATCTTGTAGTCAATCAAACTCTCAAGAAGAGGTTCATTATTTTAATCATTACACTGCCAAACTTGGGAGAGATAAAAGAATAAGCAGTATTCACTGGGGAAAGTGAAAATGGAGAACAGGTACTAAAACACAGAAAAGGAAGCAAAGATAGTGATTATGGAAAACATATCTTCTTGTATGCACTGAATAATTTAAGCTCTAAAATATTAATAAATTTAGACTGGCAGAGTATCCATAATTGCAGGTTTTTTGCTACTCTGACAGACCATCATTACTGTAATGTACATTCTTTCATCCTCTTTCTCCATAACTGACATGCTTGAAGAGGCCTGAAGATAATCATTACTGTGGTTACTCATTAATTAGCCCACCTACACTACCCACTGTGCTGGGTTTTGCCATGTTTTTCTGCCCTTTATTTCTTGGTAGCTTACCCCAGATAGGTTTTGTTTCCTACAGCACTGCCCACCCCTCTGACCCTCCTTGCTTCCTTCTCTCTTGCTGCTGTCCCCAGAGCCTCAGCAGCAGCTGGGCTTTAACTGGACCTGTTCTGAGTTGTGAGGCAAAAACATCCCGAGCCAGAGGCCACTGCTGGCCCTTTCTTTCAGCCACTGTCTCCCAGTCAGTGCTTTCCTGCCACAGAGGAAGCAGAGCTGTTCTGCTCTCAGCCACTGCCACATGCAGCAACATTCAAGCTCTTACTACCTTCCTAATCACTAACAGACCTTCGGTATCAGTACACTGCACAAAGCGCAGTGTTTTCTCTAGCTCAAACTTAAAGCTAAGTAATGGCGTTTTTAAACTGCCCTGTCAGGTACTGAATTTAATACTGAATATGGGCTATCTTTTTGCCATTTAAAACATTATTAAGGTCCAAATTTAAAAAATAAATGAACAAAACTCCCAAACAAATCCAGCATTTCAATTCTGAGAAAGGCAGGATCTCAAGTAGAACTCTTGCCACCACACCAAGGGAGAAATCTCTGAATCACCAGACAATCCAGAGATATCTGGAGGAAAAGCCAAAGCAGAGTGCTATAGAAGAAAAGCAGGAATTTTGTCTACTACAAATCCAGTTTGTGTCCTATTGATTAAGCAGCTGGAGCTGAGCCCAGAGCTGCAAGAGCCTGGAGTGTTAACTCCCACCCGTGTCAGACGGCTCTGGGCAGGGCTGGCAGCCGACCCCCAGAGGTCCCTTCCTTCACCCAGGCCAGCGGGAAGAATCCTGCCCGCCAGGAGTAAGACAATTTCCCTGTCTCAGCAGCATTATTGCCTCAGCCTAACAAAGATTACTTTAAATTAATCTCGTATAGTTCTATTTGTCAGCTTTAAATGATGTTCCAAATATTCTCAGACTACTGCTATTTTAGAAATTAATGCCTGTGCATTTTATCCATTTAATGCCCAGTTGAAATCCAGTCATTTAAAAAAACATAATGTGGTTTGAAAAGCACACGTCTCAAAACCAGAATAAAATCTAATTTAAAGTATGAGGGGAGAACGGAATTCCAAAGAAAGGAAAGAGCTGAGAAAGGCACTATTGAAAATGAGGTAGCAGTATGTCTAATACTAAAGGTGTGTGGGGTTTTATTTTGACATGCCATATTTAATGATGTTTATTTCATTATATTTATTTCAATAGCGACATTTTGAAGCACTTTGTGCAATATTTACAGAACAATTTCAGAGTCCTTCATTAATTCAGCACTAAATGATACTCTGAAAAGACTACTTGATTGCTCATTTTTCTTCATACTACAATTCCAATCAAACTATCATCGTTATTTTACTATTCTCAGGTAAAATTTAAATTCAGCTTTTAGAGGCGTTTTTTTTTTCAGAGGGAAAATAATACCTCATTTAATGTACAAAAACTCTTCCTGACCTACAGCATTACATCGGACATGCTGGTGAATTGAACTGGACTTCTGCATTCTCTGTCCCCCAACCAGCAAGTGACTGACCTTCCTTGAGACTTTTCTGGCTGTTCACCTCAAGGCATTCCTTCTCCTTCAGTGGCTTAAGATCTCCTGCAGGTAAGATCTCGGAAAAGCCCTGCTGCTGTTTCTTGGAGCTATCGATCATGGTGGGAATCCTTTAGAATGGCAACATCCAGCAGCGAAAAAACGCAGGCCGCAGTGGGCAGCGGTGCAGCGCGCTCCGCACGGGGCCCGGCGCGGACTCCTACGGNAGCCCGCCCCGGCTCGGCTCAGCTCGGCTCGGTCCGGCTCAGCCCACCCCGGCTTGGCTCGACTCACAGCGCCCGCTCTGAGCCCGCAGCCCGCTCTCACCGCGGGCACCGAGCATGTGAAGCACAACTCCCGAACCCCGCCTCTCTCCCCAGACAGACACTCCCCCTCCGCCTGTAGTTACGCTCGCTTCCTCTGCACATTGGTGTTTCAATGTGCAGCTCGGTGGTCAATCATCTGACAAAGAATGAGTCAAGCGGTTAAAAATAAATCCAGCAGTTGCTGGAGCAGCATTCGCTGATACCTAAGACAAACTACTGCTGAGGTCTCTCTCCCTTTCCCCCTTCCCTCTCCCTGCCCCCACTCCTCGGAACACTGCTGCAGGCAGCAGAAATACCTCATCTTTGCCTGACCGGCACATTCATCACTCATTAAGTTTCACCAGTAAATAGAGCTGCACAGCGGCATTTGAAAAAGTTATAGGTATGTTAAGGAACCTTCCCACCCACCCAACCCCAGGTCTGGTTCCAGAGACATATATCTAGCAGAGGTAACTGGGAAAACCAGTGATTATTTCCATGCTTTTCCCTGCAGTATAAGAGACTCTGCTCCTTATTGTAAATATCTAAGCCCCAAGTATTTTATTATTTTCCTTTTCACATTAGTTACACATCTCATTATTCCCAGCAGTTTCAGGAGTATTTCCTCCCACAGCTTCTGATCTGCCATTCTCTGCAGCATATCCCATTTATCTTACATGAGTCATCAACTTCAGTGTCAACCTGGAAGATTTCAGGGAAATGGATCCCCTCTAATTACCTGGCACTGGCCATAAGGGAACAGCAGACGAATCTGCATTTAATTTCCTGTACTTAGAGAAAAGAAACTATACATAATGTTAAATAGTCTCTACATGTCAACTAGGAACCCTGGCAGGTGTATTTCCCCTTCCCTTTGGCCTAAAAATGCTATCATTGCAAGGCCTATAAATGCACACATTTTCCACACTTCTACTTTGTGTTTTAAATCCTTTGACCTGAAATTATAATGTACATCTCCATTCAGATAAAATGTTTCACTTCCACAGAATCAGACTTGAACATATCTATATACATTCAGATACAGATTTTTTAAAAGTGGAAACCAGGAAAAAATCCCATCTTTTCCTCTTTGGATCTTTGGACAAGACAGTCAGTGAGCAGTGACTCTTCACCTTGACAGCGCACTCCCAGGGCCGGTGACACCACGGGGTGTGAAGCTGCCTGGCCCAGCCAGCAGGATTTGGATGCCTCGCCCTGGTTGCCTGCTGCTGGGAGAAGGGAGACCTAGATCTGCTCAGAACCGCAGACTCCAAGGAGGCATGAGCTCACCAGGCTTTAGCAACCTCTTGACATGTAAGGAGCTGACAATACAGGCAAAAAACTCTTTGCAGCATGAATGATTCGAGGTCACTCTCCCAGTCTAGAAATCAGTTGTCTGCACATCATTTGTATAAGAATTATCAGCTTAAATTATGTTCTGCTTAAGTACAAGTTACAGACTATTCCAGTACATTTGCTTTTGCAGTGATTTTTACTGAACACAAGAAGAAAATACTGTGGAAAAGCTCCTTCATAAATCAAATTAACTTCCTCACTGCCTGCAGCTGAACACTTATTGTGCATAAGAAACAAAACTACTGTTGAGAAACCCCACACATTCAGAAAATAAAAACTCAGACAAGCAGAATACAAACACATACTGCTTAAATTTAAACACACATTAAACTCTGACACAGTCAATAAACAGAATATTATACACTTACTGATATAACAGATTTTTCTTGTACCAAGAAAGAAGTTAATTGTTTGGATGGATGAATTATATTCTAACAGTGTAACAATATATAACAGCACAAATTGTTTTATGAAAAGGGTACAGTGTACTTCACAAACTCTGAACTAATTTCCCAATGATTCAGAAAACAGTATTTTGAAATTTAAAAAATTCCATGCTCCAGTGAGGAAGTGTGTAATTAAAGAAGCCAGATGAAGACATTTTTCTTCAAACACCATATTTCTAACAGAAGTTCTATCCATTCCTATCCCTTTATAGTGCTTTATATAAATTGAGAGTGCCCAGTGCTTAGGTAAAGGTGACCACAGTAACAGCAGCTGGGTGGGAGCAGTTCAAGCCTCCAGGAGCCTTTCTCTTGTTCAGAAAGATGAGTTTAGCCAGGAGTTAGTGCTAACCACTCCTCCCCCTTTCCAAGGGTAGCCACCCCACAGAAGATCAATGTGCTTATGCTCCAGCTACTTGGAGTTATACCTCATATTCTGCTTCAATTTCACCTCCTAGTTCCATACAAGCTTAACAGAGAGATGAAAATTTTAGAAGACCTTTAAGAAGTCTGATCAAAATCTCAACAGTAACATGCAAAATCTTTAGTAAGAAAAGCAGGAATCACAGAATTTATGAAAAATAAGAATGAGGCAATTCTTGTACAGACTAGGAGAGACGAAAGGTCAAAATAATGCTGTGTATTTTTCATGTAACCAAATACTGCCATTGCCAATAAATGCTATATTCCATATACAATATGGAATAGCTGGGTGAGAGCATATATAATAAATGAAGACAAAGAAGGTCTTAGAAGATGCATTAGAAGAAGGAAATAGTTCTGCTCCAGATTAATTTATACTGTGAATATTGAAAATATCTGGATATTCTGCTCAGGGATAACTTTCTCTTATATCCCAGCATGAAGAAAACATTTATCTCCCACATCATGAAAAAATATTCCTATTCCAACAACCTCTTGTTTTCCCAGCAGTCTTGAATATACCTTAATCCAAGCTCAATTGATAACTTGGTATTACTGGTTATTTGAGTGTGCAACAATATAGTACTTATCTTTTTAGTGATAAGGCTTCAAAGGAAAACTAATAATCATCTCAACATGTCTGTTGGAAAAGTCTTAAGACTCTGAGACAGCTTCACAGACTCCCGGGGACATCTCACAATTCCCAGCTCCACAGCACTGCAACGTGGGAAAAGCGCACGATCTTATGATGGACTTTGTCAACATTCCTAAGAGCTGTACTAGATGGAACAGAAACACTGTTAGCATGTTTCAGTACTAAATTCACCGGCTCACTGCCAATACCCAGGTGTTCAAAGGTGTCCTGAGCAGGTCCCATGTGAACCAAGGCAGAGTGCTGCCTGTTATCCCCAGTGCTGACCCACCTGCCTTCTTTCCTGCCAAATGAAATAAATTTGTAACTCCTCTAGAATGGTTCACATACATTCTTACCTGTGACTGCTAAAGCACCACAATGACTCCTCAGATTTACTCATGCACTTTCAAATCTGATGGTAATTTTTTAAGCTCTTATGAAATAGCAGAAGTTCTGTCATGAGCCACCACGACCACATTGATACATTGAACACACTGCCTATGTTTGGGCAGTATCTGTCTTGAAGATTGTTTTGACAGATGAAAACTGCTTTGTATTTCAGTTACTTCTGTTGTTGGTTTTAAAGGACCCTAATTCCACATTTATCTTAAAAGAAAGGGTGACTTTACAGGTGGGAACTTCATACTTTCCCATTCAAATTACCCATTTTGGCCTACCACAAAAAATCCTCTAAAGTATTAGTGAAACAATAGCAACTTGTATGTTCTTTGACTACTCTTTATTTTAGCAGTAATACAGTTAATAGAACAACCCATGAATTATGCAATATAAATTAGGGACAGAAAAAGCTTGGGATCTTACAACTCCACTCAGGGTTTGAAATGATTTTGTGTTCAGTGTCTAAAAGTGAGCTAGAATTTGGATTGTCATTTGAAATTGATGGCATTGTTAAAAACAGGCAAAAAACTTTTTCAAATTGCAAATTTTTCATCTTTTCTTTCTGCTCCTGACTAGTTAAATAGAGAATGTTTTGTAATACAGAGAAATATTCATTTCCAAACTAAACATTGGACATAAAACCCCTGCAATCTGATCATGTACCTGTTTCAAATGAGCTGTTTTTAACATTACAGATAGCAAAATGAAACTGAGGATCACAGAGAAACCTATAATGACCTAGAAACAAAATTGTGGCTGAGAGACTGGTTTCTGTCAAACAACAAAACCAAAGTATCTCTTCCAGCTGAAAGAAAATCTTGAGTCCCTCATGTTGTATTTTTCAGTTACAGGTTTGAACTCTGTTACAAACTGCATCAGTGTATCCAAACCAGAAGCTGAAGTAAAAGACACAGCCCAAGCTCTTGCTTTCAGTGAAAATGAAATCTTCTAGCATTTGCATTATTTTCAGAGGGCAGAAGTACCTCTCATTTGAATTTCAATTAAAGTTGAATATATTGCATAAGAGTGGGTGAAATGAAGAAAAAAGGCCTCAAAATGGAACATTTCTGTCAGTTCCATAAACCAGAATCTCATTTAATAGCAATGTATTGCACAAGTTTTTCATAAATGTTTGCTTTACATACAAGGTCATCAGCGCTTGTTCCTTCCATTCTTCTGCAACACAGACTCCAAGTGTTCTGCCAACCTTCAGCCTACAGCAAAAGTGTTATTTCAAAAGTGAAAGTGTCTAGTAGATAT
This sequence comes from Peucedramus taeniatus, assembly GCA_013400575.1. NCBI lineage: Eukaryota > Metazoa > Chordata > Aves > Passeriformes > Fringillidae > Peucedramus > Peucedramus taeniatus. The sequence continues at coordinate 703,397 of WBNO01026507.1, read as the reverse complement.
TAACCAAAATTCCAAAGTACAGGAGAAAGCAATGCAGCCCCACAGAACCTCCCCAGTGCCTGCCTGTCTGCCCCTCACAGCAAACCCTTATCTGAGTGAAGCATCAGTGATGTGCTGAGTGACATCACTGACTGGGAGCTGCTTCACAACCTTATTAAACACCAAGTAACTAAGCAACAATTGCTTTAACAGTACATTCCAGCTCTTCACATCATATGGAACTCATTCCTTTGCGATCCCATCAAAAAGAAAAACAAAACCAAACCAAATGCCCTTGGGTGTTTAAACTCTTTCACTACCACAATAACATTTTCAAGTGGGAAAAAAGCCTAATTACTCAAATATCTATTTCACCTTGGCTTTACATACACCTTGATGAGTATCTTGGTGCTATATATTGTGTTAGGATAATCTAGTTCTTGATCATGGTGTAATAATTCCTTCACATAGGAAAATAGTTCTCTGACTATACAAACCTATTATAATTTATTCTATTGCTTCTATAAACATTAAGAACATTACTTCAAATTATTAATTAAGGGGAATTGTTTTAGGGCAGTTCTGTTCTGCCTATATTCTCAACCATTGTGGCAACAAAGACCTAAACCACACATATAATGGTCACCATCTTCCTCAGTCACCCTTCCCAGAAAAACACCAAACACTTACAGTGATGTCAAATTTATAATTCTGCATGTTCTACTTCTCTTCTCCCACTGAAACCCACACAAATTCCTTTTAAGGGAGGACATATGTTGGCAGTGTTCACTGCTTAAATGAAAACTACCTTCCATTTGGTCTTACCCATATACACATATAAATTAATAAATATTTTAAAAATGTATATACAGAGTACATAAAAATGTGCATTTTTGTATATGTTTAACTATACAGATCTACATTTAACTGCATATATATATCCTGTAGAGGACAATATTTAGTCATCCACTGTGCTACCTCTGATTTGCAAAAGTTGCCTATAATAAGTGCTGCACACCAATTACCAGTTCTGTTTGCTCCATGTTACCTTCTTGTAGTGGCTTTGTCACAAACTGACTCTTCAATGACAACATTTGCAGTTAGGAATTAGTTCAAACAAATTAAAACAATTATACAATGGAATTTAAAATTAACCCAACATTCTTTTCTAGCTATGCATTTAGTTATGCACAAGGAATTTCAAGAAAAGGTCAGAATAAGACAGTTTGATCAAGTGATCTCTTTAAAGGAAAACATGCTTTCTGTATCTCCTGTAATCACTCAAATGCCAGGCCCCCAAACAAGATTTCACATATACCAGATGCCTTGAATTGAGTCAGTCACAGGTCATGTCTCCTGTGTTAATCTCTTCACAATAAGCAGATAATTAAAAAAAATAATAACTATAAATCAAACTAAAATGATGGAATGTTTGTTTAGAAGTTTACCAAATGGAATGACCCTGCTGGAATTCTTTCATGTAGCCTGTGAAAATGTCAGAATATATTCCATTTAAGAGGTCACAGTCCCTAGAGATCTCTGAGTTTTGGCTTGTATGTCTTTTCACATGCTTTAATATTTGAAAATTGTTCCTTGTAGACACTGACTGATGGCCTGGGAATGCTAGGATTGTGGGAACTGGCAGTACCAATGACAAAAAGAGACTTACTGGGAAATCAGTACCTACTCAGTTTGCGCTCTCCTCTCAGAACAGATAGGATGACATTCAAATATTTACAGGGAGACCAAGGGACTTTTGTTTTTTCTACTGACATGTTAAAAAACCAAACAAAACCCCAAAAACAAACTCCCCCTGAAAAAACAGAGCACTACCAAAAAAACCAAAACATAGAGACAAATATATATTAATTACAATATGCTGCCTGTTCTAAGCAAAGATTACTTAATAGAATATTTGCATTGGATGTTCAATGGGCTATTAAAACCTTGATGGAAAGAGAAACCCCAGAATCACAGAGGCTGGCAGTAGCCTCTTGACATCCCCTGGCCCAAGTCCTGCTGGAGCAGGGTCAGCTGGAACAGGCTTGCCCAGGACAGTGCCCAGCCTGATTTTTATTATTTCCATGGGTGGAGATTCCCCAGCCTCTCTGGGCAACCACTGTACATACACACACATTATTTATGACTACACTATAAATGCACACACACATTTCTACTGTAAGCTTACAGAAATTGTGCACTTCTTTATCTAGACAGGTCTTTCAGGATGCACTTCCTTTGAGGTCTGGTTTGTGTGGGATTTTTATGTTTGGTTTGTTGATGTAATTGTTGTTGGTGATGCTGTTGATCAGAATATCTGCATGCTGTTTTCCAGATCTCACTGCTTTCAGCTTAGTGATTACGAAACCGCTGAATTTAAGATGATTTTTCAATTTCATTTTCAATTATATTCCCTGTCAAGCTACTACTTTAATCAGAACTAAGTTTCCCATCTGTTGTTCTCTAGTCTTTCCACTAGTCATCTTTTCAACAGTGTCTCTCCCAGCTCTCTCAAGAAAATAAATTCTAAGCACAGTGAACTACCCATACATCATTACAAGAGGAAAAAACACACCTAATCACTGATCTTAGAGGAGTGGAGAAAAGCCTGTCATACACAGATGCAAGAAGAATGTCCCAAATCTCACCTGATTCTCTAATACCAAATTTGCAGTTCAAATCTATTAATTGCACAGAGGATTGAGAATTTGTTCAGAAGCCATAAAACTATGCCAAGAATGCACGTTACCAGTGCTACATACTGAGGGAGTGGAAGATAAGAGATAACAGGCAAACTAATATACTACAACTCTTAGATGCCAGAAAAAATCCCTTGGATCATCAAATTTATTTAAGTAATACCATTAGGTTAAGTGGGATGTAGATTTCATTCAGTTATTTTAAGAACTGTGTCTCCCAGCTGACTCGACTGGTCCCTTAGGAGGACTCAATATACACCATTTGGAGTATTTGTTTTTGTTTGGGTTTGTGTTGGGTTGTGTGTGTGGGTGTGTGTTCCATCTTCCCCTGAATTCCCCACAGTACCCCACAAGCTCTCCAGCCCCACAGGAAGCTGCAATTCTCATCTGACCTTTGGTGCCTCAGGGTCTCTGCTCCTGAATGTCCCTGCTCTTACACAGCTAGGGGCACTACTTTCTTTGGGCTGCTTTCTCCTAATTGAGATTTTACCAGTCTTGCTTTTACTTTAAGTTGTTCACTTAAGTTCACTTTTACTTTAAGATGTCCCAAGGCTTTTTTACTACAAAATATCCAAAACTCTTGGTTCTTCTCTCAATTAGCCCAATTCTGCTGGAGAACAGTTGCTGCCAGCCATGGGAAGCACAGCACCACCTTCTCTATCCTCCTCCAGTTCATGATGCACAACCCCAAGGAGAAGCAGAAGCAATCCCATTCCAACAAGCAGAAGCAATCCCATTCCTACAAGCAGAAGCAATCCCATTCCTATGCTGGCTGTGAGTTTGGAGGAGCAGACACCTCGCAGACCCAACTGCCTGGAACAGAACTGCTTCTCCACACCACACAAAGGGCAAGGAATGTGCACACTCCCCTTCTGACAAGATTTATGGCCAAAATGCAGAGCTGAAGGGCACTCAATGGCCCAGACAGGTGTCAGCCCCTTATCCACTCATTTTACAAGGATATAACCTGTGGATGACAACTGCGCAAGAGCAACTTACGTGTCTCTTTTCCAGAAACTGTCACAAGAGTCTGGCACAATGAGATAGACAAGGAAGCCACTGCAGAGCCAAGAGAGGCTGCTGTAAAACACAAGCTAGGAGCTTTCTATTTTACATGTACCTTGAAGTAATGATTGCATGACTTCTCATATCCAGCCCTTCACAGCTCCCTCTTCCAGCCAAAGTGGCATGCTCACCAGTTCTGGAAAAGTATTAATTCAGCACGCAAAAAGCTTTGGTCATGCACTGCTTCCTTTTTTTGATGGTATCTACATGTGCAATCCCTTCCCATCACTTGGCTCTGAAACAGCAGGTTGGAAAGCTGCAGGCTGCATCGTTCCCATCCACCCTCCTGCTGTCAGCAGCAGACAGCCTATCCTTCCCTCCCTTGCCACCTCCTGGCTCTCAGACAGAAGCTCATGAAACTGTGGTACAGTGTGTGGGCAGCACATTGTTCTGACTGGTACTTGGGCCGTGCCACGCTGCTGCTACTCTCGTCAGCCTTCCTCCACCGCAGCCCAACTCAGACCCAGGCATCAGTCCTCTCCCTCCTGCTTCCAAAGAGCCTCATCCATGTCACTTTTCCCCCCAAGCTGTCCTTCCTAAGGACGCAGCATCTTGCCTAAAAAGCACATGCTGGACCCTGGCATCCTTCAGACAGGGATGCAATCACAGAGCCTGTTTCCCAAACTCCATGTACGTGAGGAGGCTCATTGGTCATGAGAGGGACTGTACACCCATGGCTGTCATGAGACTGCCAGAATCACAGACACATCTCTGTCATCATTCAGGAGGTGTCAAGTGTGAAGAGCAGAACCAATGAAATAGGAACTTTTGCTGCTTTTTAGCAATTGGAGCAAGAGTTGGCTTCCAGAGAACAGGCACGATAAAGCACTGCAATACACAGGGCACATGCTTACACGATCGATGCACTGTATGTACTGCCTAATTATCCAGAAAGATGAAGACTAATGAGAACCTGAAATCAGTTTCATTAGTAATACAGTATTGCCCACAGCCATGAACTTGAAAACAGCTCAAATGAAATAGGAGAACCTTAAAATTGTGACAGTCCAGGAGACCAACATATAATATCCACCTCCCAAAATTATTCATTTGTCTTTGTTCAGGGAGTAAATACCTGCATGTAATAAGTGACTAGAAAATCTTAAGCTCCTAATGCACTCCAACTGTTTTGTTATTGATCCTCTGCTGGAAGTTAAAACCTTTTGACAGAGTTGGCACAGCATATAAATGTTCCTTTGTAAACTCAAGTGACAGTAATTCCACTGGAGCTTAAGCTAACCATGAGAATTTGCAGCAAACCCACCGAGCTCTGCCCACCCGAACTCTTACTCCTGCTTTGCTCTGTGGCTGGGATCTCTGGGGCAGAGGGCAGGGGAGAGGAGGAAAATGTGAAAAAGGAGAAGGTAGTAACAGCTCCAGTGACTGCTGGCTCACCCAGGCATGCTGAGATTACCTCCACAGTAAACAAAACCAAACCAGAGCAGAAGCCTCCTACCCTTGCAGTGACATTGGAAAAGCTGGAAACATAGTTTCTGTACTAACTTGTGCAAGTCAGCTTAACAACACTGCAGAACAACACTAGAACAGTTCAGCCTTCTACTGGACTACTGCCAAAAGACTCATTCAAGTAAACAAAAGGTTTAAAGGATCACTACCAGAGCTCACAGTAAGCATAATGCTTCCTGCATAAAAATATCCTACCAAAAAAATACCTTTAAACATTTCAGAATTTTTTAAGTGCCACTGTATTTCTTTGAACTTCAATCTCTTACGTTTATGGACTTTATGAAGTAGTGACATGCTAAAATACTCTTGTACATATCCAATTCTTGGAAAAAAGTAAAAATATTAAATTATTAAAACTACTTTAAATTTGAATCCATCAAATTCAAAGTTCACTTTTACAAATTTTTTTCTGACTTTCATCATTTCTACAAAAAAATTTTTCTAACCAAATTAACCAAAATTACTAAATCTGAACTTATAGATGAGCAATAGTTTGGCTGCTCTGGAGATTTAACAGGACACAGATACCCACCTCATGCATTTTAGATTTACAGGAAACAAAGAGAAAACAAATTTCCCCAAAGGATACTAATATTGAATTAAACTTTGTAGGATAGAATGCAAAACATTAATTATGTATTATTTATGCAGAAAAAAAACCCATTATTGAAAATTATCCCTTTTTGTCTGATAATATTACAACTCTCAAAAACATTTTATTAATACTTGTAGTATACACCAGCTGTAGTTTTAAAACTTTTTAAACATCTCCTCAACTCCATTCTAGGTTCCAGAGTTCCTGCTGCTGCTCCAAGAGCTGCCCTGGCGGGTGAAGCTCCCTGGACCGACATCCCAACACCCCACAGCACCTGGACATGGCAAGGGCGAGCGAGGAGAGTCCCTCGCGGTCCTCGCCCGGTCCCTCCCGCGGCTCCGCGCCCCCGGGCACTCACTCACCATTCTTGCGCTCGGTGAGGGGCGGCAGGCAGGGGCTGGGCTGCAGCGACNGCCAGCCGCGCCGGGGGCCCGGGCTCGTCCTCGCCGTCCGCCGGCCCCGCGGGCTCCATCCTGGGCACGCCTCGGCGCTCTGCGGAAACAACGCGGCTCTGGTCACTCTCTGCTCCGGCAACACCGACAAATGCTTCACACACTGCTCTGCCTTCTCATTTGGGCTTTGGGCAGTTCCTTCGCACGCACAATTCAGCTTTAGAATTATGGACATTACCTACTGATTTCCCACAAGTACTAAGGGTTGGCAAAAATATAGTCAGGGAATGGATTCAGAGGCAATTTAACAGAAAGCCGGGCACTTTCTCCGCTCACACTGACAGAAACATCACCCAGTGTTAACCCTCACGATGGATGTCCAGAAGCTCCTGTGCCCCACCCTGTGTCCCCACCTGCTTTTTCTTTCATTCAACATCCCTTTTTCCAATAGCTTCAATTAGACAATGCTGAATTGATATATTGTGCTAACATACAAATAGCTTTTAATATTTTGAAGCTCTGCACAACTCTCCTTCAGATCCCAAATCAACATCAGTATTCATACAGGACTTCACACCACCAAAGGACTATATCTGAACTAGTTAATCCTCAGTCTCTCCAGCAAGGAAAAATTTTGGCCATTAATATTTTATAATTAATTTTACTGCACACTAGCTACTTATTGAATAGTTGAAGAAAAGTCCCAATTTACTATATCCTTCCTTTCTATCATTGGTGTAGTACTTAAACTACAGTAAGGAGAGACAGAAGTATGAATTACTGGTACAGGCTTTTTATACCTCACAGAACTATCAAGTCATTAAAATTTCAATAAATCAATATGGACGTCAATGAAGTCCCATCCCTAGATTCTTGGAAACTTGAATGATATGAAATATTAACAACTCAGAAGGACTCACAAAAATGAAGAAACGTCTTATTATTGTGAGATTTTTTGTAATTTTAAATTATTTTTCTTAAGAAACACAACCACTTGCCATACTTAGCCTCAAACTTCAAATATTCTGAATATAAATACCACATGTGTTAGGGTGTGTATTCAGAATTTTGAAAATGCAATATATGTTTCAATGATCAATACCAAAATATTTCAAGTGTCAACATGATATTTAAAAAACCAAGATGACAAAAAATTATCATGACCACCAAAGAATGGCCTACACTACAAAAGGGTATTGAATCATGTTCTGAAAGTGTGAATTGAAAAATAAGAAATATAAGCAAGTACTGCTTGATATACACCTAAATACAACAATTATCATGGTTAAGTGCATATTTTTCATTATTTTCCCTAGTTACCAACTGGAGCTTTCACATTAAATGAAGACACATTAACTGACTGTTATGCAAGATTTTTTTTCTTTGTTCTTAGCTTCTAGAAGCATAATTTACTCAGCTCTCACTCGATTTCCTGACATTACACTCTCCTCAAACTCCCACTCACTCATACAAATTAAGTACATTATTAACCAAGCAGGTCTCTTCAGAGCAGAATTTAAGTGAAAATTTAGCTGCTTATCTGTTCATATTCACAGCATTTTATCCACAATTTTCTAGTTATGAGTTGCCTTGGAGTCACTTTTCAAAGAGATTAAGCCACGTGAGCTGTATTCATGCTTTCAAACCAGATGAAATTAATAAAAACACCTTCTTGTACTAAAGGCTTAGCATTTGTTATGCTGCAGGTTAGCTTTGACTAATTTTTCTCCCCATGACAGATAAGTAAATATCAAGCTTTGAATGAAACCAGCTTGACTTCCACCACATCTACAGTGCACTGCGGAATTGGTAACATGTCCATCTCTCAATTTTAGTTTCAGGAATGTACAGAAATGTGGGTTTATTGTCCAGATCCAACTGAGAACACAGCATGCAATCAAATGATGTTGATTGCAGCACAGCAGCACAACTCAAAACAAGTTTGACTTCCCACACAAAATGTGCTTGTTCTGTGGTTTGAACATTAATAGAACAGGTTGGAAGAGACCTTCTGGAGGTCATCTCCAGTCTATCCCCCCATCTCATGGGATTACCAGCTCTCAGGAACTTGCCATGTCAGCTTCCAAAAATCTCTAAAGCAGGTGATTTCACCACCTCTGGGTAACCTCAGTATGAATACTCTGCCCACCTGCTTCACACAGAATTTATTTTCCTGCTGATCATGACTCTCAGGACCCTATTTTCACTGTGGTTTCATATAGTACATGAACGTCATCGTTAAGAAACCTCTAAATCCAAAGTTCTCCAGTGCAGAACTCTAACCCTAATTTTAAACTTTCCAATTCACAGTAAAGTCCCATATATTGCACTTCCCTTTTCCTAAATCTTTTAGATAGGCTGCTAAAAACCCCAGGTATGTTCTCAAATGATCCTTTAACACTAGAACAACCCTACTGCTATGTTGCTACATAATCTTTGAACAAAAGACAGTCTAGAATCCCCAGAAAGTCTAAATTCCTCAGATTCTTTACTCATATCCCAAATCACATTTTGCTCTCATTTCTTTTCATTATTACTTATGAACTGCTGCTGTATCAGACTACAGAAACATTTCTGAGCTAAGAACAACAAATTCTCTTAACCTTCCCCAAAAAGAAAAACACACATCCCCACCCAACATTTTCAGGGTTTTTTTTGTAGGGGGAAAAAAAAGTCAGTGACCTACATCATGAACATCTGGCATAGATACACTAGGATTCTTACAGTTCCTTACTGAATCAATGAACAGAACCTCTAAAAAATATTATAAAGGTGACAAATTGAAGACTTGAAATAATAAAATATAAACAATTAATTTGATTCTTATCTCTTGCTTTATTAGAATCTAATAAAGAATTCATTCAGCTATTCAAATTTCTGAAGACAACTCCTGAACTTGGCATCCAGGAAATTACTATTTGCCTTTGGCATAAAGTTTTCTTTACCAGTTGAAAAAACTAATCTGGGAACTTAAAAATAATCTTTCCAAACAAACAAACAAAAAAGAAATAAATGAGGACAAAAGACATCTGTAAACATCTCTGTAAACATCTTTTTACACTGCTGCATGTATGATAATAAACCATTACCATTTTTCTAGCACACCCATTTTAACTGCTCCAGATGAATACAACTGCTTTAGCATCAGGTGCAGGCTACAACCAACAGCATTTACTTCACATAGAACTCAAATAAAGATATGCAGAATGTCTCTAATCTATTTTCAGTCTTCAAAAGCCATTTCATTCTGATGTTTCTAATATAACCAATTGTTTGTACATCAACAATCCAAACATGAAAATGAGTAGTAGAAAACATTTGTTTACCTTGTTTAAAATCAAACCCTGTACAATATACACTTCATCCAGCAACCATGTGCAAAACTGAGAAACCTCTGATTTAGAATGTAAAGCCCAGGATACTCTCATATTTTATATTAAAGATAACAATTTGCCTCCCCTTTCTCATTTGTTTGAAGCCTCCGCAATCCTGAAGAATTATTTCAGATTTGCCATCTGCATTTACAGATGGCAACCATTATCTGTGTAACCCCTGAATTGAAGCAGACCTATACATAAAGTATATTAATAACATAACTGAAACTCAACAGTAAAAACATGTACAGGAAAATACAATTTAAAAAAATCCATTCTACTAAAGTTTCAACATTCTACTTAACATAATCCAAGAAAGCACCTTTTATACCATGCTGATCTGACAAAAATCAGTTGTCACTCAAGGGATTTCCACTTCCTTCCTTGCAACTAAGATACCTAAAGTTGTGTGAGCCATCACTCTGCTAGGTATGAAAACCATTTCTACTTATTATCTGTTGGAAAGCATAATACCAATTTATTTACAGAAACTAAAAAGAAAATTACTCAATTGTTCCAATAGTCCTAAATGATTACAGGTAGCTGGGGTTTGTTTGTTTTAACATAGAATTCACCAAAATGCTTAAGAGTAGTAAAGTGAAAACTAGAAAAAAATATTTTCCTACTTAGCCTTTAGAATACATTATCAAAATAGAATCTGAACCAGCACTGCTAGGAGGCTTCGGTTCACATTTCCCTGACAAGTACATAGGAACAGTGTTCCAGCACTGGCAAACCAGAACTCCTGTACAATGTATGAGCCTTATGTAAGTGTTCTCACAGATTGTAGGTGGTTGCTATCTTCTTAACTGCTGAAGACAAACGCTCCTTTTATTTTTAAACATTTTATCTTCAAAAGACAAAATGTATTTCCTTGGAAAAATCTTATAATCTTATACTTCCCAGCTACTTGAGACACTAGAACTGGTATTTTATTTGGCACAAGCTCTTGATGACACTTCAGTAGTAAATCAGCTTTTATTTTAGCAATCTGCTGGAAAATAACAGTTCAAGAATGACAATACATTCAAGCTTTGGCCAAGTCAACTGGCTGACATTAATACTGCTCACTCACTCAAACCTGCAAGGAACCTGGGCCACCATACCCAGTACAGTATTGAATTAAGTCATCAGATATTAGCAATATCAGCTCCAGGATTTACAGAATCATGGTGTGAGCATGAGCACTCAGTTTCATTTATAAAACTCGGTAAAATTTAAAACTCTAGCAGTTTGTAATACACCAGAATCTTTAGTGGGGAGAATACTCAAAATGTAAAATTTTGGATTTGTTTTGTTTTTCTTACCTTTTTCTTCAATGTATCAGAAAACACTAAAAAAGATCCTTAAAAAGTGTGAGACCCAGCAGGTTAACTAACAGCTGCCAAGGCAAGTCATTGTATTAAGCTTTTTTGTCTCCCTGTCAGTGTCTGGAAAGACTTGGAGATCTGTGCAGTGAGAACAGTGATTTCTGACACTGAGGCCAATAAGCATTTTGGGGGCTGTTATAGTTTTAAATATTCCTTCTATTTGAGCAGTGGGCACTAATGACCACCTGAGAGAATGTGAGAAGTCACAATCTGAAACTGACCTGGCAATTCCCCTTCCCTTCTCATGAAGAAGGGCAAAGACTGTGCTTTCAAAATGCAGCAGACCCTATTTATGCCTACACAAGCCTACAGCAAACTTCCTTCCTAGGCCACAGATTAGTCCAGTCCAGTGGTCAGACCCTTGGAATGCTCAGTCTCTCCTTTCTTCCAAGGATCAACATGTCAGGCCTGAACATAAACAAAGTAGTCGGGAACATTCAGCTCACTGAACAGTCAGGGAATTGGAAGCTACGGGAGTCACTTCCCGGAGACAAGCCCTGGGGATGGAACACCCACTCCAAGGAGAGGATGGCTCCTCTTGGCATGCTGCCTATCGGCAAGGGGTAAAGAGAAATACAGAAACAAATCACGGCTTGGCTGCAATCTCCATCTCCATCAGCTTCTGGAGCAACACCAAAGAGAGTCTGTGCTCCAAAGAGGGTGACGCTCCTCAGCCCAGCCACAGCGGCTGCGGGTGCTCAGACGCAGCAAGGGCTGTGGGGCACGAGCCCCGACTGGACAGGCACAACCTCACCTCTGCTGGGCTGACACCCTTCGTACAGACACCATCTTACTGCAGCATGTGAACTTTGACAAGAAAACTGACATTTAATTGCCATATTGAAAGAGAAACTGCAATCTTACAGTTAAACCACAGTGTCAATAAACTTAATTAATTAAGTTTTGTGGTCAAATACAGGGCAACAAGGATTTAAATCATACAGCTATTTTTATGAAGGTAATTATACAAAAGCAGAAAAAGATGAGAAATAGCAGCAGCTGACTAACCATGAGTAATCACCTTAGATTATGCATTATGAAAAATTCACTATTACTATTCATTTCTTTAAAAAACAGTGTGCAGAAGTATCTGACAAAACTGAGGTCCTGTCACGCTTCTCACTGTTGCAGTACCTGGAATAACGTGTTTTTTCCAGGAGCACAAAGTCCTCCTGGGCTGGGCTGGTCGATACTGCAGAAAAATGTCCACTTTTATTAACATACTGAGATTAAATTTTCGTAACTGTCTGCTCTAGCTAAATTAATACCACTGAACAGACACCAAAAGACCTCCAGAAACTCATTTAAACTTCTGCATATTTTGATGACAATGCTACATTGAGATTCTCTTTACTAATTCTTCAGAGGAAGTCTTTAAATCTCAAGTCTTTGGACTGATCAAAAAAATGAAAAATGAATAAGCTACAGTGGCAAATGCACATCGTAAAGGAGGCAATGCATAGAGAATTACTTGTATCTGGACAGAGGCTGGGGATGAGTCAGGAGAATCCTTGATGACACAATCCCTCCATTGCTACCTCCAGGCAGGGAAAAAAAATCACAGTAATTGGTAATGGGAGCTGAGCCCTGCTAAGTGCAAATGAATTACCCTGCAGTGTGGGGCTGTGAGAAATAAAGGCAGCCTCCCACAGCTCCATTAAAGTGTGGGGAAACTAAAACCTACCCTGTCGCTGTGCAAGGCCATAGAGATGATTTATCTATTCTTTTCTCACATTACTGCCTTCTCAAACTAACCTGTTCAAACAAGAGTTGGTGAAATCTGGGCTATACATAAACCTTCACTGGAAAGAATCTACCTCATAGCAATGTTGTGAAGCTTAGTGTTTAAACACCTTAAGGTCTCATACAAATGTTTTAAGTAGTTGTAAATATTACAACTATCTTCTGTATTCAGATTTCAAGGGCTTTAAAATCATAATAATGGAATTTTTTCAAAATGCTAAACTTCTTACACATATTTTAAATAAAGCAAGCAAAGGTTCAATATGCACAATAGTCATCACTGAAACAGAACCCATACCTTCAGATGAAAGTGCTCTTTAATTGTTTATTGACTACATAAAACTGTTCAACTATGTCATCTTCCTTTAAGAAACAGCTGAGAAACTCAGCAGTGTGCAGCAAAATCAATAAATTAGTCTGAGGGACCAAACAAAAAGTAAAGACTAAAATTAGCTGCCTCTTAAAGGTAAGACCCAGTCAACAACCTCCATTTTTAAGGAGAAGTCTGATTTGCTCTGTTATTCCAACCTGCACGAGAGATGCTCATCTGTAGAGAGCTGTTTAAGACCCAGCATGGAAGCAAACATCCATTAACCCACCCTGATAACCCAGGACAGCTTTCACTTTACCTTCTACTGACACAATGCTTCATAAGCAGAAGCTATGCTGTGCTAATTTGCACTGTTTGCAGCAGAGTTCATAAAGATTTGTGCTGAAAACTCTGAATCAAGAGAGGACAATGATTTATTTCATCTACAGCTAAGTCCATCTTCCCTAAGAGCTGCTGCCTGAGCGCTCAGCAGCAACCAGAATTCTGGCCACAATACCTGAAGTGTAGAAAAAGTTGTCCCATAACTTGTTGTAAGTGAAGGACTTAAGGCACAGTCCTCAAGAACTGTTTACTTTTAATCACCATATGAGCAGACATAATTTGATTTAATCTCATATTTTCTGTGGATATTCTTAAAAAACAATGCTCCTCTTAAGGCAACGTTAAGTGGTTCAGCTGGTTCCACTTGATTAAATAAATACAAAGCTGTCATAGCACATATCCTCACTAGTTCTATTAAAATAAAGAGCTTCATAAAAATACTTAAAACTAGATAGGCAAAACATGAAGTAGTATCTTGTTTAGATGTTACTGTATATGGAAATATATTGTGTGCAAATCATCAGAAAAATCTAAACATGACATTCCTATTTTTCAGTCTGTGAAGATGATGTTGATTATCAATATTCTAAATTTGCTTTAATACTCTGATTTAAAAAGCTGACATCAACATTGGCAACAAATACATTTAGGCTGAGTTTACAAAGCAACACAAGGTCACTTTTACACCTAAATTTAGCAAGGCAAAGAAACAAAGAAATCAGCCAAAAACCAGCTATCTGCATTAGTGTGGTATGCAAACAAATGATGCTTCTAGTTTCTCACCCTCATAAATGTCTACATATTTAAATTTTTTTTTTCCCAATGAAACATAGTGACATATGACTTCTGAAGCAACTTACTTGAATTTCAATTAACAAAACTACCAAAGTTCTTAATTTCAGTTTTAATATGAAGTGCTTTGCAGGAGTGTTTGAGTAACTGCAAGATCAACTCAGATGAACCTGCCCAAAAGCAAGTTCAGTTCTTCTGGTTTATGACACAGCTTTGTGGAAGGAATTAGTAAGGTCCCATGTGCTCCATGATTTTATATGGCCAGCAAACATAAGGTGTAGCCAGAAGAATCCGTTTATGTAATTGAAGTTGCCAACACAGGAAAAAACCAAAACCCAAGTGTTTGGTTTTTTATAATAATCTCACTTCATAGCTCAGACAATAATTAGTAACTTTTATCAATTAATTGGATCATAATCTTTCCCAATTCCTCCATGTGTTCAGAGACCTTTGATAGCCGAAATAGTGGTTCATCTTAAAAATGAATGCTGGTAAAGCTCTTAAGGCATTTCAGGAAAGGTTAGATGACTCCATGATTTCATTTGTTTGCTTGGATACTGCGAGATGTTCCCATTTATGACTAAGCTGCAGGTGCTATTCTGTTTATTTTACTGCCTGTAAACCCAGCCCTTGAATTGAACAAAGCAAGGAAAGCACAAGGATTCAAATCAAAGAGGAAGGAACTGCAGGACTGCCTCTCATTGAATGTGCTGCTTTCTACCTCCTATCAGAAGTGGGACTGAACATTGCACAATCATTTCTAGTAGATGAGATTTCTTCAAAAATTTATACTTTGCTTCTTTTTATATCTACACACTTTACAGAGATCAGCAAAGTTTTATTATTGTAATTTGGTTATTAATTATTGTAATTATTTTATTAATGTAATATTTGGTGTTACATTTGTCTTAAAAATACAATCAACTTCAATTGGACAGAATTTAACATACCATTTACATGCAGCAAGAAACTAAGTGCTAATTAGACATTAATTCAAAATAATGTAAGCATAATTAGAGATTATGAACAACTTCAATTTAGGAAATCTTGCAAAAATCAGAATGTTTATGTATGAGCTGAAATTCGGTGACATGTGCAGAAGGTCCTCAATTAAGCAGTCCCTACACACAGCCTTAGGAGAGCTAAGAAAATCTCTCTCCCACAAACCTTTTGCTGCATATTGACTTGGACCAACACAGCTACTTTGAGGTATTAACAATGCAAACAGTAACTTGAATTAGCTCCCATGGAAACCAGTCAACTTGTTCCCAACTTCTGAAAATGAAACTTTTAATATTTCATCTGCTAATGGATAAAAGGAAAACTTAGAAGGTGACAGATTAATGTTTAATTAAAAAAATATATATAAATCAACTTGCAGTACATCTCAAGCAGCAGCTATTAACTGTGCATTCTTTACCTGATTTACACCAAGTGCTTAGAGTTCATCTACAATATTCTTTCCAGTTTCTTACTTCTACTCCTACATTGTGTTACATGGCCTCATTTTTTATACAGCAGTGACAAAAGGTCACAATCTGAATGTAATTATATCACTTGTACTAGATTTACCTTACAGCATCTTCCTAAGAATTAAAGTTTTTGTTGGTTTTTTTTAAGTAGAAACAACAAGGATGCAGACTGAAAGAATGCTGAATTCCATGCAGTTAAGCAGACTTTCAGGAAGAAAAAAATCTCACAACAAACCACAAAATCCCAGCCCTGCGACTCCTAAACACTGGAAATTAAGCATGAAGATATACCGCACACATAGTATTATGACTAACAGCATAATAAATAATTTGTTAAAGACAAAATTACACTCTTCACTAAACAGAAGCCAATTTTTACTTTTCAAATCAAACACATTTCTTCTAACAAGGAACAGGGTAGGACCACAGGAAGGAATATAACTTAGTGCTTCTTTATAAATACAGATCCAAGATCATAACTGATGAAGCCTAATCTCCAGATCAACACCCATATTCTAAAATAATCAGAAAAAGTATGTTATTAGTATGGTGCCTGAAAACTCTGATGTTTTAAACAGTTTAATGCTATAATCCACAGTCCATGCCCTCAGTACTTTAAGAACCAATTTCTCACGATCTCCAAAGCTAAAATGAACTTGAATTCCATTTTCCCTACTGAAATTAGCTAAAGACTAACAGGGCAGAAACTCTGGGTCAGCGGAGTTTATGTTGCCTAAGGCCAGTTTCAAAGAAGTCTTATCTGTTAAACTATTGTGTTCCAATATTTCATTCCATACAAAGCTGCTTGTTTAAAAATAAGTAAGAAATAGATGGTAACATAGAATTGTTTACAGTAGATTACAAATTTCTGCACTTTGCAGCTGTCACACATTTACTTTCTGTAGTTCTTGTAGTTTGAGCAGCACTCAAAATATTTTAAAAATATATTACAAAGCTTTATTAGCAACTCTGTTGGAAAACACTAATTATGTGATGAAAACAAGATATTCATTCAATATAAACTGGTCAGATATAAATACTGAAGCCAAGGAGTTTTTCCTCTTGTTTTATTTTCATTGTTCTTTTTCTAGTGTCAGACAATAGTTATTTTTTCCCCAGATCACTTCAATACCCACTCTCCTGATTTCTATTCCTGAATTCTCTATTTTTTCTATCCTCCATGTATCACTGAATCACCTCAACTCAGCTTTACCCATCAAAAATGCTCTGTATCTCATCCTTCCTTGATAACCTTTTTCTTGACCATGTTCCTCAGCCAGCCAGCACAAGGCTTGGCTTAGGCTTTCCAAAGCCTACTACCAATGCCAAGAACCCACAGGCAGATGGGAGACGCCGTGGAATTCTCTTCTGCACTACCTTCAGGCTCAACTGCCCCAGGTATGTGAAGAACAGCTGGTGCAGAACTGTGTCCAAGGGTCTCCTGTGAGTGTGGTTTACTCTGCAGCAAAGGGAAGCAGTCCCGGTGTTTTACCCATCCCCCATGTCTGATGGCTGGGCTGGCTCCACATTCCCACCTGGGCTCCTGTCCACAGTGTTCCCAGGACAGCAAAAGATGAACTATGGGCCAGAGCAGGTTCTCACCACCTGCATTCCACCCTTTCCAAGAGACTCCACTTTTCTCTTTTACCAATTTTGCATGACAAGTTTTTAAAATTAGGCTTCTGGTGAAGGACATGGTAAAAGAGTCATCAAATGGTTTAACTGGCAGAACAGAGGAAGGGTGGAACATCTGGCAGAGGAGGGAGAATCTGATTCCAGAAGAAATCACAAATTACTTCTGTTATTCATAGAAGCAAAAAAGCTGGTTAGAATGGTCTAAAGATACAGAGAGAATTATTTAGGGCTTGACTCACATTGGAAGACTTGTAATTCCCGTAAGCATGAAAATGGTTTCTATTTTGCAAAAATTGACAGCATTTAGTCAGTATTTTGTATTTGAGTGCTGCCGTATTATTTGACATTAACACATAGAAGCATTACTGTAATTAACCCATACAAATTCAGAAATAATAAAGACTGCAAAATAAAGCAGTAACTTCTTTTGAATTAAGGATTTACTGGAAAGACCATGAGCTCTGCCCTCATAAACTGGATATTAAAAACCTTCTGCAGTCCAGACACTCCAAATGAAATTAGTGTTGAAAACATTAAGTAGAAAATGGTGAGGCTTCCAGTTGTTTCTATAAATTCCTAATTCACATAGGTTACAAGTCTTTAACAAAAACCTTATAAATGTATTAAGTATATTTATAAAGAGTATACTGTACAAATTACATACTGAAAAGCATTAGCAAAAACATTAGCAAAACATTAAGGCTTTTCTTTTTGTGGACCTGTCTTAGTTGTACTTTCCATGGAAAAATACGTTTAAAATTTTATTTTTGAAGATGAAATCCTAAAAAAAAATCGCATACCAAGTTACATATAGTGAAAAAACATACTTTACAATAGTTCAGATTTATTAGTCCATTCAAAAACTCCTAAAATGACACACAAATTGTACAATTCAGGCCAACCCTAATGAACAGGGAGAGCCCTATTAGTTTCTGTATAGCCATCTCAGTATATCCAGCAAGCTCCATTCTCAGAATACACCAGTCCTGAGACCCTCACCTGCCTGAGCACCAAGAGAAGATTATAAAAGTTCAAACAGTCCTTTGCTTTCACACTTCCAGTCACTCATGTATAAGGGAACATGCCAAGACGGCCAATGTACAATGTAAAAAAGACTGGTAACACACTTTGTGCAGCATTTTAAAAACACAACGTGAGATTAACGGTGACATCAGGAGTTCCCTTAGACAACACCCAAGTACAAACCCCTAATTCCCAACTTACACCGAACCCCTGCCAATGTAGGACAGCACCTGCACACAGAGCTGAGCAGTTCTGTGTGCAGGTGCAGTAAGAACAGCAGTAAGAACTGTAAGCAGACAGCCACAGACACTCTCACACACACTGCTCTGCCTGTGTCACAACATTACTTTCCTAGTGCTTTACCAACGTGAGGTTCTAAACCACAAAAAGCCTTAAGTGTGTCTTCGACTTTGTGCAACCCATTTAGTGTCAGAAAAACATGCTTAAAGCTTTGCTGGATTGCAACTTTACCAAGCTATACATTTTCAATTTTAAAAATATGGGGAACAAAATAAAGCATTGCAACAATGTAATTAAACAGAATTTCAGTACCTGGAATTCGATGTCTCTTCTACCTTTTTCGTGTAGGAAATATTGAGAAATTTCCCTCTACATGAGATGTAAGAACCATTTTTGGGTATTAACTGGACTTCACTGAATACACTAACAATTTGAACTCATTTTAATGAGTTTCTCTGCTGAATTTTTATGAGTTACCTCTTTTACATTTAAAGAATGACTAAGAAACTAATTTTAATGTCTCTAGAACTTGTAAACAAGTTTTCAGCAACTGTTCTTTAGCCTTCCAGCAGACTTCTAGCATTAGACAGAAAATGTGGAAACATGAACACAACTGCATGTCTTTCTCAGGTATTTAACTAGGACCACCTATGTCAGAAATTCACTTAGAAGAGTAGAAAACCAGCAGGTTTCCTTTTTGTCTTTACTTTTTGTTTTGTTAATTTATGTTTCCCTAGTTTGTGTGAAGATCAAAACTGAGTGTAACTCGGACTTCTCTCTCACTTTGTTGCAGTTGGCACCATGCCCAGTTAAAAGCCCCTTTTCAAATATTTAATTAATGCTTAAGCCAAGTACCAAATATGAAATCTTAAAATACTCTCTACTGAGTCAACAATCACAGAGATCCAGTTTATTGCACAAGTGCAAAACTGTTACATTAACATCTGGATTTAATAACAGTAATCTGAACACTTCAATAAATTCTGTAATGTGCATTTGCTCTGGAGTTCCAGGATATGGAAGATTTTTGTGGTAGACATCAGTCTTTGCCACAGAAGGAAAGTCTGAAAAAAGTTGTATGCTGTAACTAACACTGGGCAACTCTGGCTCTTGAACTTCAGGTGCTAAAAATGTTTAAAAACAATGCCAGGAATACTGGTTCCCTGTCCTCAGCACAGCATGGAATAAGTTCATTTGAAGAAGCAAACATGTAACGTTCATGGCTGTCAAGTGCAAATAGTCTTAATTTCAGTGGTTCATCTTTTCTTTTTTTGGACATGCAGCTAAAAAAGCAGAAGATTTATTTGCAGTAAGAATCAAAGATTTCAGATTTACTAAAGGAGGGCACAAAGTGAACTGGCTTGCCAAGTCTAATCAAACCTGCTCTTCATGGAGCCTGCACACAACCCTAAACACACCTTGCCTTCAGGTTACAGGAAGCTCCCTTACCTTTAAGTGTTTCTAGTTGGGATTTTTTGCCTAACACAGCTCTGGGGTTTGTTGGAATACATCAATGCTACAGATACATACCCCCTTCTGTGTATATCCAGTTCTGTACATCTTGCTCTTCCAGTCTCTGGAGCAGCTCTTAGCCATGACAGTCGTGTGCAGTGTCTGCTTTTTCTGTAGAGGTGGAACCAATGCTCTGGTTCATCTAGGAGGCCTCAGTGGAAACTATCAAGAGGCTTTAAGTTTGATGCTCTGTCTTGGTTATCCTGATAATCAGGCAAACTATCCCACTCTCTTTTTCCCCACACAGAAGATGAAGAGGGAAGGACAGGATCAGAATTTTTACCATTTAGGGACCAGCTAAACTCCAGAAGCACAGTGCCAGAACTGAGAATGTGTTAGTCAATATAACCCAACTTCCTAGTTTTACTAAGCTGCTTGACTTCCCTTCCTAACACCTCCTGAGACAGCACTATCAGCAGCCACTAAACACCCTTGATTACTCCCTTCCAGACAGAATTTTCCTCATCTCTAACTGGATTGATTTAACCAAACCACATGGGGTCTGGAGTCCCTCTGGAGGTGCTGTGCTGGTACAAGCCTGAGTCACTGCAGAAAAACTGTTAAAAATAAACAAAATGCTCTACAGGCCAAAGTGTTAATATCAAAACTATTCACATTTGGAAAACAGCTAACATCTGTGAAGGCTTGCAAGCATGACAGTCCTTTAAAAAGAGAAAATATTGTTTAATCAGCATGAGTATTTAAGTCATAATCTTAAGAGGTAATTAAAATCCACTCATATCAAAGGCCAAAGCATAAAAACCACAATAACTTGTTCTTAAGTTTATGTAATACAAGTACTACATATAACCAAATTTCTGTTTGTATAGGAACAGATCTCCTGGAAAACCTTCCATTTTAACAGGATTATAAAACCAGCACAACTTAAAGGGATATACTGCTCACTAAAAAAAAAAGCACAGCAGCTTTATTAAAAAAAAACTTATTTAAAAAGTTTACATTTTTTAAGATACAGCACTTACCTTGTATCTCTAGCACCCTTCTAGAGTGTCTGTTTCAGCACATTCCTGGTTGGTTGGAAAGTAAAAAGGAAAAACAAAATCACAAAGATGTCTCAAGGACTCATTATTTTAAAAGTTACATATCTTGTTCTACCTGGGAAATTAAAGCCTTAAGAATACTAATTCAGCTTTCTCAGTTTCTGCAGTTTTCAGATGTAAAAGTGTGTTATTAGGTTAAAATCCTTAGAGTAAAGTGATTTCAATATACTCTATGTGCATCTTTTAGCACCTTTCATATTCCTGCTCTAATTCTAAGAGGATATTTGTCTTTCCAATTACCTCTGGCAAGAACAGCAGTACCAGAGGTACATCATCTGCTCCTTTTAACTCAACTGCAACACACAAACTCAGCCCTAGTTCCTTCAAGTCTTCACACTTGGAAGTGCCAGTTATATAACAGAAATACGTTTTAGTTTTCCATAAATTCCAATACAGTGGAATGTTTACAAAAAAAGGAAACTGTTCTCATCCACATTTTGTCTTTTTGCTATATCACCAAGTCAAATGGACTTGTTCCAACATCAACAATTCATTTATTAAAATATTTTAGAGTAAATGTGTACATATATACATATACAGACACATATGATTAAGTCAATAGAAACCTACTGCACACTGTATTTAGAAAAGTTTAAAAAAACAGTTATTTTAAAGTCTGGCCTTTATCAAGTGCCGTTTCATACAGTAACACTAATGGGGTTTTACAGTTTTGGCTTTGAACCCACAGGTATCAGACTTAAAATGTCCCTGACATTGCTCAGCCACACAATTTTACTTTTGATCCCAGAGACAAATCCTAACAGACTATTTTTTATTCTTTTAAAGGCTGAAGCTGATGTTATGGTTTCTGTACATGTCAGTGACAGAAGTTAAAAGCTGTACATGTAAAAAACCAAAGCAAAACACACAGGAGGAAGAGGTTAAAAGACAGAAATGCCAAAAAGGCCCACAAAAATAAATGGCCTATGATAAAATATATCCCTCTTCCTTCCAATATTCATTTCATCAGTAATCTAAATGCTGTTTAAAAACCCAAACCTCAGCTAAGCATATTCCCTATCCAATATTACATGAATCCACTGTGTCATGAATTATCTAATTTTATTACTAAGCTAACAAGTACAAGTTCAAATTTTTAAAGTATTTTATGCATATAAACCACTAAATATGTCTGAGTATCTATGTATTAACCCTCACTATTAAAGCTGTTTTATAATACCCTAAAATTCAGCAGAATCTGACAAATAGAAAAGGTAACTATTAAGGTGATTTCCATGTTATTGTATGACTGCTTCTAAAAATTCATTTGCATCATTAAGTTCAGTTTTATACACTTCTCCAAATACTGCCAAATCCTGAAAGATATTCTGCATTCCCAATAATGTACGAAAGATCTTCAGCTTCCAGGTGTTTTTATTTGCTTAATAATTTGCTCTGGTGTCATTACCAGACAGCAATCTAGTCAAGTTTTAAATGCAAGTTGTACCATGAAGTCACATCTTCCCTAAGTAATTACACAGGTAAGAAAAATTTAGGAAGGAACAAAATAAAATGTCAGACATTAAGAGAATAATTTTATGAAATGCCAGCTGTGCCTTTATTGAGAGCTTTAAAAACTCAATTAATTCAAAACCTGAGCATTTTTTTCTCATAAAGGAAAAGATGCAGCGTGAGGAAGAAGTGTGAACATCTTCCCATAAACAAGAACTTCAGGACATGCTGTACTCACAGGACAGTGTAAGCTTGGCTTTTTTTCTTAAAAGGTGAGTGATGTTTAAGCTTTAAGTATTCTAGACATATTGACATGCCAGATTTCATGGAAGTGTTTTTGAAACATTCATAAAAAGATAATTTTCCTGATATTTACTTCATAGCAAAACAAGTTGTTCACTTTAAATCCTGTAGTCTTCATTTCAGCCAATTGCCTGCAGCAGGCAGTAGTCCTGGTATCTCTCGACTGCACTGAGACTGACTAACAGCAGTTTTCTTCACTGCACACTTGCACACCAATACAAAACACACATAAATGCAACAAAGGCAAATGTATTTGCTGGCAAAGGCACGGCACGGCAGCACAGCTCTCCACCTGGTTCCTCGCGTCCCAAAGAATGCCACTGCCGCAAGTGCCAGCCAAGTGACCTGCACCTGCGATTTGTATCTGTGCACGCAGGTGCTGTGAACACACTTGTTAACAACGCTGATTCTGGAATCATGGAATCACCCGGCTGAGAAGAGACCTTTAATATCGTCCAGTCCAACCATCAAACCAGCACTGCCACTGAAACCTCTAAACCACATCACCCAGCGCCACATCCAGTCTTTCAAACGCCTTACGGATGGTGACTCCACCACCCTCTTGGGCAACCTATTCCAATGCCTAACCACGATAAAATGGATTAACCAAGTGCCTAAATCCACGCATGTCGCAGAAAACGAGCCGAACCCGTTAACAGTCCCTGGTCTAAGGGTCGCAGCTCTTCTCACAGCCCAGTGTCCTCCGCTGCAGCTGCACGACTGGGGTCACGGAGGGCTCAGGTCTCCGCCGGGCGAGGCACTTCCTTCACAACGCCCGCAGGGTTCGGGCCGGGCCCGCAGCGCCGCCCTGCTGCCCGCAGCCCCGCACCTCCCCCGGGAGCGAGTGTTCCTTATTAGCAAATAATAACACAGGA